>CM059213.1:3885016-4087516 GCA_030347435.1 Clarias fuscus | reverse complement strand
TCTCTCTCACACTCTGTCTTTGTCGTCTGGTCTTGCTCTGTCTTTTCCACTTTCACTCACTCTGTCCACCTGTTGCTTGTCTTCCGTTTTTCTGTCTCGCTCTCTGTTGATATCACTCTCCCTTTCTCTCACGCTCTCTCTTTTCCAATATCTTTCATACAAGGTGGTAGTAAAATTAGTTTTGTAACACGCCACCAGATGGCAGCACAAGACCTTCATAAGTCAGCGTGCCAAAAGCCATGGTCTTGTGTACATCAGGAGCCGTGCAACGGGACATCCTGCAGCATCCTGTGGTCTGTGTCCTCAGCATCTCTCTCTCTCTCTCTATCAGGAATGCCATGTGTGGGAAGCTGCAGTGTGAGCTGGAGAAAATCCAAAACATCCAGAACATCGTCGTGTTCGGTATCAAGCCCTCCATCAGCCACACCCCCCTCCACGATGGCACCATGTGCTATGGAGTGGACTTCCGCATGGGCACCGACGTTCCCGACCCGGGCATGGTCAACGAGGGCACCAAGTGTGGGGAGAACAAGGTCTCACACACACACACACATAATGTCACACCCAACAACAATGTCTCATAGTGGTGAGAAAAGTCTTTGATGTTTTTGATGTTTAATAATAATAATAATAATAATAAATGTATATATAAAAAAAACACAGCATGATTTTTCACAGCATCTTTTTTTGTTAATTTTTTCCCCGCAATTTTGCTTTTACAATATTTTATCAGTTAACTGATAGAAAATTTTGTAAAATTAATGAACTCGTTAATTACTTGATTAGGAAAATGAATTATTGACGTTATTTATCTAGTG
This sequence comes from Clarias fuscus, assembly GCA_030347435.1. Taxonomy (NCBI): domain Eukaryota; kingdom Metazoa; phylum Chordata; class Actinopteri; order Siluriformes; family Clariidae; genus Clarias; species Clarias fuscus. The sequence continues at coordinate 4,086,698 of CM059213.1, read as the reverse complement.
CCTTTTTGAACATTACCAAATACAGGTACTCCCCGACTTACGAACATTCGAGTTACGAATTTCTGCGGATATGAACGGATCTGATACCAATATTTACAATTATATACAATATTCTCAGGGTGTAAGTGAAGGTATAAAATGCCTTTTTTTTAAAAAAAAAGACAGTTGGGGACGGAGGTGCTCACCGGTTTCAATGAATCAGTCCGGGAGAGACAAAATTGTTTCCCCGGATTCCCATCGGGATTTAAAGGAGCGGCGACCACATTTCACGCGCGAGGTTAATTTCCTTAGGCGCGGTCAGTGGTTTTGGCCACATGATGGCAGTGTGGGGAAGGGGACAGAGATCTAGTCTAGTGGATTGGTTTATGCTCTACGTTGTATATTCGTGTCAGAGGCGTATAAGACTCACTTTGTCGGACTTCAGGACAAATCCGACTTACGGAACTCAAGCTTGTTCGTAAGTCGGGGACTTCCTGTATTTACTACCAAAAAGAAAAGTCAAATTTAAAGAAGCGGAAAAAGAACATTTGAATGAAGAGAGAAGAAAAGATATAATCGAATGTTCCTTGTAGAATTCTTCAACGCAGGTGTTTTATTTTACACTTCGCGCTGTGGTTTTAATGTCATTCTAGGTTTGTTTGAACTACGAGTGTAAGAGCGCGGACGAGCTGAAGTACGATTGTGATGTACAGGGCAAATGCCACGGGCACGGAGTAGGTGTCCTCTATTCTAATCCTTATTACTCATAATGCCTGGCAGCTGTCCTGTTTCTTTTTGAAGTTGATGGATGTGTGTGTGTGTGTGTGTGTGTGTGTGTGTGTGTGTGGTTTACTTATCATAGGTGTGCAACAGCAACAAGAACTGCCACTGTGACTATGGCTGGGAGCCGCCGTCGTGTGAATTCGCGGGGTACGGCGGCAGTATAGACAGCGGCCCCACCTGGAACGGTACGCTCCGAACGTGACGAGCACGTATCCACAGCTGCACGTGGTTTTTGAATAATCTGTTTAAGTAATTATGGAAACGAGAACGTGTTGCATTAATATTAACTTAAAACTGCTATAGAAAACATCTTCCGACCAATCAGAATGGAGAATTCGTCACCCTTTTCTCTCTCTCTCACAGATAAAGACACTTCAGTGAGAAACGGTCTGCTCGTTTTCTTCTTCCTGGTTCTTCCTCTGCTGCTTCTGGGTCTCTTCGTGTTTTTCAGGAGGAACGAGCTACAGCGGCGCTTCTTCAGTAGAAAACGCTCCCGGGGCTACGAGTGAGTGCGCAGCTTCAATTCGCTTTGACCTTAACGATGTCACCAGCTGTAGATAGAAAAACATAAAGTGGTAGCGCTGGAATCTAGGCGCGACCTCTGGTTCCGAATAATGAATCCACTGAAATGCATGTACAAACCAGAGGCCAAGAAACAAACAAAAGAAAGAGAGAAAACCCCTGAAGGAGTGTTATTATGGTAGGAGAGACTGTCCTTCCACACACTGTTTCTTATGAAGACGTTCGCTCAGAGACAAAATGGTGTCTACGAGCAGAGAACATTTCACAGCGAGATTCATTTCCTCAGGCGCAGTTATGGGTTTTGGCCACATGATGGCACTGTTATGAAAAGGGACCGATTTAGTCTTGGTCGATTTAGGATTGGTATGTGCTACGTTGTGTATTCGCGTCAAAGGCGTATAAGACTGACTTAAGACTGATCTGACTTAAGAACAAATCTGACTTACGAACGAACTTTCAGAGTTCCTCAGAAAGAAAAAAACGCGCTCTTCGGGAGACCTATGAGTGACGACACTCCAGCTCTATCCAGCTCAGTCTGTGTCTGGAGTCAGCCTAGATTTCTCCCTTAAATAAACAGCAGCCGGTTCGGTCTGGTGCCAAAAACATTCTGGTATTCAGACCTTCCGGTCATCTGCATCTTCTCTTCTCCACTTGCTCCTCTGTGCAACACATCTGTGCGTCTGGCCTTTTTCAGAGCGGACGCCAAGCCGCAGACCAACAACAGCCGGCCTCCTGCGGGTCAGCGTGGGAACCCCAACAGCATAGTGAAAGACGGAGTGAGTCGAGTCAACAACACACACAAAATAAAAAAAAAACACACACACACACGCTCACCAGGATTCCAAGTAATGGAACTAATCAGACTAATTCTTCTTAGAAAGCTCTGTTAGATTTTAGACTGAACAGACTCGTTATGGGTCTGCGTGCGGATTAAACAGAATGCTGCATGATGTCAAATTTTAACTGTCAATCACGATGATCATAATAATCAGTATTCAACATTAGCTCACGGCTCCGTAGTGTAATTAAGATGATTAATGACTATCTCTCTCTCTCTCTCTCTCTCTCTGTGTATTATAAAGCATCAGGCTCAGTTATTGCCAGCTGAAGAGGTAACTATGTCCGCAGCCTATGCATATAGATTTGAAATGAGTTGATGATTTTCCTATAACTGCAACATCTCTATTAAAGGTCCCGTATTTTACGATTTCATTGACAAGTTTACACAGAGTCTGTTAATAGTTAATAAAAGTTCAGATGACGATAATAAACCTCAAACACCTCGCTTTACAGTGAACAAGCAGAGCCGAACAAGGAGTCGGGGGTGGTGGGGGCTGGGTGATGGTTCTTCTTCTATGGTGTCACAGTAGGGGAAAAAATCTTAACTGGGTGGTTTAAGCTTTGGCCGGTACAAACATGAACGGAAAAAAAAAACGGCGTTTTCATTCCTTAGATTAAGTATCAATTTACATGACCTACTGCTAAGCCACGCCCCTTCTGAACACGACGAGGGGATCTACTTATATGAGGTCACAGCAAGGGGGAAAATATAAAGGGCTGGTTTAAGCCCTGGCCAATACAAACACGTTTTTCGTTTGTGCCCACACACATCAAAGTACGATACGTTACAATAATAAAACTTGCGCTGAATGTCGCTCGTAAAACGAGCTAGTTTGTTCTTACTTGCCTTATAGCAGCTATAAAGACTATAAAGTTCCTTCACCAGGCCTTCACGTGTTACAGAGAAACCGCAAAGAAGCATAAAAAAAAAAAAACTTATTTACAAGGTGCTGGCACTGGAGACTCCTTCCATCATACATGTTAAAGCAATATCCTCGTATGGGGGGGGGGGAGGGGGGGATTTATGCGCAGCATCGTCCCTGTGCTATCGAGCTGTTGCTATAGAAACGATGACGTAATAGACCGAGCGCTGCTGTTATGGAAAATCATTCAACGCCTTCTGACCAATCAGAGACGAGATCAGTCAGGCTTTTGACTGGTTCCATGGGCCGGGACTGTCCGCTGCTTATTCCTCTTCTCCTTCCCTTCTCCTCAACCACAAAACCTCGATCAAAGCGCTTGATCCTGTCGAGGTTTTGTGGTGCTGCTATAATAACTACACCTCAAGCATGGCTTCTCCTCCTGGTCTTTACCTCCTTTCCTAAGGGATGATGTTTCAGGTTCGTGCTTAAAGCCTAGGCATGTAATGAGCTGGGTTATTTATGGCAACTGCAGTTTTTTTTTTTTGTTTCGTTTTCGTTTTTTAAAAAACAATATCACGTATTAAGTAATATACGTTTGTCTTATTTTAAACCATGTCAAGTTTTTCTATGATGTCAGGCAGATCTTCAGCTGAATGCTGTCACCTTACAGTTTCACATCACACCACCATTTCATGTACACGTTCGAGTCAAACCGGGACTCTTGATTGTACGTACAGTACAGGACACAGCTCTGAGAGTAAAAACTCGCTTTATTTCTCTATATAATCCCCTGCTACACTCATGCACCAGTGTTTCATCAGTGCTTTTGGACACCATCGAGACACGAGGTCATGATCGGACTGACTGATTCGCGTCTGAAACCCCCGGCCTCCAAGGAACTCCTTTGACCACCCAAACATGTGGAAATGAGACAACATTTGGAGTGAGGTCAGGACCGTATGGGGGACGTGGCGATAACTCCCAGGCCAATGATTGTGTGTACAGTTGACGCAGACAGCTGCGTCTCTTCCGCAAGTTCATCCATCGATTTCCAAGGATCGGGCGTTCCACTCTTTGAACGAGCGCAGTGGCCACTCTTTAGTGGAGTTCTTTAAAACGTTTGCACTCCACTCACGTATTTTACTGCTGCTAAGAGTCTCACCTCTGTACCACATGTGCTCGAAGTCATCTGTAAATATCAATCCGTAAACGTCCCGGTTTGACTTGAACACCTGGTATATTTATAAAGATATTGATATTATGCAGTATGTATGGCCATGACACCCTGACTGATCAGCAGTCAGCTACAACATCTCATGAAATTAATACACACCCTTAAAATGATCATATACGTACATTCTATACATACGGCAGGATTAAATCATATAGAATCATTAATGCACTAATTGAATGCGACGGCGGCAGACGGTTCGGTGCCTGTGTTTCAGTCGGAGGCGGATGCAGCAGCTCTTCCTGTCGCGCTCGGCTCCTGCGGGAACGTCCTCCATCTGCTGCCGAGTGTTTTTAATTATCTTTTTTTGAAATTTTTTTTTTTAAATCGTTGTGTTCATGCAGGTGGTTCACACGAGTAGGACCTCGTCCTCAGCGCCGCCGCCGCACGCCTCCAGACCTCCACGCCCAGCGATCGCACGGTAACTCCACACATCCTCACTTTATATATGGAACTTACATCCTGTATATTTACACGCTCAAGTCTACGCGTATTTCAGTTGCACAGGGTAATAGACAGCAATCCAGAACAAATCCACAGATGAAGACAAAAAGGCAAAAGTAATGGCACCCTGTAAAAAAAAAAAAGGGGGGGGGGGGGGGGGGAGGAGTTTAGCGTGTATCTCTGCTAGCCGGGTCGCTGCGGTGGCTGAGCGGCGTGAGTGCACGATTTATCAAGTTAGTTAATTAGTTAAGACCTCATCGTCACATGCAGACCGTTACTGTACAGTACAGGAGCTGGGGTCAGGGCCGGGGTCAAGGCAAGGGACCCGACAGTGGCAGCTTTATGGAGCTGCATCTTGAACCGCCCACCTATAATTGTCTCTCACTCTCATTGTCTTTGTTTTTCTCTCATTTCTCTCCATTCTCTCTCGTTCCTTCATGTCTATCTCTTCGTCTGTCTCACTTACTCTCTCTCCCCTCCCCACAGACCCCCTCCTCCTCCTGCCAGTCATCTCCTGCCTCAGAGACCCGCCCCTCCGCCCCCTCTATAACACACACCTCACATATCCAGGATGCGTGTGTGTGTGTGAAAAAGAAAACAAGATGTGGTGTGTGTGTGTGTGTATGTTTAAGGGTTTGCATGACCACACCCCCCCCCCAACTCCCCTCGCAAACCCCAGAACCCACACTTCACGCTGTGACTCCGCCTCCTCGGATTTGAACCACTTGTCACCTGTCAATCAAACAGCTGCTATGCTAAAGACCTGGGCTCAACCTCTTTATGCAACCTCATCGCTGGAGAAAGGGGCGGGACCCGACAGCCTCAACCAATCAAGCGCACCCGATGTCTCCGGCTCAAGGTTGAATCCCCGGAACGTGTGTTGTTACTACTTGTGTTGTTTCTATTATGGGATGCAAAGGACCAGAACCACTGCAAGTCGCCCGCACTTACAGACCAGTATATTTACTTTACAGAAAAAAATATATATATAAATATATAATCATATCACGATTTCCTGATTTAATGAAATGTAAAGCGAATGAAAAGTGAATGATTTCCTGTTCTTGAAAAAATGATAATCGAGAAAGAAAAAAAACAAAAGTTACTCCTGCATCAGGCTTTTTACATAGGATGCTTTTATTATTTATGAGTTAAAAAAATTTATTTAGCATGATCAGAAAACCTAAATGGAAGATACATTTAGAGAGTGGGAGTGAAAAAAACAACAAAAAAAAAAGAATAATAATAATAAAGAATTGGTTTGTAATCCTTTCTTGGAAGTTGGAATAAAATCATGATTTAAGAAAATAAATATATATTTTTAAAAAAAAGAAAAATATATATGCAAAATGCAATTCATACAAACATGACAAATCATTCTAATTTCTTTTTAAACTTTAATTTAATACTAAAATGTAAAAAAAAAAAAAAAAAAATCTTCAATAGAGCCGCGTAACGAGTCCGGTTTCTCGCCCTCAGATGCCACGTCGCCTTCCAGTGTGAAAGGTCAAAGTTCAATCCTGCAATATAAAGAAACTCAGTGAACTCTGGGTTTTTTTTTTTCACCCTTTGTTATAATGTTTTTTATTAATAAAAATTTTGTAGATTCTTTTTTGATTGATTAATTGACCTTGAGGTCAGATCGACCTCCAAAACCACTGGCTTGATTATTTCCATGTCATATTATTGTTATTATTATTTTTTAATTATTATTAGAAACAGTTGTATTATTGTGGTGTAAAATATTCTGTATGTCAGAAACTAAAGCCTTATTCTGTCATCTTTAAGGGCTGCGTGACACTGAGAGCGCAAAATCGAACAATCCGACAAGGATGCAATATTCTCCTAACATTGTACGACTGTGTGTGTGTGTGTGTATACACTCGAAGCTGAGAAAGTGCCATACGGTATATCTGTAATAACACTGAGCGTCTTTAATGCACGCCTGGCCCGACTGTCATGTCGCTCTGACTGCACTGTGTTCCCGATTCTTCCGGCTCTCCCTGAGGTACAGACTTGCACTCTGGTCCGTATACAGATAGACGGACCGCGCTAACTAACTCTCCTGTTGTTACTGTGCGCGGATGGGAACGTAAAAAATTCGAGTTGTGTGTATCGCTGCGGTGCTTTCACAAATCTGGAACGAGCTCAAAGACTCGGATTGATTATATGATGTGATGTGTTTGCTTGAAGATTTTGGTATCGCTGTTGCATACGGAAATAAAGATTACTGTCATGTTTCTATACAAACTCCTGTAATGTGTTATTATGGTTATCATTTTTTTTATTCCTTGCTCATAATGACATATGGGATACACTCTGGTTTAAAAATAGGTCAGATAAATAAATAAAAATTTTTTTTTTTTTTTGGTGAATGATCTCTCATGTGCAGTACCATCACTGACCACCAGGGGGGGAAACACTTCAGCTAACACTGGAACTGCAGGATTCAGAAGCTCTACAGTAGCTACACAAAGCTTCGTGAATAGCGACAAGAGTCTTATTTTAATAAAATCAGAAGCTGTTCTGTTTAATTTCAGGATTTTATAGTTAACGTGACTGTTTTTAAGATCGAAGCAGTATAAGAGGAATAAAACACTACAGAATGTGCTGTTCTAGGAAATTAACCAACTTCAGATTGCAACATGACACTCCTTCACATCAGAATACACTATCAATATTTTACTCTGGATTATTTTGCATTTTCAAAGATTATTATTATTTATTTATTTTTTTTAATTCCTCACCTGAGCCACTTCTGATCTTCTCGCGCTATAATGTGATGCTTTAATTATGAGATGTTTTTTTCTAGTAATAATCGGATGCTTTGCTCACAAGCTTCCTGATGAGTTTTTGTTCCTTAATACTGGGACATTTTTCATCTAAGATTTTTTCCTTGTCATACAGAATGTTTTCTTGTATTAATGAAACGATTTTCTCATAACTTAAAAATAATAACTTAATCTTACAAATATAATTTTTTCGTAATAGATTCTCCCCCCCCATTGTATGTAATATGTTTTCTTTATAATCAGAATTGTTTTCTTGTAATAACAAGATATTTTTCTGGCAATAACATAATTTTCCTTAGAATAATGTTTTTCCTTGCATAATAAAAGTTTTTTTTAGTAATGAGATGAAAAAAAAAAATTTGGCTCATAATGATTTTCAAAAATCACAAGATGTTTTTTTCTGCAATAATGGGATTTTTCTTGTATGATGGTTTTCTTAGAATAACAACGTTTTATTCTCAAAATAGCACAATGTTTTTCTTCATAACAAACATTTATCAAGTAATAAGATGTATTTCTTCTAATGAAGGGATGTTTGCCCAGTAATACTCAATCACTCTCACTCATGCTCTATTCCGCCTATACCGGTCAGGGTCCCTGGAACCCTGAAGCCTATCCAATGGAACTCTGGGTACACCCTGAACAGAGCACCAATCCATCACAGGCACGCGCACACACACACACACACTCATTCACACACTACAGGCAATCTGGGAACACCAATTAGCCTAAACTGCATGGCTGCATGAAACTGCATGAAACCCACCAAGCACGGGGAGAACATGCAAACTCCATGCACACAGACCCCGAGGCGGGAATCGAACCCAGGACCTGTAGGTGGAAGGCAACAGTCATTTGTAATTTGAGATGTTTTTTGTGATAAAGATTTTTTTTTTCACTCATAATAACAGGATGTTTTTTCCTTATATGCAAAATATTTTCTCTTTATTGTAATAGCAAGATTCTAGGTTTCTAAACTTTTTTTCTTGTAATAATGAGATGTTTTTTTTTTTCTCATAACATCTTTTTTTCTATTGGAATCATTTTTTTTTCATAATATTAAGATCTTTTTAATCATTAGATGTTTTTCCTGCAACAAAAAAAAGGTAATAAAATATTTTTGTCATAACGAACATTTTCCAAGTTATAATTTTTCTTTTTCTAAATACTGAGATATTTACCTTCATGTTTGGTAGCTCCTGACCACTGCAGCCTGGGAACATCCCACAAGAGCTGTGGTTTTGGAGTTGCTCTGACCCAGTTGTCTAGCCGTCACAAAGTGGCCCTTCTCACAGTAGCTACATATTCAATATCTCTTTACAATGGCGGCTGGAAGTGGGTGGGATATATTAGGCAGCAAGTGAAACTCTTTTTCCTGAAGTTGATGGGTTGGAAGCAAAAAAAAAAAAAATGGGCACGCGTAAGAATTTGATTGACTTTCGCCAAATCGTGCAGCTCTTATGGGATGTTCCTGGTTTGCAGTGGGGGGAGGGCTACTCAATGTTAACTGCGTGTGTGTGTGTGTGTGTGTGTGTGTGTGTGTGTGAGAGAGAGAAAGAGATCTCACATCTATATAAATAAAAGAAAGGTTTTGTCTACCTTGGTCAGAACTCGCTCTCTCAATGATATCTTTACAGTTCATACACTGGAGGACCTGAAACCAGTCTGTCTGTCTCTGTCAAGCCTGAATTTGTCACAGCATCACTCAAAACGAGCTACACAGAATTTTTTAAGGAAACTTTACCAGTTCTTTGGTACTTTTTGCCTGAAAAAAAACATTTTTTCCCCCATATTTTTCTTTATTTTATATTTTGTATTTGAACAGCTAGGTTTTCGTATATTTTAGATTTTGTTTTATCTTCTATAGCTATATTGTCCTTAGATAAAGTTTTTTCTATATTTTATTCCATATTTATTTTCTATTATTCATCTTTTTTAAGGTCACGGGAGGTCGTTTAAGCATTTCACTGCATATCATACTGGGTGTGACTGTGTATGACTGCGTACTGTATGTGACAAATAAAAATGTTATTTGAAAATGTTTAGAAGTGAAGTTCTGAGCAGTTATGTACCAGATTATAAACTGCAAGTTTGGACTGCGAACTGCACATGGGTCGAACCGCGGGCACATCCTAAATCGATCGCTGGACAGAATTTAATGTACCCTTTTTCAGTACTTGGATATCTGCCTGAAGTTTATCCTGCACCATAAGTGAAAACACAATGTTGAGTAAAAGTGATAAGTTTTTATTTGTCAGATAAACATTGCTGCACAGTGAAATTCTTTTTTTCTCATATCGCAGCCTTGAAACAGCTCCCCTGGAGCAGGTAGGGCTAAGCTCAGGGCTTTGCTCAATGCCCCAACAACTGGCAAACTGGTGGAGCTGGGGCTTGAACCACCGACCTTCCAATCAGTAACTCAACTTTCCGAGCTATCACGGTCCCCACCCAAAACAAAAACCCACGACTCTGGTGGGACTCGAACCCACAACCTTTGAATCACTCCACCAAGTGTCACTTAGAAGTCCAATGCGCTATCCATTGCGCCACAGAGCCTCTTAGCCGCAGAGCCACACGACTTTGAACAGTTATGTCCTGGATTCAAGAATCGACTTTAAAATAAGCTACTAATGCGCTACTTGCTCAGTGTAAACAAACACCTGTACCAATAGATATGAATTAGAAAAACTACCCTGAGATTAGTTCATATTTATATTTGTATATCCTGAGATAACAGGATAGTTATGGTATGTCTACAGTTATACAATGAAAGTGGTATAAGTGGATTTTAACACGCTGGAGTCGTTTTAAGACTAAACTTCATCTTTATCCGATCTTTTAACTTTTAACTATTTTCTACAAGCTCTTGATGAACCCAAGAGTGTAAAGATAGAATCATGAATAAAGTCTGATGAAGGAGATGAAGTGATTGTGTGCTGATCAGGCGCAACATTAAACTGTGTGTGTGTGAGAGGGAAGAGAGATCTCACATTCTCACGATCTGTTACACTCAGACATGAGCAGCACTGACGTAGGCAACTTATCGCGGGAAAAGTAACTGAGTGACGTCAGGCCGCACGTGGCGTCACAGGGCTCGAGATTTCAACTTCCGGTCCTCGGGTGTGTGTGTTTTTTTTTCCCTCCTCGCCGGAGAGAAGCAGAGGGCATGAGGACGCCGGAGGGGGGCTTTTAATCACCCACACACATTCACATACAACTCGGGTGTTGGATAATTACACACAAGCGGGAACTCCGACACAAGTAAGTAGCGTGGTTTATATCACTTAGGAATAATCCTAATAACGTACAGCGCGAGCAGGACGTGGTACATTACGAATAGGGGTGCTCTTCTTTCGTGACTCATTTAAATCTAAATCTAAAACTACACGATCCATATATAATAAACCTTCTTCTTTTAAACGTTTACAAAAAAAAAAAAAAACTGCACCCGCGTGTTCCTGATTAATCCACCAGAATTAGCTACACCGGCTCGGTCCCAAACAACTCCTCATACACATCCAGTGCGCTTTCTGTTCCGGCATTCCACCCTGAACAAAGTGCACTTGTTTTAGGGAGCTTGCTGGGGGATTACGATACAGCCACGGCAGTCATATCATATCGCAGCGCTGCTTCGCGGATATGCCGCATGTTCTCGTTGTGACGTTCAACTAAGTTCCATTTACAACCTTAAAATGTGCATTGAATGAAAGTTTAGGAAGCTGTACGACAACAGGAACGCCCGGAGTCGGGTTAGCGTTAACAGACGGACTTGCTAGCATTTCCTAGCATTCGAGACCCCCATGTTTAGTGAAAGGACACGCTGACGGACAGGAATTGTAGCCAATCACAGAGCTCACAGAGGTGCTTAAAGGGCGGGGTTTATACCGAGCCTGCCAATCGGCGCGCTCGGAGCGGATGTTTCGTGGTCACCGTTAGAATGCAAGGCAAGGTCAAGACATGTAGAGAGATTTCAGGTGCATTAGTTATTAATTATCTTTATATACACTAATAAGAGTTTTAAATAGTTCCTGAATAACTTTTAGTTCTTAAGTTTAGCGTGGAATCAGTTGAACCTGATGCTGAAGTTGAAGATGGATTTTCTGAAGTCTGCCTTGATGAAGTTTGTGATGTGTGTAAGTCACTTAAAAAAAAAAAAAAACATTAATCCAAACAAAACAAAACATACCACGTTATAAGCTTCCATTAGAACAAGACTATATAAAAATCCCTTATGTACTAAAGACGTAAGTATAAGGTGGTATCAGAAAGTTTCAAGACACGGTTTTGGAACACACCACCAGATGGCAGCACAAGGCTGTGCTTACAGTCGAAGGGAACACCGACCGTCATAAGTCAGCGTGCCAAAAGACGTCAACCTGTGTGCATCAGGAGCTGTGTGACTAGTGCTATTCTGAACGGGTGTATTTCCGCGTCAGCTATTCCATCATGGACGGCAATTTAGAACAAAGAGTTCTGGGTTTTGAGCGGAAGAACATCACCGGAAGACGACGAGAGATCAGGAAGACCTTCAACGAGCTCGGCCCCCGAAAATGTCAAAACGATTCGGCATCACGACATGGCTGACGCTGTGAGTGTGTCATACAGAACAGTCCAGGCGGTCCTCACGTGTGATCTGAACATGCGCTGCATTGCCGCCGATTTGCCCCAGGCTGTGACCCAGGAGGAGAAGGAACATCACGACAATGTGTGACAAGAACTCCATATGACCCGTCCTTGATGTCGAGGATCATCACCGGTGACGAAACTTGGGTGTACGGGTACAATCCTGAGACGAAGCAACAGTCTTCACAGTGGAAAAACCCCTCACCCCCATGGCCAAAAAATGCGAGACAGGTCCGCAGCTCGACCGAGTGCACGCTCATCGTCTCTTTGACATCCTCTTGTTGAGCGAGATTGAATCCGTGAATAGCGAATTCTACTGCCAGTTTTTAAAGCGTCTGAGTTGGGGGAGGAAGTGTGGCTAAATAAAAAGCACACTACAAATTAAATCAATAGATTGAATATCGGACATCTAGAAATATCTATTGAGGGTTTGGTGATCCCAGGGGTTTGGTATAATCAGCTAAAGAACAGCTGGTTTGAGGATCTCCAGGCGCTATATGAGGAACGAGCAAAGGTCATCAGATCAGACGGGTCATGTGATGAGACGTCACAACTAGTCAGAGAGATTTTCAGATCGGATAACACATGCACGCGGGTTTGAGCTTTAATGTTTGCGTAATACAGACCACTTCCCGGGGAAAAAAAAAGGCGTCCGTGTTTGCCTAAAGGTCTGAGTAAGTGTGTGTGTGTGTGTGTACTTGTGGTTGGTTTAATGTCTGTTACGCAACCCAATGTCACCCTGGACTTGAATCACTTCCTATAACTCAGCTGTGCTATTTATTTATTTATTTATTTATTTTTATTTCATTTAAAGTTGTATATCGTTTTCTAACATCTCTCTCTTTCTAATTTTCATTTTTTTTCTCTCTTTTTCCTTCTCTCAACTTCTCCGTAGTATGCAAGTTAATCATGTTACTGTAAAGTAAAGTTTCACACGCAGTGTGTGTCACACTTGCACTGGAGACTCCTTCCGGAACGACGGGCTTGTGTATTAATACAACGCAGATAGCTGACGTTCTCGTCGGTGTCGCGCCGGAACGGACTGATATAGTAACTCCAGTGGGAATTTTTAGACGTCTTTAGCAGAAGTGTAGCAGTGAAGAGGAAGTTCATGATGCGAAACTCGTGTCGTCGTACATACGAGTATAATAATGCACCGATCGCAGTAATGCTACGCTAATGCTCCTTCGTGTCATTCAGATAAAGGGTAAAGGTGAACGCAGACATAAGTGAGCGAATGCAGTGCAGTCACTAGGATACAGTTTGCTCATCACTTTGTTTCCTCTGTGTGAGTGCTTAAAGGGAAGGGGTGTCAATATAAGAAACGTTTTATTGATTGTGTTTGATCTTTTTCAGGTTGGCGAAAGAAAATCCGGCAGAAAACCTCCAGTGTTTCACTTCTTGGGACCTGTGGAGTGGAAATCAATCCGTCTCTGGGACGTCAGTAAGAGGCGCGTCTTCCGTCTGCGGACTCGGGAGGTGACGTCGCGGAGTTGTCTTTCTCTGTGCTGGTAGCAGGAACACCCGGAAACACGCGCTGTTGTGTTTGAGCGTGAGCGCTCTGTATTTTTTTTTTATCAGACTGCGATGCACCGCTTAAGGACTTGTGCGGCGCGGCTTCGGCCCATCACGGCCTCTCAGACTGCTAAGAGCGTGACGCAGCAGAGGCCCGCGGCCACGCTCAGGACGTTTCAGCCGATCAGGCGCTATACCGCGCCTGTGGCCGCCGAGCCGTTTCTGAACGGCACCAGCTCGAACTATGTGGAAGAGATGTACTACGCCTGGCTGGAGAACCCCAAGAGCGTGCACAAGGTAAGGGGAAGAGGACAAGAAGCCGAGCAGGGACGGTTTCACCGCGGCTTGTCTCTCTGTTAGACCGTTTGGTATCAGTACGCTTGTAAAATTTACATCGTATAGTTTCCTGAAATATCATGACTGAATTTTTTTTAATTTTTTTTTTTACTTTCATTTATTTAGTGTGTACTTGGCTGAAACACGGTATCGGTGCTAAAAAGTGTCTCACCTTGGTGAAAAAGTTCATCTTCAGATACATAGGCTCGTACCCTATAACACCATTTTTCATAGTACTTGATTCTTCCTATATCCCTGAACCATACTTCGTGGGTTTTTTTCTTCTCTTTTTTTTTTTTTTGTAAATATGCATACACATTTTTTCAGGTAAAAAGAATCACATTTTCTAAATACAGTTTCATGCCCTTTTATGTCTGGAGTGTCCGTTATTTTTTTAAAATTCAAATCTTTCAACAGTCTTAACTGTCATTCAGATGAAACTTGGCTTAGAATTTAGATTTCACCTGAAAAACTGTGTAAAAACTGGCTAAATTGTTAAGACATCGCAACATGAATTTGACATGGTTACGGACACTACAGATTTTTATTTATTAAATTTTTTGCTTTTTTTTTTTTTTTTTTAAGCTTTTACCAAAAAAACTACCACTAACAGTTTTTACAGGTCATATGCTTTAGAAGCTTACACAAAGTTTAGTCTCAATAATCATAAAAGATATGAATAATTTGCATTTTAAATGATGACTGTACTGTATTGCTGTACTGAGACAGTATAACGCTGAAAAACGGCCATTTTTGGGGCACATATTAAATAATCTCTCTAAAACAGCTGAAGTTAGCAACATGACACTTTTTTTTTTTTAGCTTCTCTGGCGCACATACTTTCTGTATTATACGTATAATATAAAAATTGAAATAAAATAAGCAGCAGTAGTGTGTTTTGGCAGATGTGTAAGCTCTGACTGATTTTTAATGCGGTTTTAAGTCTTTTAAAAGTGCTCATGTGTAAACAAAACAAAACAAATTCGAAATTTTTCATTGTCGGTTTTTAAAAGCATATATATTTTTGTTATAAAACCTAATGCTGCGTTACGTGGAGTGTCATGATGTGATTTTATTTATTTTTTTGCCACATCGCCCCACTCTTAATACGGCACTGGAAATATAATCCATATTTTATTATTACAAATTCTTGGAACAAAAATCTCGTCCTTATGCACGTCTTTACGTGTGGCTGTTCTAATGCTTGAGGCATTTACTTTATTGTTAAATCTCTTCATCTATACGCTGTCAGTTTTTCTAACGTTGCTGCTGTTATAAATGAAAGAGAAACAGTCGCTCTGAGGAAAGACGCCAAACATGCTCCATGGCAGCGCAACAGATTAAACAGTCGCGGTGCAGTCAGGTCTCTGAGGTGCGGCCATTTAGAGTCCATAAGGACAGGGTTAGGAAAGTTTGAGTCACGGTGGAGGACTCGTGAGATGAAGACGCTCTTTATACCAGAGTAATGAACTTGATCGGGTCATATCGGGTGTAAGCCAGAGCAAGGTACACGTCACGTTTGCTCCTCAGACATCCCGTCTCAGGATCTTTACTGAACGGGTCTCTGAGACGAGTTGTCCTTAAGGTGCTGAGGCTCAGGAGCCCCGAGATGGATCGGAAACTAGTCGCAGCTCCAGCGTGTCTGAACAAGCAGAGGGAAATTCCAATTTTTCTTCCTATAGAGGAAACCATTTCTACAACCGAATGCTGAGCGAGAGTCGCTCCACGTCCAAGTATGGAACCAACAGATGCACATATTAACCCCCTGAAACATCACGTGACGTTATCAATTACACACCAGATCTAACGATCTGACAGCTCACTAAAAAAAAAAACCCACCTCCCCGTCACCCGGTTGTTGTTTTATGTAAACACACTGCACTGATGTTTTTCCAGTCTGCGTTTTTTCCTCACAACTCTCGCTAAACCAGTTCATTTACATTTTACAACAGTGTGAGGGCCGTTCAAGTCAAACCAGTGAAAATTCGGATTGTATTTCTGATGAATGAAGGTGTAAATGTGATTGACATTCACAGAAGACTTCAAGCACAGTACGGTGATGAGACTCTTAGCCGCAGTAAAACATTCATCAATACCCTTTAAAAGCTTTTTATTTCAGATTTTTTTTCTTTCAGTTAAATACAAAAAAACATATCGACCTGAAAAATTATATTTTCATCCTAGCAATGAAAAGGTCTGTCTTTATATAAATATGTATAGTAAAAAACTTTTGAGTCTAATTCCAGTTTTCCATTCCTATAGGAGAGAGAATGAATTGTTCTTAGAAATTATGACGCGCATATTTTTTATTCTTTAAGTCTTATTTTATTTTTTATTTTTACAAACTGTCACAGTATGCTAACGTAAGATTATTGTTAAGCGTGTGAAATTTTTTTCTACCCAAAAATAAATAAATAATGTGATGAACTTGGTGCGACTAAATAAATTTTGTAATAACTAGTAGTGTCAAGTTCAGTTCTCTTTGCTTCTGGTGTTTTTAACCTCAGAGCTATTGGCATAAGTTTAGATTGTTATATAATGTGTATTTAACACACAAATTATTATTATATTTATTATAATAACCTTTAGTAGCTAGTAATTACCAGTAATTCTATTTAAAGACAAAAAGACATAACCAGAGACCTCTGAATTTTTATCTGTACTATAGTAGAATTCATTAACACAATATATCATAAACATTGTAATCAAGCACTAAGTTGAGAGCTGATCGAGGAGAGAAACATGGGCAAATCTAAACTAAAGAAAAATGCTGAAGTCACAAATTACCATTTATTGCAAATAGCTGGTAATCAGGGAAGGGTGATGTTTTACAATGTAGAATTGTAGTAATTACAGTAGAAATTATCGTAAAACCGTCTGAAAAGAAATTAAACAATTAGTTTCTGTCCAAAGATTTATGACCGAACACTAGAATGGGAAAATGTGTATATGGAAAAAAATCTTTTTTTTTTCTTTTTTTTTGTGTTGACCCTCCTGACAAAGGTTTGCTAACAATTTTCCAAGCCGGAGGAGGTTAAATGCATCATAGCGGTAGCTTCATGATGATCATGTGATATTTTCCGCTATATTTCCCAGCCGTGAAGTCAAGGCTCTACATGCATTGAAGCGTCTAACTCGGGGTAAATGACCCGTGACGTTTCCTCGTCTTTGCGCGCTTCATCGGGTTAAACGTTCCCGCCACTTACTTTACGCCTAATGGAGCTAGCGCCAGAGCTAGCAAATGAGCTGAATGACGATGATCCATTGCTCATCGCTCAGCTTGTACGGAAGAGCACGGCTTACGGCACGCGCTACAGCAGAGTGGAACATGTTTGAGAAGTCCGAGGTTTGGCCGAGGTCTGGTGTTTAGTCTGTAAGGAGAGACGCTGTGGTTAATTCTTTCCCTCTGATTCATCGACTTCGGATGAAAACCTCCTCCTCAGCTCAGGATTTCGCCTCTTCGGATGAGTCGATTGTGAAATAGCGTCCTCAGTCTGGGGGAAATCTGCTCTGTTTAGCTCTCACTGCGTTTTAGTTACAGGCACAGAAGCTTAACTAGTGATAACCAGATCAACAGGAGTGAAAGTCCTTCAGGGCTTCTCTTTTTATCCCACTGGATCATTATTATTCAAAATAAGCATTATTTTAGGGCTCAAGGATATTTTTAATGACGGAAACCAAATGCCTAAAAGTAAATGTTTTAAAAAGGAGTATTTATATGGTTTATAGCTATTATGCTGGAGTCTAAATAGCTTGGCGCACTTATTTAAGAAGCCTTGTGAATTCTGTTTTGTTGGCCTAAGCTTTATTGTCAAATGATAAAATGTAGTTATTTATTAATTACTTTAAAATACAAAAAAAAACTGATTTTATTATCTTCAAAAGATAAAAAATAATCACGATTTCTACTGTATGTACTTAATAAAGAGAGGTTTTACTTGTAAACATGTAAAATTAATCTATTTTGCGTTTTAGGGCCGGGTTTGTGTGATTTTAATACTTTTTGCAAAATTTATGCAAACTATTAGCATACATTAGTTTCGATTTGAAACAAAATGAATGACTAGAAAAAAATCATTGAAATAAACAGGGGTGCTCCGATTAGGATTTTTGGGCACGATCTCCGATCACTAGAAGCTGTATCGGCCGATACCGATAACCGATTGCAGGGTCTCCTTGAAACCTTATCAACCTTAACTTTAAATAGCATTATTTATTAAACTATATCTAACAACAATATAAATTAAATATTGAAATTACAAGAGGTATACAGTAGAACCTTGGATTACGAGCATAATTCATTCCGGAAGCGGGCTCGTATTCCAAAAACACTCATAAACCAAATAGACTTTTCCCATAAGAAATAATGAAAACTCAACTTATTCGTTCTACAGCCCCAAAAGATAAATACATAAAAATAATTAATACAACATATGAAGTAAAAATAAAACAAATTAACCTGCACTTAACATTTTTTTAAAAAGTAAAAAAAAATCCAGACAGTTAAGTGTTTGTTTGTGCGCACAGGCGCCGTGTATGTGTGTGTGTGTGTGTGTGTGTATGTGGAATTAGCCCCTCGTTTTAACATTAAAACTCCTTCTCCCTCCCACACCTTGCTTTTTAAGTTTCACAACTAACATACACAATGCAAACACTGTTTTAATGGGGGGGAAAAAAGAAATCTCTCTAATGATTCTCGCGTGAGCATACTAACGGAATCACTGCTGTAAAGTAAAAAATAACAAATGAACCAGCACCTTACCTTTGTTTTCTGGGTAAATAAAGCGTGTCTGTGCAGCCGGGGAGATCTGTGTCGTGTCAAATTGCGCGAGCGCACACGCACACAAAGTAAGTGTGTGTGTGTAAAAGGTGTGTGTGGGGCACAGTGTCAAATTATGCGTGCGCACACAGAAGAGAGAGGTAGATGTTGATTATAAGAGACGAGCACGAAGACGCAGCAGGGGAACGGATTACCCATAATTCTCGCAACGCAAGAGAGAGAAAAATCATCCACCGCGTTACTCGAAATCCGAGGTTCCACTGTTTCATGAATTGACATTTATTGGCAAGCAACATGTGCAACACGTCAACTTAAAACATAGCAGCCTGTGCTTGGTTAGTAATTCGGAACAGCTTACCCTGCGCTCACACCGAACGCGGCGAGAGCGTCAAAGTTCGCTCTCGCCCCCCTGCCGCTGACGCCTGTCGCCGCACTTCGCCGCTCTGACGTAGACCGAATGCCTTTCTTGTATTTAAAGGGACCGCAAAGCAATCAAGCTTGATCTTATGGAGACTGACCAAAATGTGGAAGAAAACAAGAAATTGATTGATGGAAAGAACTGTATTGTAGAAATAAACTAATTATAAGGCATTTGTATGGTGTGGCTTCTGTTCATTGTGAATTGCTAGTCTAATTTAATATTTTTTTATTATTATATATTTAATATTATATTTAAACACCAACAATTTCAAACACCTTTGTCCATGCATCTTTTTTTTTTTTATTAATGTCCCTGTACACAAACAGGGACATGTCATAAATAACCGGGAAACCCGCTACCGCAATAATTAACTTCTCCCCCATTTTGCTTGGGAACTAATGTCGCCGGAACAAAAGTTTACAGGACTGCGTTCCGCGGAATCCGCAAGCGGAGGACCTCTACTTTTACTGGTTGCCACTCAACCGCGTCATAGCTCATTACCATAAAGATTCACCGCCCCGCGCCGCTCTTCGCCGCTGGCTCCCATTGAAAATGAATGACTTCCGGCCATTTTGACGCTCTCGCCGCGTTCGGTGTGAACGCACCGAAAATACTTGAGCTTGACAAATACAACTTATCTGTAGATTGTATAAAATTAAATTAAATAACAGACGAGTACAACCTGAGTCACCGGAAGTTCTGCAAGGTCCGCAAGCATCCGCGAGGACCGCAGAAAAATGAAATGTTTTTAATTTTTCACGCGGAAAGATGGAAACGTAACCACTGCGCCAAAACTCGCGGTGAATCGTGCTTACGGCCAACGCGCGAAACCGTGTAGGTGAGATGGGGGTTACCGACAGCTGAGTGAGCGGCGGCGCGCGAGTTGCTGAACTCTCCCGCTCTCTTAGCGCAAGCCAACTTTGAAAACTGTTCATGTTCCTTTACACACGTGGACAAAATTGTTGGTACCCTTCGGTCAATGAAAGAAAACTCACAATGGTCACAGAAATAACTTTAATCTGACAAAAGTAATAATAAATAAGAATTCTATGAATGTTAACCAATGAAAGTCAGACATTGCTTTTCAACCATGCTTCAACGGAATTATAAAAAAAATGAACTCATGGAACAGGCCTGGACAAAAATGATGGTACCCCTAACTTAATAGTTTGTTGCACAACCTTTTGAGGCAATCACTGCAATCAAACGATTCCTGTAACTGTCAGTGAGACTTCTGCACCTCTCTGCAGGTATTTTGGCCCACTCCTCATGAGCAAGCTGCTCCAGTTGTTTCCGGTTTGAAGGGTGCCTTTTCCAGACAGCATGTTTCAGCTCCTTCCAAAGATGCTCAATAGGATTGAGGTCAGGGCTCATAGAAGGCCACTTTAGAATAGTCCAATGTTTTCCTCTTAGCCATTCTTGGGTGTTTTTAGCTGTGTGTTTTTGGTCATTGTCCTGTTGCAAGACCCATGACCTGCGACTGAGACCCAGCTTTCTGACACTGGCCAGCACATTTCTCTCTAGAATCCCTTGATAGTCTTGAGATTTCATTGTACCATGCACAGATTCAAGACACCCTGTGCCAGATGCAGCAAAGCAGCCCCAGAACATAACAGAGCCTCCTCCATGTTTCACAGTAGGGACAGTGTTCTTTTCTTGATATGCTTCATTTTTCCGTCTGTGAACATAGAGCTGATGTGCCTTGGCAAAAAGTTCCATTTTTCTCATCTGTCCATAGGACATTCTCCCAGAAGCTTTGTGGCTTGTCAACATGTAGTTTGGCATATTCCAGTCTGGCTTTTTTATGATTTGTTTTCAACAATGGTGTCCTCCTTGGTCGTCTCCCATGTAGTCCACTTTGACTCAAACAACGACGGATGGTGCGATCTGACACTGATGTTCCTTGAGCATGAAGTTCACCTTGGATCTCTTTCTGGGCTCTTTTGTTACCATTCAGATTATCCGTCTCTTTGATTTGTCATCAATTTTCCTCCTGCGGCCACGTCTAGGGAGGTTGGCTACAGTCCCATGGATCTTAAATTTCTGAATAATACGTGCAACTGTAGTCACAGGAACATCTAGCTGCTTGGAGATGGTCTTATAGGCTTTACCTTTAACATGCTTGTCTATAATTTTCTTTCAAATCTCCTGAGACAACTCTTTCCTTCGCTTCCTCTGGTCCATGTTGAGTGTGGTACATACCATGTCACCAAACAACACAGTGACTACCTGGAGCCCTATATATAGGCCCACTGACTGAATACAAGATTGTAGACACCTGTGATGCTAATTAGTGGACACACCTTGAATTAACATGTCCCTTTGGTCACATTATTTTCAGTATTTTCTAGGGGTACCATCATTTTTGTCCAGGCCTGTTCCATGAATTAATTTTTTTAAATAATTCTGTTGAAGCATGGTTGAAAAGCAATGTCTGACTTTCATTGGTTAACATTCATAGAATTTTTTTAAATTATTACTTTTGTCAGATTAAAGTTATTTCTGTGACCATTGTGAGTTTTTCTTTCATTGACCGAAGGGTACCAACAATTTTGTCCACGTATGTATGTGACTAACCTTCAAATGGCTGTTGAGGTTCGTGGTGTTAAAATGCTTTGGGTGCTTCCCGCCTCGTGGATTTGTCTTGTTACACAGGTTGCAGATTGCTAATGTACTGTCTTTCACACAAGACGTAGAACTGCCAGACTGGTGAAGCCATTTTAGCAGCGCGCAAAAAAAAAAATAGTCTCGCGGGTTTTGCGTCATCTGATTGGCTTTTCTATATCGGCCATTATAGAGACTGCCGATCAAACTTCCCAAAGCCATTATCGGCTGATTATGATCGGTGACCGATCAATCGAAGCACCCTTAGAAATAAAGAAAGTACAAGCCTAATGGGAGGGAAAAAGTTTTGACCATTTTTTAGCAATTTTAAAGTTGTGTAATCCGAACGTCACCTGCATTTAGATTGTAATTACTTTTTTTTTTTTTTTTTTTTACAATAAAATGTAACAATTTTTTTCCCCAGCCAAGTGAGTTTAATCGTAATTCATTGTGAAATTGATTTAATTTCATTTGCCTCAGCTCTGTTGTATATATATTAAAACCATGTATACACACACTTAAGTTTTTATTCAATCACTTTAATCACAGCATACAATTTGATGTGTGTTCCTAGAAACACACTTTTACTGAATTATGGCCGTACTATCAGGGAAGGAAAAACTCCATAGATAATGCTGATACTCTGGTGATTCAGTACATTCGGGTCGTCAGCTGACTTCATTTTATTGCCACATAACGTTGCTGAGTCTCGACTTGAGCGACTGAAGCAACTCCACATCATAACACTGTCTCCAGAGGCTTGTACAGTGGACACTATGCATGACGGGAGCATCGCGTCATGCGCTTCCCTTCTTACCCTGACACTCTGGAATAGGATCAGTCTGGACTGATCAGATCACATAACCTTTTCCCTCGTTCCAAAGTTCTGTCTTTATGCTCTCTAACAAACTGAAGCCTTTTTTCTGACGAGTCTCACTAACAAGTGGTTTCCATATGGACACACAGCTGTTTAGTGCCATGGTATGATTTAGGAAACAGAGTAGACAGAGCCGTACATTACAGTAGTACTGCTGTGTAACAGTCAGTAGTTTTTGATAGCTGACATCATGCGGTGTGTGTGTGTGTGGGTGTGCGTGTGCGTGTGTGGATTTCAAGGCTCTCCTGGAAGTGTCACGTTACAGAACACCAGAGGACACAGGACGCACTTCAGTGATCATAATTACAAGGTCAATCTCTGCGCGTGCTTCGTTGCGCTGCGCTTACCCAGATAACAAAGGGCCGTGTGTGTGGCGTGTGAGTTTAAATCCCGATAGCGTGGACGTCCTGTAGTGTAGTTTACACCTGTCTGAATTCACACATTAATATTTAAACGTAAACCCTTAACGTGAGGCGTGTAGCGAGTCGACGTGAGGCGTCAGTAGTTCTGGTTGCGGGTTAAGGACGTAGTGGAGCGTGTGGGAGTCGGATCACCCTCAGCTCTTTATCTAAAAGTTTTACTACACTCATCATTTATTAACCATTGTATAGATAGTGATATCTTAGCACTTGTTTTCCAGCGTTCCCGCTCGGCTGACGTGTATATAACAAGATGTATATGTAGTATAGGGTGTTTGGTTTTGAAATGCTTTGCAGCATTTTACCGTAAACCATAATTTGACACACCCTGTAAATTCAGGTTTATAAATCAACACTGTTTTATTGCGGCATTGTGGGGGAGCACTGGTTTTAAGGCTGTGTGGTTTCGTTGCTTCACTGCTTTTTAGGCAGCGCCGGGTTTTTATGCAGCAGCGAGGTTTCGTAGCTGCGCGGGTTCTAAAGGCGGCGGCGAGGTTTCGTAGCTGCGCGGGTTCTAAAGGCGGCGGCGAGGTTTCGTAGCTGCGCGGGTTCTAAAGGCGGCGGCGAGGTTTCGTAGCTGCGCGGGTTCTAAAGGCGGCGGCGAGGTTTCGTAGCTGCGCGGGTTCTAAAGGCGGCGGCGAGGTTTGGTAGCTGCGCGGGTCGTAAAGGCGGCGGCGAGGTTTGGTAGCTGCGCGGGTCGTAAAGGCGGCGGCGAGGTTTGGTAGCTGCGCGGGTCGTAAAGGCGGCGGCGAGGTTTGGTAGCTGCGCGGGTCGTAAAGGCGGCGGCGAGGTTTGGTAGCTGCGCGGGTCGTAAAGGCGGCGGCGAGGTTTGGTAGCTGCGCGGGTCGTAAAGGCGGCGGCGAGGTTTGGTAGCTGCGCGGGTCGTAAAGGCGGCGGCGAGGTTTGGTAGCTGCGCGGGTCGTAAAGGCGGCGGCGCACTATCTTTTTGGGAACATTTAGTCGGAGAACAAATTAGTTGCAGCACTTTGTTTTTAGACTGCACAGTTTTAAGAGGCTTTTTTTGTAGGGTGGCACATTTTGCTAAAATAAATCATGTTACAATTGTCACACACTATTAATCTGTAAACATCGTTTAAGAGGATGTTTGCCAATATTTATTTATCACCTCAAAAGTATTCAATTGACAAACTGTACGTAAATGTATATATTACCTGTAGTAAAATGCAGCATTTTGTAATTGCACATGTCCTCATTGAGATTTTCGTTATTATGTGATTAACTGTACAGCACAGTTTTTAGGCAACACGCTATCATTGCAGCAGTAGTTGTAGGAATCACCGTTTTTAGGCAGCACAGAGTTTTTTTGTTTTTCCATTACACCACTGATGTTAGAGCACACCGTTTTTAGACGGCATTGTTAGACGGATTGTTTCATTGCAGCACTGGTTTTAGATAGCTCTGTTTTTAGGCAACACAATTTTTTTTAGGGCAGCATTCCTTTGCAGCGTTGTTTAGTGGCAGCATATTTGTGTAGCGCTGTTTTTAGGCACCACCTGTTTTAGGCAGCACTATTTCATTTCAGCACTGTTTTTAGGCAGCAGTGGTTTGTGGCAGCATATTTTTGTAGCACAGTTTTTAGGCAGCAACTATTTTAGGAAGAGCCACTTTATTACAGCATATTTTTGGCAGCACGACTTTGCATCATCACTGGTTTTAGATCAACAGTATAGCATTATTTTTTAGACAGCGTCTTTTTCTTTTTTTAGGGAGCACACTTCCACACTTTCCGGCAGTGTCTTGTGGCAGAATGTTTGTGTAGCGCTGTTATATGATGACGGCAGTTTTAGGCATCGCAGCTTGTTTTTAGGCAGCAACTTTTTAGGCAGCACCATGATTTGTGGCAGCATATCTGTGTAGTGCTGTTATTTAGCAGTTTTAGGCATCAGTTTCTTAACAGCACTGTTTTTAGGCAGCAATTTATTATAATTTTTTTTAGGCAGCAACGTTTTTTTTTAGGCAGCGATATTTCATTGCAACAATGCTTTGTGGCAGCATGTTTATGTAGGACAGTTTTTAGGCAACAACTGTTTCATAACAGTCCTGTTTTTAGGCAGCGCGTTTTTACTACAGCACTGGTTTAGAAAATACTACGTTAAGGCGGCACAATGCCATGACCGCACTGGTATTTAGGCAGCGAAATTTCATTGTTGCACTGCATTTTTGGCAGCACCACTGCGTTGTAGGGGTGTTTTGTGGCAGCGTATTTCTGTGTTTAGGCAGCAGAAGTTTAGACAGTATGTACCTAAGCTGAACCCTTTATAAAGCCTTTGGGGTTTTGTTTGTTTAGACAGCTCAGCAATTTTTTTAAGCCTTCAGTTGGACAGAAACCGGTTCTAAAGTAAAGCTTGTGTAAGGTCAGTCGCCACCAAACGGGGCAGCAGTGCGTTAAATTATATAAATAAGTTGCAAACCGCATTCCTGGTTTTAACACACCATTTTCTCCTCCTGATTTACTCTGAGCATGATTTGTTCTTTATTATAATAATAATAATAATTATTATTATTATTATTTGGTTAGATAATGTGATTAGACTAGCGGTGTTACAGGTTTTCAGTGAACCTGTGTGAGCTTCTTAATAAGCTATGTGCGTTTCAATATACCGAGCCGAAGCATGAGTGTTTTACTTTATTACACATTTACAGTACATCTCGGCGCTGTACTCGTGTCATTTGCACGCTGAGTTTTTAACCTCATTATGTCTGGCATGACCCTCATCCAGTTTGCGATTGGATCATACCCCTAAGGTTTTGCAAATTTGCCGGGTTTCAATTCAACCGCTATGAAAATTTTGCGGCCTCGCATTTTTAACCTGCAAATTTTCTGAGCTTCCTGCCTAAGGACCCCTCGCCCCCACCTCTAACACCTGATCCAATTAATCAAATAATGAATAAAGAAGAAATTAAAGAAATGTATACATGGCAGTGCTGTACTTGACATCTGAAAGGATCAGAAGTTTGTATAACTTTTTTAGTGTTTTGTAACTTAAAGTACAGAATAAAAAAAAAAATGAAGATGGAATCTCTCTGGTTCTCCTCCTCCTCACTTTCTTTCTGTTCTTGTCTTTTTCTTTTTTTTTTTGCCAACTTTTCAGTCTTGGGACATTTTCTTCAGGAACGCTAATGCTGGGGCTCCCCCGGGCACCGCCTACCAGAGTCCTCCTCCGCTGGGCATGAGCCTGGCAGAGCTGACTCAGGCCCAGTCTCTGGTTGGTGCTCAGCCCAATGTCGAGAAGTTGGTGGAGGACCATCTGGCTGTGCAGTCGCTCATCAGAGCTTATCAGGTACGTCCGTCTCGTCCGATCCAACATATCAGTCTTCTTTAAGTGCTTAAAAAGGATCTTTGGACTTTTGGAAAAATCCATTATGCAAAATTGTATGTGGTAAAAATTTCTTGGACATTTTGCCCATGAGAGAATTTCTAACACAAAATATCCCACAATAAAAAGGCTTATAATTTTCACCTTGGTAGTCTACTGATAACTGTATGCATTTTTCGACATGTTCGAGGGTGAGTCAAAAATGATCTGCACTCCGCCGGTAATTTTGCACTTACCTTTTAGAAAAGACAAATACATTATTTTTCCACATAACCTCCTCGCTTTTCAACACACTTTGCCCATTTGTCCACAAGCTTTCGTATTCCCTCATTTAAAATTTTTTTTTAATCTGAGCTGCGAGCCACGAATGCACCGCCGTCTTCGCTTCATCGTAAGTGAATCTTAATCCAAGTGGGGCCGCTTTCGGGAGGCCGATCAGGACTGTAGGGAGGATAATCGACAGTGTGGGCGGAAGTGTGTTGACGTGCATCGTCACACGAGGCGTCTCGCTGTAACGAGCATTGTTGATTGTTTGAATCTTTTTCCTGATGCTGTTCCAATATTTCTGGCCCTTGTGAATCCCAGAAAACTGTAAACGTTGATGAATTTTCCAGCTGCTGGTCGACTTTGTAACTTTTTCTCGGTCACAGATTGAGGATGTCCGCCGTTTACTCTCAGACTCGTAGCGATGAATCCGTGTCTCGTCACTGGTAATGATTCTCTTTAAGAAACTTCCACCTTCCTTAGAGTATCGATACAAATTGTGTTTGCGGATACCTAAACGCTTCTGTTTATGCTCTTTGGCGCCGGGTACACTCGGACTCCAAAAAAAAAAAAAGACTGAATCACCGGACGCTGCTCTTCTTTCGTGCAAATCACAAGTGGATGTTTTCTCGCACTGCAGTTACAAATAAACTGATTTATTTGTACACGTTCACACCTGCACTGCAGTGACTGATGAGACGGTAGCCTAGAACGGAAAGAGAAGTGTTAATATAACTGGAGTGCGGATCATTTTTATGACTTGTTGTTTTGATGTTGTCACATGATAAACGCATGATGAATAGAAATAAATGTCCTAGTTTCAAAGTATTATCATAGTGCAATAAAATGTAATCCCTTTTCTTCTTTGTGATTTTAACTGAAATGAAAAAATAATAATAATAATTGAAAGGTTTAGAAGTACACTTTCTAATTCATTCTTAGCCATAGAATTTTTTTTTTTTAATCTTTGACTTTGTGTGTGTGTGAACTGCAAATGATGTGTGAAAACAGGAATCCTGTCTAATAAGTTGGTTGATCTGATTTGATCAGTAAGCCTTCTATTGTAAGCCTTCTATTGTTTTATATTATATTATTTAAAACTTCTATTTACTGATTATAATATTATCTATTATCTATTGTCATTCATGTTCTTTAACAATGAGTGCAAGTCTATGTTCATGTCCGAGTCCCATCCATCTTAAACTTAAGTAAGACAAGGTAAGTCTGAAAGAATTTCTGCATTCTGCTTTTAGGGTTGGAGAGATATACAAGGGGCGTTCAGGTCAAACCGGGATTTTGATTGGTTTGAATAACAAAAGACGGTTATGAGAACTTTGTTTCTCTATATAATCCCCTTCTACACTAATGCACTTATCTCAGTGTTTCACTAGTGCTTGGACACCATCAAGGTAGAAAGTTTTCTCAATCAGAAGCGCTGGCCTTGCCGGAACTCAACAATGGCCCAAACATTTTAAGTTTTTTTTTTACATCAACGTTTTACTGCGGCTAAGAGTACTGCGCTTAAAGTCTTCTGTAAATGTCAATCGTTTTTACGCCTTCATTCAGCAGAAATTTCATCCCAAGTTTGACCTGAACGCCCCTTGTATATCTACAGATGTGCGTATGGACTGTCTTTTTTTTCTTTTAGAAAAAGTTAGATTGGCGCTTGTTTTTTTCCCCTATGAAAAGGTTAATCCAAACATTACTGAACGTGTATATCAGAATCATCAGCTTTAGCTTCACTTCAAAGATTTATATTTTAACTTTTAGGTGAGGTGATTGCTGGTGGTCACCACAGAGATCTGGGCTTTTCTTCCTATTAAAACAAAAGATAAAAAAAGGTTTGACGTTTTAGAATAATTGCAAAACTGCGGAAAAAAAAAAAAGAAGAAAAAAAGTTAATTTACTTCAGATCTCGGGTTCACCTTGCTGTAGTCAGTTTTCTAAAGAATGCAAATTTTATTTAAAAGAAAAAAATATTGAAATGGCCCGAATTTTGTCAGAAAATGTCTTGACATAATATCGATATCACAAGTTTTATCAGACATTTTTCTTCATTCAAGGTTCAACAAGTTATCGATCAATAACTGATTCAATAATATCATATAATATTGTCATCAATAATAAGATGCACTTTATTTCAGTTTTAAGTTGTATTTAAACAATTCAACCTGCGCAGTCACATTAATTATGCCGGGAAAATTAATGAAATCAAGGCAAGTTTATTCGTATAGCACATTTCATACACAATGGTAATTAATCATAAAAGAAAAAAAAGAAAATAATCATAAAATGATGGAAAATAATAGCAATGACACTTTTTAAATGGTTTAAAATAAAAATAAAAACAGTTTGCAGTAAAAAAAAAAAAAAAAAAAATTTAATGAACAAAATAAAACAGTTAAAACTATAAGATAAACATAAAATCAGCACAGTGCAGTCAGCAAGAACAGTTTAAACTGACCGAATAAATGAAAAACAGGCTGTGGAAAACATTTCTCTGTTACTGTCTTTGTTTAAAGACAAGTTAATAATTTAACATTTTTATTTTCATATAACGCTGGTCATTGTCTCAAATCAGCTTCACAAAGATAAAAGAAAATGATGGAAATGTGTAGGAGCAAGTAAACATTTGATTGTCCATAATGAGCAAGCCAAGCGCGACGGCGAGGCGACACAATAGATATATGAGCTACGGAGATGTTATGCAAAACAAACATGATATCGTCTATGAGATGAGGTCGTCATATACGTGAAGGAAAAATGAAACTAAAATGCTTGTAGTAGTAGTTTTACTTTTTATCTAGGTCCAATTTAATTTGTGGTCCAGTAGAAACAAAGTGATGAGAGATCAGGAAGAAAGAGGAGGAGTTCAATTTTTATTTGTTTTGACAGAAATGCCCATTAAAAGACTAAAAATGTTTAAAAGGTTAAAATGTTAGTGTTCTGTTTGGTGCTAGCACACAGGTTAGCACATAACTTAAAAACAACCTAAAAGCTGGGAAAAAATAAGATGAGTAATTAGTAATGAATAACACAAAGAATTTAGTATTCCGATCATAAATTTCACAATTCTACAATAATTAGTTTATTCCCATAGTTGGTTATTAGTTTATATTGTCTCAAATATTTCCAGAGCCGATTTATGAGTCCAGATGATTTCATTTAGTCGGTTATTCGTTGCAAAAAAAATTGTTATTCTAAGCGCAGATTAGTTGTTTAGACACTACCACCCTCCATATGAATATAAATCTGAACACTCCTGTGGCGTCTTCGTTGTGCAGTTCGTTCCGACAGCCCTGGTATATAAAGGGTACACACTGGATTTCTATTGTTCTTTATTATTATTATTATTCCTCAAGCTGAGGATCTGTTGGGATTTCCCCCCCCCCTCGACTCTGCACGGTGAGTTTGTGCCAGCGTTTCTTGTGACTGCTGTTACCTTGTTTCCAGGTCATGGGGCATCATAATGCCAAACTCGACCCGCTCAGCATCAGTTGTGTAAATTTTGACGAGGCCCCAGTTCCGACTGGGTACCAGCATGTTGGTGAGAAATGTTTTCTGTTCCCTCCACAGCTCTGCAGAACGTCATTAATGAGCCTGTTATGTGTTATTGTCGCTTTCCACCCCTCCCACCCACCCCCCCCCCTCTCTCTCTCTCTCTCTCTCTCTCTCTCCTTTTATCTATTGCTCTTTCTTCTCTTTCCACTTTTCGATGCTCCACCCTCACTCGCACTTCATCTTCAACTTCATCCTCTCCCATCGTGGGTGCCCTCGCATTTTCTTTTATGCCCCCCTTCTCCCGGCACCTGCATCGTCTCCTGTAGATCCGGGGTCACCATGTGGCTCAGCTGGACCCCCTGGGGATTATGGACGCCGATCTGGACTCGTGCGTCCCCACAGACATTATTACATCGTCGGATAAACTCGGTGAGGAGTTATGAAGACTGTTGCAAGCACCAAAGCGAGGCTGTAAACCTCCAGCGCCGGGTCGGCCGTGGAGCAAAGATCGAGATCTTTGACTCTGTAAAAAAACGGCTCTAACGAACACGCCGCCGTCCTGCTCTGGAGCGTTACAGCCGCGCGCAATGTTAGACAAGAGATGAAATGAAGCAAAGCTCTTTTGCTTTGGAGGATCTGCCAAGCTTGGCCTTCTCTGACACTTTTCAGCTTCTTAGTTCCTGGTAGACTTTTTTTTTTCCCTGCAGTTTCTTTTCTCCAAGCTGCGTCCAAACACAAGGCGCAGGTCACACCCACTCTGTCTTTGTTTGTTTGAAGAATCTCGACTGGGGAGAAGTCTGGAGCGTTACCAGTTTGTCCTGCTATATGAGTATTGGCGCTATTATAGTAACTGCTATTGATTCAAGAATCGGCCCAAGTGAGAAACGTTTATGGTTAGCAGGCTGAGGCTGCTTTCACACTTGATGTTTGAGGTTTTCTTCTCGACTGTTTCTGTTATAACAGAAAGCTGACCAGAAATAAATATTAATTAACATAATAAATAATAATTTATTAAGTATAGACAGAAATAATATTAATATGAAGGATGCCGGATAAAGTCAGACTCGTTCATGAGTGAATACCAGGATATTTACAATAAAAAGTATTTAATAATCTAGCTAATCTTGTATGGAATCAAATGTAACAGCATATCTTTTTATGGGGCATGAGAGACTTTTTTTTATTACACAAAGTGTGAAAGCAGTTTGAAACATTGTCCTCTGGAAGCTAAAGTAATCCTCGTTAAAGTAACTAAAAAAAATACTTACATACTTGTACTAACTAACTTGTACTAAGTATCTGCATTTCCTCAATAACACGTTGTCTGTATCCGAAATTATACCGTCCTCTACATAATGCAGTTTGGAAACTATTTCAATCCCATAATGCACTGCGGGAGGACATGAACATTAGGGACGGGAATCACCAGGGACCAGCCGATACGATATCACTGATCCAATTTCTGTGCCAATTTGGTTTGTATAGCGATTCTGTTTTTCCAATCCAATATTATGATGATGATTATCATTAAGATTTTCTTACAATTCTAAACATAGTTAGGAAATAATTCGCTCCTACCAGTGTGTGAATAGTTTATAGCACAAATACAAATGTATATAGATAAACAAAACCAAAAAAATTTGAAAATATGTTAATGGGCAATGTAACGATACGTCACTGAATCAGTTTTATTCCTCATCTCTACTGCGTACATGTCCTTAAAGTGTCTGAAAAGTTGGTACAAGTTACTATGGCAACATCTAAAAGAAAAAAAGGTTTGTTGCGTTGTAGGACGAAAACGCCGGCGTGCAGGTAACCCGTGCTGCGTTATGCACAAAATTGTGTGCATTCTAGGTAAAGTTAACCATTAAGAGTACAAACCCGGTACATTTTCAGCCATTTGTTACAGATATGCAGCATCTAATTCCAGCGATGATGTGAAAGAAAGCCTTGAGCTCTGCACCAAAGGGTACAACATGTAAAAACCTCCGTTGCTCCCTGTATTTGAACTTTCGAGGCTGTAAGCTGAAGACGAGATCCTGTTTGGCAGAGCGAGATGCGTGTTTGCATAAAGGGCATGTTGGCAGGAACTTGCTTTACATTGCACTTGCATTAGAGTGTGTTTGGGCTGGGATACATTAAAACCAGGCATGCATGTGCTGGAATCAAATCTGATTATTAGGGTTATCGAGACTTGAATGTTATCATGTTGCACTCAGACTGAGATGTATTGAGAGAATAAATTTATCCAGATATTGTAATTTCTAATATGTCATTTTTTTAGCTTTGGATCTCAGTTTTGCCACCTTTACACCAACCTTTGCTGGATTTCCAGGTTGAAATAATGAAACGCTTCATTTTGATCTAGGCAAACCACAGTATCCAAGATGTTGTAGATTCATTACAGCAGATCTGTTTTGAAATTGTGTGATTTTTGACACGACGAGGAAAATATTTCAGTGTCCCGCACCGCATCTCTAATGGCCTGAACGTAAATATGACTAGCTACAAGGTTTACATGAACAATATTTCTTTGTATCTAATCTAATTCAATCTGATTAAAATGATTCTGATTAGAGATTCCAACTTAACTGTTTCCAACTTGAAACAAATAATTTGATCAGAATGCAAATTTTTTTGAAAAGTAGAACCATTTAATCTGCCAGAAATATAAATATCCCTGTAAATATCCCTACATATGAAGTATATGATGCTTGACTTCATATAAAACTTGGGCCAATGAGAGCTCCTTACTCAAACCCCCCGTGGTTGTCCGTGGAAGAGGGTTGTTTCTCACCGAGTTTTTCAACGGAATGGAAGCTAAATTTCCCTCATCATATCATCTAATGTTACCCCCTCAAACGAGATGCAAACAAGCGCAGAAAGAATATACAGTACCAATCAAAAGTTTGGACATGGCATTAGTTAATTACAGAAGTAACAACAACAGCAGCAGCCAGTGGTTATTTTAAGACGTTAAGTTCAGCTGTTCTGGAACAGTCCTGCATTAACAGTAAAGTGCAAAAACTATTGAGCACTATGATGAGACTATGTCTCATGACGACGGTCCCAGAAAAGCAAGACCAAAACTTACCGCTCTTGCAAAGAAGTAGTTTATTTAGAGTTACCAGCCTCAGAAATCACCAATTAACAAACAGCACCTCAGATTAGAGTCGTTATGAAGCTTTACATAGCATACAGTAAGTAGCAGATACATTTCAATATCAACTGTTCAAAGGAGATTATCGCATATTCTGGACGACTTCAGCGTTTTTACTTCATAGAAAGGAATTAAAATCTGGAAAGATCATGGAGTTAGAAGGGGTGTACAAACTTTTGACTGGTGGTGAATTTATTCCAACAAGAGAGAAACGATCAGGTTGGGTGTTTACACAGGTAATATTTACCTACTAATAAGATTGTCAAAGGTTCGGAGCAGGTTTAGATCACAGGTTTTTATTCTAATTGGCCTGTTAGTCCCCGTTATTACAAGAACCGAGTTTGTGTGAGATTCTCCAGTATATGTGGTTCAGGCTTTCACATCAGGCAAAAAAAAAATTTCGTTCAAAGGACGAAACTCGGAGATGAACCAAAGTGGTCATGACTTCGTTGCGTGTGCCGAGCATCATACAGGTGATTAACGGTACGCTTCCTTTTACGAACAAACGGACAGCATGTGAATGTGCTGCATGTTTTTTTTTTTTTTGTTGTTTTTTTTTTCCTTTGCACAAGTCCAGAGCAGGATGAACTGGGGTGAATCAAAGTTGATGGGGTTTTGTGCTGCGCCAGCGCTTCAAACTTTTATTTTTTATTTA
This sequence comes from Clarias fuscus, assembly GCA_030347435.1. Classification (NCBI taxonomy): domain Eukaryota; kingdom Metazoa; phylum Chordata; class Actinopteri; order Siluriformes; family Clariidae; genus Clarias; species Clarias fuscus. The sequence goes on along the minus strand of CM059213.1, from coordinate 4,052,751 downwards.
TTTATTCCCCCCCGCCCTTTGGTGAGCTTTGCTTATGACCTGTAGGAGTAGACGGGTGTGGTGATGATTGTATTTGTTCATTCGAATTATATTGAATGTAGTTGAAATCCGTTTTTTTTTTTTTTTTTTTTTGCACTTGATCAGAATTGTTTTTTTCCTTTTTTGTGCGTGTGTTTATGATTGACGAGCGTGTTGTTTCAGTTCCAATGTTACCAGACCTCTGGTAAAATTTGGGCTGCTGTATTTTCCAGACTTGAAGACTTCCCAGCTCTTTAGCAGGAGCTTGAACACGCCACGTGGGTTGCGGTTAGAATTTATTATTTTACTCTAGTGGCATTATTTCCAGAACACCTCAGGGTTTTTTTGTGTCGATATGTCTGGAAAATACAGTAACTTCCCGGTGTGTCTCATCAGTGTGGTCATTAACGTCTCCCGGATGTTTCTTTCCTGTCACTCCTTCTCCAGACCTTACACATTTCAAGGATCGGCTAAGTGTTCTAACCGTCGGAGGTAGGCCTCAAGGACAAGCAAGCTCTGTGTGTCTTACTTTTTTTCTTCTTTCACTATATATCTTTTTCATTTTGTTGTTTTGTTAATTCTTGGTTTGGTTTGCCGGGTGTAGATTAGTCAGCGAGCCATATACTCGTTAGCACCTCCCCTCTTGATTTAACAAGTGGAAACATCTGGAAAACCGAATAATACAAAAAATAATGCAACAAAAACTATTAGGAAAAAGTAGGTAATGTAACAAAATGTATGCAATAACAGCTCTCCAGATGTTTTCACTCGTTTCCAGGTTTGACAATCGAGCCTCGTTGGTCCCTGTAGTCACTCTGGCGAGTCTTTGGTGATATCTCTTTCTTTCTAATCCCTTCTAAATGAGAAGTAGCTCCACACACACTGACTCCTGTGTCCCCGATTTGCTGCTGAACTGGAAGTGGGATTAACACGTGTGTAGCACCTTATCAAAAAAAAACTTGAGAAATCACTTACAGATTATGAAGTAGATTTTAACAAAAACTAGTTTTAAAAAATCATAACTCAAAACCCTGTGTGCGCCGGTTTAAACTCCAAATGTAGTCGATCATATTGAGGCACAAATCGTGTTTGCACTAGTTACTGTAGGTGAGGAAGTTTATCTGTGTACATACACAAAGCCAAGAAACAAAGCTTAGCAACTATGGAGATGCAACCTCGGGTTTTCCTTATCCTGAGCAAATTTGTTTTGGTTAGCATAATGATTTTTTTTTTATTGAAACAAATAGAGATATTTCTCAAAACTAAATAAGGCTTATGAGAAAGAGTAGATCGTTGTTGTCTCTGGTGTGTGTACACATGTAGTAAAGGTCTAACAAATCGAGTCCAATGCTCCGAAAATGTAGACCAACTGACCATATTCAGCGCGAATTACTTTCCACATATAGCTACTGCTATCGTTGATGTTGTGAACACTGCACAGGAGCTATGAGGCCAGACCTACTGTCATTAGCAGTTTTAGGGACCCCGCAAGCTGCAGTCTGGACGAATGACCACTTTTTCAGCTTTACTGAAAGTTCAGGAGATTGTTTTTTTTTTTTTTTTTTTTTAAGAGAAATTCTTTTAAATAATCATTGAAAAAAGTCAAATAAGCTGCTCTCCAGCTATCTGATGACTCACAATGTCCTAAAAATTACTTCAAATTGTTCTATTGTTTTTTGTTTTTTGTTTTTTTTTATACAAGAGGGGGGAAAAAATAGTTTCCACAATCCAGTGCAATGTTGCTGAAATGCTTCGTAATTTTACAGAGCGATCTTATCAGCCGAAACAAAACATGAATGAATAAAGAAATAAATCGTGGGTTGAGAGATTGCGTGATATAAAACGTTGTTTCTTCTTAATTGGAAGTCCTGAGTAGTCCTGAATCAACACAATTTTTTTATAGTAAAAAATGTTTTAATTAAATTGATTTCTAGCGGCTACAGAAACGTATATTAGTGTTTAGCGGCCTCGTAGCTCATCAGGATTTTAAATGAATGCGAGCAATGATTTTGAACTGGTTTGTTCAGATGTTGCGTGCATTTGGTTACGCTGGTTCCGTAGCTCCTGTGTAGAACGAAACGAAATTAAACCAAATGTTCCATCGACTGCATCTGGGGTAGATTGTGTTAATCACTCAGTTAATTAACGACCTAATGTTGCTTTTTATAAATGGACTAATTCCTCTTTTTTCCCCCCCCCTGAATGTCTTCTCCTGCTTTCTTTCTACTTTGTCTTCCAGAGTGTGAATACCATTCTGACTTATCTCACAGAGTAGAAAGGGGTAAATTGATACTGTATGCTCTGGCCGGAGGTCTGTGTGCTCCTGAGCTAGACTGTGGTGTGATTGTGTATCGCCATGCATTCATTTTACACAGGCAGGCGCGCACACAAAGACACGATGTGGAAATTGCTCATAGCTGGGTGATGGCTTGACGTTTGTTGGGCGGAGACGCTGTGTTTGATGGGAATGGCTCTGCACTGCTAATTGTTCTTCACACACTTTACACACACACACACACACACACACACACACACACACACACACACACACTGAGTTTTCAGGTATGAACATGGTGATGAATTCTGTCAGGACATTTGGTTTGGATCAGGTGTTTGCGGGTTTGGGGTTTGATCTCACACATGGTGAAAACAGCAGCGGTCACGTTCACATCTCAGTCCGAGTGACTCACTATGGTCCGGCCCTGAGGTCTACATCACTTCCTTCTGGATGCATTTACACACACATACGCACACATGTATACCCACACACACATGCCCACACTCACACCCCTCAGTATATTTTCAGACATGCAAAATATTCTCTCTCTCTCTGGTCATCACTTCTGCTGTTCTCTCGCTTTATTCTTTTTTTTCTCTATTTCCTACTCTCTCTCTCTCTCTCTCTCTCTCTGTATCACTCCCACTCTCTTTCTCTTTCATGGCCAGTTTGTTCCTCTCTCTCTCTCTCTGTCTCTCTCTCTGCATGTCTGACTCACATCCAAGTTGTGACTAACACACACACGTACACCCACCCACACCCCCAGACACTCGCAGTTGAAGGTGTTCTGTGTGTCCTCAGACTAACCTCTTCTCTCCCTCACACACACTCTCACACACACTGACACACACGCACGCTGAGGTGCATGACTGCTGTTTCCTGCCTCATGCTCAACATCCCATAATAATCTCCATCAAGGGCGTTTCCATTAGTACCCGGCAGCAGCGTCCAGTCTGCACGTGTGCCTGTGTGTGCGCGTGTGTTTTTACCTCTTCCGTATGACGCCCGAGTCTGCCTGCTGCTGGTGTACAACAGGAAAAGCTCGCACAGTCAGAACGTCTTGATCGTATTAGTATTGGAGCGTATTTTTTGTTTGCCGGGTTAACTGTAGATTATAGAGACGTCCCGCTGTGTTGTGCAAACATCAGCCCTTTAGATCCAAGCTTCAGACTTGTGTATTAATGTGGCTGGTGTGATTATACACGTTGTACACTTGAGTGAAGAATTGGCGCCCGTGGCTGGCGGATCGCCGCTAATGAGTCACCTCCTTGTCTCACATTGTGTGCTTAAGCTTTACCTCATTTTGCCTGTTTATCTTCTTAATCCTAGTTCCCACTTTCACAAATGTATTGTTACAATAACAAAACTCGCATAGTCGTATGGCAAGATCAGGGCGTGTCGGGATGCGTCGTCGTCATGGACCGTGAGAAAAGTATGTGTTTCAGGTCGCTGATTACGTGCGCCATGCATTACGAGGATGGAGCTTTAAACAGCAGGATGTCATCGCCGGTAATGTTTTATTCTGTTAATTTTTTTTTATTGCTATGCAGTGATGAGTAAAAATCTTGTTAAAATCAGGATCGTTGACATGCATCGTGTACGAGTTAAATAACAGCAGGAGTAATGGTTTGAAGTCAAAGTCATGTGAGGTGAAATACATTTTACATATATAGTGTATATACATCCAGTCCCCGACTTACAAACGAGTTCCGGGAACATCTTCGTAAGTCGGATTTGTTCTCAAGTCCGACAAAGTGAGCCTTGTTATACGCCTTTGACACGAATAAACAATGTAAAGCGTACCAATCCACTTGGCTAAATCTCTGTCCCGCTCTCCCCACACTGCCATCATGTGGCTAAAAACTGTAATCGCATGCAAGCCTTTTTGAACATGCCTAACGAGTCAGCTGACCTGACTAGGGAGGGAGGGACAACGCTGCGCCCTTGAACAGACACCACTTTGTCTCGGAGCTGTTTTCCACTGTATTGGACTGTGAAATATGTTTTGTTGAGGATTTTCCGATTTTTGAAAATATTTTTTTTGTCTTTCAGATTTCTTTAAGATTCACATAATTGGCACTTAATTCACTCCAAGCGAGTGCCCCTTGTCGACAACTTTACCGCCTCAAATGCAAACTTGGATATGTTAACTTAAAAAAAAATAAATAAATAAAAAATGATCGATTTTGGAGGCAGTGTGACGATACATGAATCACAACATGAAAGAATCGCGATCCGTAATCGAATTGATCCCACCATCTCTAAATCTCACACACTGGTGTGTGGCACTTCATCGGTTATTGCAGTTCTCAACTTTTTCTTTTTCAGCTTTCTTGTTTATTTATGTAGCGCCACAGCGTTTCCTCTTAGCACTTCATACGGCGTCAGAACCTCGTCAACCCTGATTTTCAAACCCTAGCAAAAAGTAAATGGAAAGAAAAATCATGAAAGTGGGAACCGGGCTGATGACCCCAGATAAGTCAATGTATAAGAGCTGGGAGTGATAACGGTGTTCACTTTGTCTTTCTTCTTCTTCTCATTTCTTGTTTTTTTTATCTCACACCCACTTTTTATCCCCCTCTGTCCTCATTTTGTCTTTTTTATCTATACAATTTATCCGTACATCTATTAATCCTGCATGTCATCATTGTGGCTTTGCTTTGTATTTATTTATTTATTTTTCCTCTTGAACGTAAAATGCCCCACTAACCCCCTCATGCCCTCTCATCACTGTATGGAATGTTTTTGCCCCCCCCCCCCCCCCACTCATATTTCCATGTTTCATGGATTCACCACCTCTTCCCTGCTTGTTTTCTCCTTTACCATGATTTTATCATGATCTAAACCACTCTCATCCCCTCTCTCCACTCGTCTTTTTTTGCCCCGCCCCTTCATCCCCTTTCCCCACCCCTCTTTGCCTGTCTACGTCTCCGACTCTGTGGCCTGTAGGATTCTACGGATTGGAGGAGTCGGATCTGGATAAAGTGTTCCGCCTACCCACTACCACCTTCATCGGGGGAACGGAGAGCGCTCTGCCTCTGCGGGAAATCATCCGTCGCCTGGAGGTGACACAATCGTAGACACTCTCGCACACACTCCTTCTGTCACACACTCTTTCTTTCATTTCTTTTGTCAGGGAACTGTGCACTTTAACGGTGATTTATTAGGAAATATGATCACGTCCTTTTAATAAGTTTATGATTACATTTAAGTAGCCAACCAGAACAAAGTATTGGTGCAGATTTGAGATATTTATTTAAAGCTTCTAGAAGCGTAAGAACTGTTGCTAAGACTAAAGCATTCTGTGTAAAATTGAGGTTCCCCATGTCACATGGGGATGTCTTAACATTTTAGAATTTTAGAACAATACACTTTCAGTTATGCGCCTCTTTGATGTGAAATTTAAATTGGTCAAGTTTCATCTGAATGACCGTTCAGATCGTTGAAAGATTTGAGTTCAGAAAAAGTAACGGACACTACGGACATAAAAGGGCGTGAAACTGTATTAAGTGAATAAGATGAATAGGATGAGATGAGAGACCTTTTATTCGTACCGCAGTGGGGAAATTTCTGTTAGAGCAGCAAAGAAAAATGTGCAAATATAACGTACGGACAGAATAAATATAAATATATATAAATGTATAAATATAAAAGAGCACACAATAAAAACAGTAGTTACACTTCCAAACGAATTGCACTAGGTAATATTGCACAGTTTAAAATCGTGGTAAAATATTGTAACTACATTATAAAATATGGATTTTTCGTTTTGTCTGATAAATGTGTATGCATATTTACAAAAAGAAAATCGGCATGGATCAGAAGATGAGCATTAAGTGTTACGAAAAAATTGTTCTACTGAATGATATCTGAAAAAAAAAAAAATTCACGAAGGTGAGATTTTTTTTTTCCCTCCTTTTTTTTTCTTCCTTTTCTAGCATCGTCACCGATACTGATTCTATTAAGACTTATTTTTAAATTAGTTTCATTAGTCCTAGGTCGTCCACCTTAAGTGTCTTTCTAAATAAGCTGTTGTTATAGAAACCATATTGTGGAAACCATATTGTCCTTCTGACCGATCGGGTTAAAGAGTGTTGTGGTTCGAAAACGGCCCAATTATCAGCGTTCAGGCGAACTGGCGGCGCATCACGTTGTGTGTGTTTTGTGTTTGTACGTGTGTGTGTTTTAGATGGCGTACTGCCAGCACGTAGGAGTGGAGTTCATGTTCATTAACGACCTGGAGCAGTGCCAGTGGATCCGTCAGAAGTTCGAGACTCCCGGGGCGATGCAGTTCAGCTCGGAGGAGAAACGCACGCTTCTGGCCCGTATGGTCCGCTCCACCAGGTGCACACGCCGGCGACGCACATGCTGCCTCCTCATTTAGCCTGCCTCCAGTCTTTATAACCCTCGTACCTCCGCTGTGACCCTCCAGGTTCGAGGAATTCCTTCAGAGAAAGTGGTCCTCGGAGAAACGCTTCGGTCTGGAGGGCTGCGAGAGTCTCATCCCCGCCCTCAAAACCATCATCGACCAATCCAGCGCGTCCGGCGTCGACACCGTCATCATGGGGATGCCGCACAGGTGCGAGCCAGGATGAGCTCTAGATGTCCATCTGAGGTCCTGGTGTGTGTGTGTGTGTGGGTGAGGTGGTTTGTCATCACGTGTGGTGTGTGTGTGTGTGTGTGTGTGTTTATATATAGAGGACGACTGAACGTGCTGGCCAACGTGATCAGGAAGGAGCTGGAGCAGATCTTCTGCCAGTTCGACTCCAAGCTGGAGGCTGCAGACGAGGTGAGGGACCAGGAATTTCAAACGAAGATGTGTTAATCTTTATACACAACATGTATTCATTGTGTGTGTGCGCGCGTGTCAGGGTTCAGGAGACGTGAAGTACCACTTGGGGATGTACCACAGGAGGATAAACCGTGTGACTGACAGGAACATCACGCTGTCTCTGGTGGCCAACCCGTCTCACCTGGAAGCCGTGGACCCGGTGGTGCAGGGCAAGACCAAGGCCGAGCAGTTTTACTGCGGAGACACCGACGGCAACCGGGTCAGCAACACACACACACACTCGCACATTACTCTCACTGTTCACTATTCAACCACTTGTATGTTAAAATTTGCCCCACATATATTTATGGTATAATTTTGTAATGTTTAAAAATAAATAAATAAATTTTAAAAAACAGACGATGAAAAAGACCCGTGTTTCAATACTGTGTGTGTGTGCGCTCGTGCGTGCATGTTCAGGTGATGTCCATCCTGCTCCACGGTGACGCTGCGTTCGCCGGCCAGGGTATCGTCTACGAAACCTTCCATCTGAGCGACCTTCCGTCTTACACTACACACGGCACTGTACACGTGGTCGTCAACAACCAGGTACACACACACACAGGCTCACTTGCTTTTACACACATGCTCTCAGCGATTGTGAGACGGTTCTATACATTTTTTATAATATGCAGAGATGACGCAATACTAGGTGTTTTTTTTATTTTTTTTTTTTTATACTAGAGGATTGTTTCAGTGATTTTTCTGTTAGGATTCACGTATCGCCCTGCTGACTCCAAAATACATTTTTAAACACTGTGTTTACAATTATAATAGAGATGAACCGGTCCAGTTTGTCCGGTAAGCAGAATTGTCTGGTTTACATATTTTTTTTCTAAATGCATTTATATTTAGCAATTTAACCCTCTCATTACACACACTTGCACAAGTCTCACAATAAGCTCAACCCACTGGCTCACTGTCTAGGTGAGTTTTGAGACTTTTAAGGCATAAAGCGTAGCTGTTTCCTTATAATCCTACAGGTGGCGCTCTCTGAACAATCACACATTTTCTTCCCAATTATTTGCAGAGGGTTGTTTAATTTATTTATTATTATTATTATTATTTATTTATTTTATTTTTTAAAGAAATAGTGATGACGGACGACCGAGATACACGCTGGTTTTTAAGTGAGAAAACTAATGTTATAAGGAACAGCATGCTTTTGAAATGATTTAAACTTAAAAAAAAAAAAAAAAATTGAAGTTTAAGTTTGTAACATAGTCAGGGGAAATTTTAATATCGCATCAGGATATTAATGAAAACGTGGTGCTTATAGAATTGCAATTTGAATCAAATGATTAAAGTTATTATTCTTAATGATCTTTTTATTAAAGACAAAATTAGATTTTTTCGATTAAAAAAAAAACAAAACAATAAAACACTATAGGTTATAGGATAGATTTTTTTTTTTTCTTTTTTCAAAAACAATATAACCAAACATGAACTGCTTATTTGGACTAAAAGTGCAAACTTACTTTAACACGTTTTTATTTTTTTCTCTTCTTCTTCTTGTTATTAAAGCAAAACGGTAATCAGTACATCAACATACAACTTTTAATGAAGTGTGAACTTTCACCTGTTCTTGCACGTTTTGGTTATTTTAGCAAAATAAAGCAATATAACAAAATATGAGGGAATGTTAAAGTGCAAGCTGCAGACTTTAATTACTTTTCAAAGTGCACTTGCTTTTCATGCTTCTACAGAAGCTCGCTGTGCCGTAGCAAAGTGAATTTGTGAAATCGATTTTCATTTTACATCGGCATAAACCATAAGTTTGAATGAATCGATAATAAAGATTAATCTTTAGCTCTAGATAGAGTACTTTATGTGTGTGTGTGTGTGTTAGATCGGCTTCACCACTGACCCCCGTATGGCCCGCTCCTCTCCGTACCCCACCGACGTAGCGCGCGTGGTCAACGCCCCGATCTTCCACGTTAACGCCGACGACCCGGAGGCCGTCATGTACGTGTGCAACGTCGCCGCCGAGTGGAGAGCCACCTTCCACAAAGACGTGGTGGTCGACCTGGTGAGTGTGTTTCCACCGACGCTCCATTCTACGTGGTGTGTGTTATTAACGTTATATTCTTTAATGTAACGTTTTGTGCGCGTGCCTTGGCGTGCGCCGTCTCCTCTGTCCCTGCAGGTGGGTTACCGGCGTAACGGCCATAACGAGATGGACGAGCCCATGTTCACTCAGCCGCTGATGTACAAGCAGATCAAGAAGCAGAAGCCGGTGCTGCAGAAGTACGCCGAGAGACTCATCGCCGAAGGAATCGTCACACGGCAGGAGTACGAGGTCAGGACACACACACACACATGATCTGATTCAAACGGTGTATTCATTGTGGATTAAAGTGGCTTTCAGGTTGACATGAGTTCTCTGTATGTGTGTGTTTGCAGGAGGAGATTTCCAAATATGATAAGATCTGTGAGGAGGCTTACAGTCGCTCCAAGGACGAGAAAATCCTTCACATCAAGCACTGGCTGGATTCCCCATGGCCTGGTGTGTGTGTGTGGTCTTTGTTTGCGTTGGTGTTGTTTTCATTTGTGTGTGAACTTGTTTGCCTGTGCGTGTCTCTATGCATAAATCTTGTGTATGCTCTTCTGTGTATGTTTGTTTTTTTCTGTGTGTGTAAATGCATGTGTGTATGGGTGTGTATGCACTGTGTGAGGGAGTGGGAGATGCACTTAACATGTTGATTTGTTTTTTTAAATGTGATGACCATTAACACTTGCTCTTTTGTGTGTGTGTGTGTGTGTGTGTGTGTGTGTGTGTGTGTGTGTGTTAAGGTTTTTTCACACTGGACGGTCAGCCCAAAAGCATGAGCTGTCCTTCTACAGGACTGAGTGAGGAGGAGCTCACACAGATCGGTCAGGTGGCCTCATCTGTCCCTGTGGAAGACTTCACCATTCACGGAGGTGTGTGTATACATCACTCACAAACACACTCAAACAAAAAAATTAATCCCTTCTGGAGGCGAGTTCTTGAGGCGAAAGTCGTATTGTGAGACGCATTTCCCCATAGGGAATAATGTAAATGCAGATAATCCGTTCCAGCCGGCCAAAAATATTACCATTATTACATTAATACAGTCGGACCCCCACGATGTCGCTTGTTCAGAGTTCGGCGGATTTTTCCTCAGGACCTGACTAATTGTAATTTCATGGAAACCGCACCTATCATCCACATTTTTCTAATGGCTTTTTTTGTGGCAATCTATAATTGTTCATGCATTTTAATGCAAAACTGTTAAGAATAATAGTTATGTTACAAAATCAGTAAATTTTATCAATGTAAGCTAAATTTTCAAATGGATCATACACTCCCTCGTGTGCCGTAAAATGTGGCTCCGTATGCCGAATGAAATGTCGTGCAAGATTTCAGTTCTTAAGGCGAACATTCTCAAGGCGGGACGTGTGTATGCAGAGGTACCGCTGTGTATATTTATTCCTCCTTCTATATGCGTCAGGTCTGAGTCGGATCCTGAAGGGTCGCGGTGAGATGATCCGGAACCGGACGGTGGACTGGGCCCTGGGAGAGTACATGGCCTTCGGCTCTCTGCTCAAAGAGGGGATCCACGTGCGCCTCAGCGGTCAGGACGTGGAGAGAGGAACCTTCAGGTGCCGTCTCGTATTAATTTCTCTCGCTGTGCGTGTGCGCGCCCCGCACTTCCTCATCATTTCTATTTCTAATATGTGTGTTTGTTTTTTCCCCATTTCCCCTCCACAGTCACCGCCACCACGTCCTTCACGATCAGAACGTGGACAAGAGGACGTGTATCCCCATGAACCACATGGCCTCCAACCAGGCTCCCTACACCGTGTGTAACAGCTCGCTGTCCGAGTACGGAGTGCTGGGTGTGTACGCTCGCCACGCTTGCCACACAAACACACACGCTTGTTTTACAGTTACTCTATCATCACGTCTGTCCACGTCCCTAAGCTACAAAAAATGTAGAAGATACTGCATATGTTTTTTCGATCATTTTTTTAATCCAGAATATTACCAAAACTTTATCATTAATGACCATTTTATTTAAAATAACTTAAACTAATACAGCGCTGATCCTGAAGTTTAATATCGAATAAGTAAAAGAGAAAAAAAAAAAAACACCCGAAAAAAGTCCCGCCTTCGTGCTCTAGGATTGGCTCGCATTTCACACTTACTGAAGATCCAACCAATCACAGAGCAGTCTGAGGTGGGATTTGCGGGGGAAAAAAACATGTGAATTAGTGATGGGAAGTTTGGATCATTTTAGTGATTTTCATCAAAATGAACGAATCTTTTTTTTTTTTTCTTCTTTTTTTTTTTTTGTGTCATTTTGTCTTTAGCAGAAATAAAATAAAATGTCACATTTTCAATAAACAGACCCCCAACATGTCTACATACACACATTTTGTCTATAGTTCCAGTAATGAAAACATTACAATGGCAGCTCAGGACATATTATTATAAACAGAATGAGCAGCTCACCGTCATATCTTCTAGTCCGAGTCGTTCGTTCTTTTGAATCTTCTGCACTGCATGGCATCGTGATAAAAGAACGAACGACTCGGGACTTGGAAGACTCCTTGAGGCGACCCGTTTGAGAACGCATCGTTCATGAACGACCCATCACTACTGAGAAGTAAAACTAACCCGACCCAAGCTTGCTAACTTTTACTTTTATTTATTTTTATTTGCAAAAAATATACATATTTAATAAAAAAAATGTAAGTTAAGCTAAAAAAAAAAAAAGTCGTATTCCACCATCTCTGTCTTGATGATTTTCCTGCTTCTCGTCCCCGCTCTCAGGTTTCGAGTTGGGATTCGCCATGGCCAGTCCTAACGCGCTGGTTCTGTGGGAGGCCCAGTTCGGAGACTTCCACAACACCGCCCAGTGTATAATCGACCAGTTTATCTGCCCCGGACAGGCAAAGTGGGTCCGTCAGAACGGCATAGTCCTGCTGCTGCCTCATGGCATGGAGGGCATGGTGAGACTGCAGCACTCCTCACACCTTTTGTGTTGTTATTTATTTGCATCATAGTAGATATAAAACATTCATTCCTTCACCATCACGTCAGATCTTCGCTGTTGATTTTAATGAGACAGAATAAACACGGGATTGTCCTTGACCATGAAGCTGAAACACCTACAGGAAAACGTCCCTGTTAAATGAACCCTGACTGTTACGAAGCACTGACACTGAGATTAAATAAACATTTTAATGTCATTCAACCGAGAAACATGGTACAGTAATGTCATATCACATGACTCATGATCAGTGGCTGAGTGGTTTTATTAAGACTACAGTCTCCTTTGTAGTTATGCTTGCTCTTGATGTCTAGGGTCGGTAGGAAGCCAAGATAAGAAAAATTATTTAAAAGAAAAAGGAATATTAATATAATAAAGTCCGTCACCGATTAAAGCTAAAGGAGTGAATTGTGTACAAGACTGAGGCAAACTCGAGACTGGCAATGAGCGTCAACAGACTTCAGTGATCGAAGCACAAAAACACACCCCATTGCTCCGTAGTTACAGTCGACACCGAGAGAGGGAAATAATATACATTACAAAATATATTTACAAAATATATACAGAGAGGTCATTAACACATTCAACGGTGGGAGCCACGAGCAAGGCTTAAAGCAAATAAATAAATAAAACAAAACACCTTCTAACCTGATAAACCAAACGAAAACCAACCCAGCGGGGCGTAGGATGCCCGCTAACTACACTGACTAACCAAAACATAAATACAACAATTACACCTCTCGCTCCTAACTGGTGTGTCTAAACAAAGTCTTTCTCTGCGTGCTGCTTACGTACACTAGTGATGGGAAGCTTGGATCATTTTAGTGACTCGGTTCTTTGAATCTCGTTCATCAAAATGAATGAATCCTTTTTTTTTTTGAGTCATTTCGTTCTTTTGGTCAGAAATAAAATAAAATGTCACATTTTCAATAAACAGACCCCCAACACGTCTACATACACACATTTTGTCTATAGTTCCAGTAATGAAAATATTACAGTGGCAGCTCAGGACATATTATTATAAACAGAATGAGCAGCTCACCGTCATATCTTCTAGTCCGAGTCGTTCGTTCTTTTGAATCTATTGCACTTCATGGCGTCTATGGGAGTCACGTGACAAAAGAACGAACGACTCGGGACTTGTGAGATTGGAGATGCGTCCAAGAACTCGTACTAGGCGATTCGCAGAGACAATCGTCCAGAATACTACGGGACGTGACGCAGATGTTTAGTCCCGGTTCTTCCCTGTGTGCGTGTGGAAGTGCTCCTGCTTTTATTACTCCACTTGGTGTTTAAGTGAACTCACAATAAATCCTGATGAAATCCTGACAAAACATACATTAAGAAAAAAAGAGAAATTCAGATGGGTGCCTTTTTTCTCTCTCGTTATAATCTATTTTACCCCCGCTCTCTGTCTGTCTGTGTCTCGCTCTCTGTCTGTCTGTGTCTCGCTCTCTGTCTGTCTGTGTCTCGCTCTCTGTCTGTCTGTGTCTCGCTCTCTGTCTGTCTGTGTCTCGCTCTCTGTCTGTCTGTCCCTCGCTCTCTGTCTGTCTGTCTGTCCCTCGCTCTCTGTCTGTCTGTCTGTGTCTCGCTCTCTGTCTGTCTGTCTGTGTCTCGCTCTCTGTCTGTCTGTCTGTGTCTCGCTCTCTGTCTGTCTGTCTGTGTCTCGCTCTCTGTCTGTCTGTCTGTGTCTCGCTCTCTGTCTCTCTGTCTGTGTCTCGCTCTCTGTCTCTCTGTCTGTGTCTCGCTCTCTGTCTGTGTCTCGCTCTCTGTCTGTGTCTCGCTCTCTGTCTGTCTCTCTGTCTGTGTCTCGCTCTCTGTCTGTCTCTCGCTCTCTGTCTGTGTCTCGCTCTCTGTCTGTGTCTCGCTCTCTGTCTCTCTGTCTCGCTCTCTCTGTCTGTGTCTCGCTCTCTCTGTCTGTCTCGCTCTCTCTGTCTGTCTGTCTCGCTCTCTCTGTCTGTCTGTCTCGCTCTCTCTGTCTGTCTGTCTCGCTCTCTCTGTCTCTCCTTGTCCCTCGCGCTCTCTCGCTCTCTCTCGCTCTGTCTCTCTCTGTGTCTCGCTCTCTCTTTCTGTAGGGTCCCGAACACTCATCAGCTCGCCCCGAGCGTTTCCTGCAAATGTGCAATGACGACCCTGATGTTTTCCCCGTAAGACATACTTTTTTGTTGTTGTTTATACATTTATGAATTTATTATATGTAAATAGATTATATATTTTTAATACACACTGGAAGGCCATTTTGGCCTGATACTGATGTTTAAAATTATAATTAGTTTGATGCTGATGTTTATTTCTCCTTCCTGGCTACAACTCTTGTGTAGTTCATGTTCTCATGTACCCGCTGTAACAGTCGAAATCTCAGTAATGTGGAGATACAGTAATGACGACACACACACATGCTGACATGGTCCTTGTAGTGTCATGGGGCCCCGGGCTCCCTGAAGCTTCAGCTGGGTAACGGTTCTGTCGTCCCAGTCAGACCACAATTAACCAGGACAACTTGTAACAAAATTGACGTGACGCAACAGAAAGACATCGTCCGCGACAGTCTGTCTGCAGTTAACCAGACGAATGTCGGCCGACGCTGCCGATGTACAGCTGATAGACGGCGCGTCCTTATTTTTATCATCGCTGACATCACCACATCAAGCACTGCAACGATGCTATCTGCAGGCAGACTTCAGCACCGCATATGCACGTAGTAAAGATTATACAAACCATCTTGACCTTAAAACATAAGATGCGTTTGTTAGTTCGTTTTTCGTTTTTTTTTTTTTTTTTCTACATTGAAACAATGGCTGACTTTTAGTCTCAGAGTAATATTGATTTTTATTTATTATAAGGTGATTATCGTATCACAATTTCATCAAGTGTGTGTGTGTTGATCTTTCTAGTTTTGTCGGTCCTTTTCGTTGTTCTGTAGCTACATTTCTCATTCTGTTCTGGTCAGAAAATCACGGAGGACTTCGACGTGCGTCAGCTGTATGACTGTAACTGGATCGTGGTGAACTGCTCCACTCCTGCCAACTACTTCCACGTGATGAGGAGGCAAATCCTGCTGCCCTTCAGGAAGCCTGTGAGTTTACACCAACACTGCAACACACACTTGCGCGCACACACTTGCACATAGATGAAATAACCTGTGGCTCTTTGCCTTTTCTCCAGCTCATCATGTTCACTCCCAAGTCTCTGCTGCGCCACCCAGAGGCCAAGTCCAACTTTGACCTGATGCTACCTGGTCAGTCATGTGATCAAACTTCAAGCATCTAATTGTTTTACTTATTATGTTTTACTTTCTGTCTGCTTGTCTGTCTTAGCTTCATGAATAATCTGGTAATGACTTTGATTTTGTGTGTGTGTGTGTGTGTGTGTGTGTGTGTGTGTGTGTGTGTGTGTGTGTGTGTGTAGGCACACATTTCCAGCGCGTCATCCCAGATGAAGGTCCTGTAACCCAGAACCCAGCTGAAGTCAAACGTCTAATCTTCTGCACCGGGAAAGTTTACTACGAGCTCACGCGCGAACGCAAAAGTCGCGACATGGAGCACAACGTCGCCATCGCACGCATCGAGCAGGTAACACTCGGATACACACACTCGCACATTCACACTCATTCACACTCGCACCAATATATATGTTCTCTCACACTAGTACAACACAATCACATACTCTCTCTCTCTCTCTCTCACACACACACACACACACGCCACTGAATTTTTATGACTGTTTAAAGTCTTGTTCGTTGAGTGTGTGTGAGTTTTAGTGAACATCAGCAGATATCGTTTATATACGGTGCACAGCATGTTAACAGTGGCAACACTGCACAAGCTGCAAGCGGTGGATGATGTGACCGAGCTGACCTTTGACCCCTCCAACCCGCAGCTCTCTCCGTTCCCCTTCGACCTGGTGAAAGCCGAGACGGAGAAATACCCCAACGCCGACCTGGTGTGGTGTCAGGAGGAGCACAAGAACCAGGGTTACTACGACTACGTCAA
Source organism: Clarias fuscus (assembly GCA_030347435.1). Lineage (NCBI taxonomy): Eukaryota > Metazoa > Chordata > Actinopteri > Siluriformes > Clariidae > Clarias > Clarias fuscus. Next base: position 4,036,614 of record CM059213.1, on the reverse strand, counting down.
GCCTCGCATGCGCACCACCATCGACCGCGCCAAGCCCGTCTGGTAAACACGGATCTCTCACACACACACACACACACACCTCAGTAAACCGGTTGAATTTACACTACAATAAGAGCGTACATTATACACCAGGCTGCCTGAATCAGAATCAGAATGGTCTATGACCGAAGGTCTCCCGTTGCTATAGCAACAGGAAAGTGCAATTCCGCGTTCCTACAGTGTTACAAGCTGTCCGTTATCTGTAGCTATAAATTATTAACCGAACACATCACTTCAAGTACTTCAATAAGGATTAAAGTGCATGGTGTGTGTGTGTGTGTGTGTGTGTGTGTGTGTGTGTGTGTGTGTGTGTGTATATGTGTGTGTATATATATATATATATATATATCCTGGGTAGATACAAATCACCTGATAAGCAACTACGAGCTCATTTGAACGCCAACGACAAATAAAGCAATTTCATCAACTGCCGGAATCTCCCTTCATACTGTTCATGAATTTTAGTATAAAGTTTAGTTTAGTAATGAATAAAATGTCATCTCAGTCTGTATACACACTTCAGGAAAAGAAAAATAGTATGATGTATATTATATTGATATAATATTAATATCATCATATTATTATTATTACACATATTATTATTATTATTATTATTATAATCATATGTGTATTCCCACCTTATCGGGTGGAATGGACCACGGCTAAATTAATCCAGGGAGTTAAAAAAAAAAAACCGCAGCCATCATGAAATTATTATTATCGACTGTAAGTGATTTTTAGAAAGAAATAATAATAAAAAAGTTCCCATAATTTGGCCACTTCACAAATTTAGTTGTTTCACTGATTATAAACACAGATCAATGGCAACTCGGGCTCAACTATTGAAGATGTTTTGCTCTAAGGGTTGAACTCGTATCATCTGGAGGCACAAGGTTTACACCCTTAGTAAATACACAGTTGGGACAAATCCCAAATGTTCACTATATACTGTGTACATGATGCCTAGTCAAAAAATAAACAAAAAATAAAATAAACAATAAAGAAACGCTCCATAGATGATGCTGATACTCTGGTGATTCAGTACATTCAGGTGGTCATGTGACTTCATGTTATTGCCACGTAACGTTGCCGAGTGTCGACCTGAGCGACTGAAGCGACTCCAGATCATAACACTGTCTCCAGAGGCTTGTACAGTGGACACTATATGCATGATGGGAGCATCGCTTCATGCGCTTCCCTTCTTACCCCGACACGCCCATCACTCTGGAATAGACTCAGTCTGGACTCGTCAGGTCACATGACCTTTTTCCATCGCTCCAAAGTCCAGTCTTTATTCTTCCGAAGAAACTAAAGTTTGTTTTCTGACGAGTCTCACTAACAAGTGATTTTCTTATGGCCATGTTGTATTATGCCGTATGTGTGTGTTTTAGGTACGCCGGTCGTGACCCTGCCGCCGCTCCGGCCACGGGCAGCAAGAACTCGCACCTTCTGGAGCTGAAGCGCTTCCTGGACACCGCCTTCAACCTGGACGCCTTCAAAGATCACGTCTAATCTCGCAGAATGCTCCGGTTATCCCGCCCGCTCCAAAACCGTATCCAGCCAGGTCTCATTACCGCGCCCGATGCTGCTTCCCCCCCCCTCCCCCCAAATCCCATACATAACACACACACACACACACACACACACAAACGTGAACATATGCACACCTGCTTCATTGGCCCCTACTCATACACACACAGAGAAAAAAAAAAGACACAATCTAGAAATTAATGGTAGGTCGTGAAATGCACTTAGCACGTCTTTTCCCGTCCTTGTCACACACACACACACCATGATTCCTGATTCATTACCAGTCTGGATTTCGTATTAGGCTATATTTGGTTTCATTTAGTTTCAGACATGTTCCTGTGAAACAGCCACAAATAACAGCACAAGCGTACATTGTTTATGGCTAATGCTGGCGTGTCGGTTCCAGACAACGAAAGCACATCTCGGGAAGTGCCGGTGGTTCACACCCCCTGTGGCTTTTTGTTTTTTCTTTGTTAAAGGAGTTTTAGGTATAGGTTTTTGTTTTTGTTGTTTGTTTTTTTTTTGGTCCGAGTTTTATGAGTATTAGCCAAAAATGGATGCGAAAAAGGTAAGTTTGTTTATGATGGAAGGAAAGAAAGCGATCAGTCAGCATGATGTGCGTTCACATCACACAAGCCTTAAAATAAAAAATTTAAAAAGCAAAGAAAAACCAAATCAGATGACATCTGTGTACCCCCATACTCCTGTATGAACCGTGTAAATTGCTCTTCACTGCTTGAGTGTTAGTGCTCATGCCAAGCTACTGACATCTTAACTTACATATAAATATATATATATATATGTATGTATGTATTCCCTTTGAAAGGCTTTATTTTATCTTCTTCTTCCGTGGTTTTATTTCTGCTTTAACGGTCATTACACGCACACGCACTATCAGCTCATTTGAATGTGGCCTCGGTCGGTTGCGACGCACAACAGACTTCCTTACAATTATTACTTTTTTTTTTTTTTCCTAATGTTGCACGGTTGTATTTATATGAACATATTCTTATACATGTACATGTATAACCCACGCAGATCACGCCTCATCCCGTTTCAGCATGTTCTCTCAGGTGTGCACACTAAAACCACGTACACGTATAACAAACTACACTTCTCTTCTGCCACACCATGTGCCAAAAAAAAAAAAATCCCAAAACAAAAACTCGTGATCAGACTGGCTGAGGGAACTCTCCGTGAACCCTGTTAGTGTGCGATCGTCCTGCAAGGAAATGCTCGCCTGTCGCTCGAGGAAGCAGATGATTTTATTTATTTTATTTTTATTTTAGGGAATCGAAATCCTGTCCTTGTTTCTTCATTCAATAAACACATTATCTTCTCAGAGCTGCACATGCCTGGTTTTTATTTATTACCCCGCTTTATTATGATGTTAATGATGAGGTCACCTCCAGGATCGTCGAAGAAATTTTGATTCATTGTAATGTTCCCCTTTAATATTCTGGACGCCCAAAAACAAATGATCACGCTTGAGGAAATCTTTGAACGGCTCTCGGTTTTCAGGAACTCCATTATTGTCTTTGAGTAAAGCTTTTTGACACAAAGGATACAGATGGTCGCTGACCTTCATGACTCGCGTAACGGATATCTCGGACGTGTCGCGGAGCACGGTATGAGTCATGATAAAGACTGGCCAGGAAGAATTAGATGCACCCTGCCTTTCCCGGAGGGTGAGGACGATGGACTAAATATCAAGGTTTTCGAATTATACACCTTCAAGTGGTTTATTTTCAGAGGCTTGTCAGTTTTGGAAATTGCACTTAAACAATATCGCGCACAGAAACTTTAGGCATCATTGGAACTCCAAAGAAAATTTTGGTGTGGTCTGAGGATATCGAAGAAAAAAAAAACAATCCTCCATATTTCTCCACTCATGTTTGGTGAAAAAGAAAGCAACCCAGCAAAACTAACATACATTAGACGTAGAATAAATTACCGTACTGTTAACACTGGAGACTCCTTCCTTAACTAAACTGCTCCTTACACAATACTGTATCAAGTATGCATTATGTACCTTTACTACACATTACTACTCTGTCAAGTGTTTGTATGTTGTGTATAATGTTTTTATGTAACATTATGTATATTTACGTGAAGCATGCCAATGACTTTGGATTGATTAGTGTTAAAAATGGAGTTCTGCTTTAAAGCAAATCAGGTGACATTGGTTGGTCATTAATTAATGCGTATGGTTTTTTTCCCTATGATTTCTGAACACAAATGAAGATTTTGAGGAATTGTACCACTGTGATGCTTAAGTAATGGAGTTAAAAAAAAAAAAATTCTCCTCTCCATGTCCTTGTGGGGTTCCACTAAACCAAAAACTCGCAAGACGACACATCAGCTATCAGGGACGGGAATCACGAGGGATCACCCAAAACTGTGCTGCCTGCCATTGTGAACAATTTAGAGCACACCACCTGTAGGATTATAGAGGACCTGCAACGTTTCACCAACTCGAATGCCTAGTTTTGGGACCGGGTGGCTGGGGTTTGGGCATTAGATGGGAATTGAACCTGGGCCTACCCAATGCCCAAACTCCAGGAACTGGAGGCAGTGCCGCTCCCAAGCCCGGATAAAATGAATGACCTTCCTGACATAACCATCCCAAGTTCTGGTGCGGATCTCATGGTCTGCTGTGGCGACCCCTCAAAGGGAGCAGCCGAAGGGATAACGACAACAATCGGCAATGCTAAATCAACTGTAAGGTTGTAAGTGTGTGTGTGTGTGTGTGTGGTGTCCTATTTTACTCTCATGTCTCTCTCTCTCTGGGATGCCTTTGTTTGAGATAAAGCACCTCATCTCCAGGACTTACTGAAGATGATTGTGTGATATCGATAGATACAGTATGGACAAAAGTATTTGAAACACCTGAATTCAATAATGAACAGGTTTGTCCAATCACTATCTTCCCTTATGCCCAGTGAAGAGCAATCTTAATGCTTCAGCATTTCAAGACATCCTGGACAATGCTATCCCTCCAACTTTGTGGCAACAGTTTGTGGAAGGCTCGTTTAGATTTCAGAAATTTGGCAGACGCCCTTGTAAAGAATGACTTAGATTTTTATCTCGTTATACATCTGAGCAGTTGAGGTTAAGGGCCTTGCTCAAGGGCCAAACAGCGTCATCTTGGGGGTGCTGGGGTTTGAAGCTGTGACATGATCTCAAGCCCATCGAGCACTTTTGGGATGAAGCGGGACGGAGATTGGACAGCCCTCGAAGAAGAGTGGAAGCTGTTATACTGTAGCGGCAAAAGGAGGACCAAGTCCATATTGAAGTACTGTAAATGTATTTGGATAGAGATTTAAGCTCAGGGAGAGAGAGAGAGATGATTTAGTCTTCAATAAAGGGTTAAAGAAATGATAAATATCTTGAGACGTCACTCTGGACCCTGGGCTTCACATGTTTTTAAGCAGCACTTCCTTACTGTACTTGTGTGTTACATTGTAACAACCGGTCCGTTTTTGGAATGGTGACGCCTCCTTCGCACGCAGGTTTGATTGGCTGGTCGTTACGTCACTCAAGCTTTTCCTGCTTTCTCATTGGACGAAAGCGTCCGCGCAAACCCCGCCTCTCTCTTATAAACGCAATGCCGGCCTCCTTTTCCTCTTCTCCTCCATTTCCAAAAGACCATAGCAACCCAGTACGGGCGAGACAAAAGATTCCCCAGAATCGAGCATCATTTCTATTTTTTATTTTAGGAGATTTTTAAAAGGATGGCCAACCCTAGAGTTTTCTTCGACATCAGTGCAGGTGGAAGCCTGCTCGGAAGAGTGGTCATGGAGGTAGGATATGTTTAATGTCTGCTATATATATATATATACATACATTTAAATATCATTATGATGATGAAGTCTTTGCAGTGAGGTGGGATGGCTGTAATTTTCCTATTGGGTGTGTTTGCATCAGTGTTTTGCATTGTCCTAGCATGCATCTATTCGTTATTCATGCTTCTTCTATTTCATTTATCATTTAAAGTTAGACTGGTTATAATGCATGCATCAGAAATGTATTATTAATAAACCAGATGCACCACAGAGATGCAGGGCAAGAATGAGAGTGAGTGAGAGAGAGAGTTGATGATCATAATGGTGATGCTCATGATGCACCAAGCTTGCAGCTGTACAGGGGGAAAAACACATCCCTAGTATATGACGTAATCTGCCTTAAAAAGAAAGCTGCATTGTGCAGAGGCGAAGAATAGCACCAACCTCAATGCAAACAAGTATCATGTATACTGTACACACACTGTAGTCATGGTCATTATGGTTTGCCGGTCCCGGCGCCATGTTGCTTCTTTTATCTGACAGTTACACTGTAACATTACATGCATCATATTCTCTCTCTCTCTCTTTTTTTTTTTTTTTTTCGAAAGAGAGAGACTGAGACTATATTTAGTTCCTGCATCCGACGTGGATGAAATGTGCAGCCTACATCCTTTAAAGGGATGAAAGTACTGCTAGTGTCACACCTGCTAATACACACACACACACACACACACAGCGCTCGATGCTTTATAATAAAGACATGCCCCTGGGTCTTTAGGCATGAGAATGATTCCAGAATGTTCTTTTCAACTCTCAACATTCTTCATTCGTTAAGCCTATTTGAAACCAAAATGTATGTGTGTGTATGTATATATATATATATAGAGAGAGAGAGAGAGAGAGAGAGAGTTCTTAAGTGTTTTTTTTTCCTCTTATGTGTGGGACAGGATGCAGGATAACACCAATTAGCATACACTGCTAACTCAATATAACTGTATATAAGTGACGTGGGTGTTGGCATTAGACTCTTTTATTCCATCCAGGAGTTACATAAAAATTACTAATTGCTTAATTAGATGCCTATGGATGATATCACTTTAAGCTCCTTAAATGCAATTTAATCTCTTGGCGTCTGCTCATTAGTGCAATTTTAGCGTTTTACGTTTTTAATTTTCACTCTATAAATCGTTTTTTTTATTATTATTACTATTATTGTTTTTGCTATATCGATTTAATTAATTATATCTCGCGATGATAATAATAGACCTAATTAAGTCTAGAATGAGCCCAAACAATCGTGTTTCCCACTTCTCTCTCTCTCTCTCTCTCTCGGTGTATGAATGAATTTATTCTAAATGTTCTGGAAAGTTCTACAGCAGATCAGGAAGGGGGAGGGGCGAGAGGGTGCGGGAGCGCGCGCGCTTGTGCGCGTTCTTAAGGCGCTGCGGAGATTTCTCACACACGACCCCGCCTTTCTTTATTTTATATAAATATATAAAATAAAGTTCTAAGTTCATTTATATTATATTTACTCATTTTCCCTTCGCTGAATGGTTTATTCCTTCCTTCATCATTCGCTTGTCCAGGATAAGGAAGTAGGATCGATTCAGGGGTGTGTGCGCGCTCCCGTCTGACCGCATAAGTACAGCTGTTGCTTCGCGTTCAAGCGAAATCACGTGGCCTGTGCTTGACGATGACACCCCCCCCCCCCCCCCCCCCCCCTTAGCAGATTATGCTAGACTGCAGACCTGCACAGATGCAGCCCAGGATGTGTGCACTGCTGGTGCACTCAGACAGGCTCTCAGGCCACGCCCTGTCCACTGCGTCCTCCTGCACTGTTTTAGGAGCTGTTAGGCCAGCGTATACAGAAATAGAAACATACACAGTATTTGTAGAAAAAAATTGAGGGATTTTTACAATCCCTTTTTCAATGCATTCCGCAAACAAGTCATAAAACTTCTCAACACAACAGCTCTGGACTGATACACACACATTCATATAAACACAGTCACCTCAGTACAACGGGACTGGACTGATATATCCACACACACACACGCACCGTCAGATTAACACGATCACTTCAGTACAGTAGGACCGGACTGATGCACACACACTCTCAGATTAACACAATCACCTCAGTACAACGAGACCGGACTGACACACACACACACACACACACACACTCAGATGAACACAATCACGTCAGTACAACGGGACTGGATTGACACACACAAACACACACACATTCATGTAAACACAGTCACCTCAGTATAACAGGACTGGACTAACACACACACACACAGATGAACATAATCACCTCAGTACAACGGGACTGGACTGACACACACACACACACACACATTCATATAAACACAGTCACCTCAGTACAACGGCACTGGACTGACACACACACACACACATTCATATAAACACAGTCACCTCAGTATAACAGGACTGGACTAACACACACACACACACACACACATAGATGAACATAATCACCTCAGTACAATAGGACTGGACCGATAAAAATACACTCAGATGACCGCAATTACCTCAGTGGAACGAGACTGAACTGATAAACACACACGCGCATGCACTCAGATGAACATCATCTGGCAATTTTGCACACCAACCTGCACAAATGTTTTTTTATTTTATTTTGCACAATATTTTACTGTTGCTATTTGCGCAATAACTTTTTTTCTACAGCTACTACAACTAGAAATGTTTACTGCATTTACCATCTCATGGACAGTTTATTTGCAATACCTTAATTCAGCTCTGTGTACTGGTTGGCACTGCCTTGCCACAGTGTATTGCATTGTGTCGTGTTTGTTACTGTTTGCACAAGTGCGCTTTATGCTGACTTTTTTTTTTTGTTAATTTATGCTGTATGTAGCACTTTGGTCCTGGAGGAAGGTTGCTTCATTTCACTGTGTACTGAACTGCAAGTGGTTGCAATGACAATAAAAGCCTACTTGATTTGACTGGTGTTTTTTTTTTTAACAGTTGAGAGCTGATGTCGTTCCCAGGACAGCAGGTACGAGTCCATATACACAAACATGCACATTTGTCGGAGTTTGTAAGCTCTCGAGAGCGATTTTATAACTGGGAAGTTTTGTGTTCTGCAGAGAACTTCAGGCAGTTGTGCACAGGGCAGCCTGGCTTCGGGTACAAAGGCTCCACCTTCCACCGTGTTATCCCTAACTTCATGTGCCAGGTATGGACAACTTCCTTACACAACAAATCAGACTCCATGAATCAATTTCTGAAATATCAAGTAAATCGTTAATTCCAGATGTTTGCATCTGCATGTATAACCGCGTTTAACATCTCCAAACTGAATGAAACGTTCCGGTTCCTACAGCATCACTACGGCCTTGTTCAGACTGCCAGGCCGAATCAGATTTTTGGCGTATACAGTCAGTTTGCATTCATGTAGTGTGAACAGTAAAAAAAAAAAAAAAAAACTTTGAAAAAGAACACTGAATAGCATTACCGAGCTCACTCTATCATCCAGAGATCGCAAGTTCAAATCCCTGGTACCCTGGAATCCCTTGATTGGCCGAGAAAGACCTTTTGCGTCAACACACAGTATGTAATAGGTATAGCGCATGACTACAGTATGGACATGGAGAAGGATAACCCCTGTTACAGGGTGATACAAGAGGAAATACTGCGCTGTGCAGTGATGTTACCACGGCAACCAATGCAGACAGGTCAACAGTGCGTCCGTTTCGAGCTGGCTGTCTTAGAGCCTAAAGATCAGATTTGTGAAACAAATCGGATTTGCCTGCAGTCTGAACAAGACATTTATTTGCATGTTAAGACGGGTTTGGAAATGTCTTTTTTTACGGCTCTGAACATGTTAAACTTTTGCAGGGTGGCGACTTCACAAACCACAACGGAACCGGTGGCAAGTCCATCTACGGAAACAAATTCGAGGACGAGAACTTCTCTCTGAAGCACACGGGGCCAGGGTGCCTGTCCATGGCCAACGCCGGACCCAACACCAACGGCTCGCAGTTCTTCGTCTGCACAGCAAACACCAGCTGGTCAGTGTGTGGACGTGTGGCTTGTTATGGAAAGGCTTGAGCGCTGTTCTGTATTTAGAGCTATATCTATTACACAAATCCATGAGCTTCATAGTACAGAAGTTCTAAACAAAATGGCGCCGTTCAGTCATGTCAAATAATTTTTCATCCCGCTCTCTTTATTTTGGTACCTTTCCAGCTTATTAATCATCCTTTTTCCAGATAACTGCTTAACGATTCAGCTAAAACGATTAAACCCCTTATCCGACTGTTTCCCCCCTCAGGCTGGACGGGAAGCACGTGGTCTTCGGTCAGGTTGTGGAGGGCATGGACGTCATCAAGAAAGTAGAGAGCTACGGCAGCAACAGCGGCAAGACCAGCACCGAGATCGCCATCGCAGACTGCGGCCAGATCTAGACGCTTCCTGTTTCCTTCCCCCCCCGTCCCGCCCTGATCTCTTAGTCAGTCCCCTTGAAACACTGCTCAGATCAAACATTCCTGTTTTGCTTTGACGCCCGCCTGTCCACATCCCTAACACTGTTTGACGAGTTGCCTTCTTTTTTGTTTTTTTGGGATCAGTTCTCCATTTCATTTACAAATAGAAGCCAACGGGCTGTGAGATTTGTGTATCGGAATCTGACAAATAAAAAAGGGGAACAACGAGAACCCTGACGTTTCTGACTTCTTGCTCTCGTGCGTGGTTTGACCTCAGCTAACAACCTTCCAAGACTAGCTAGATGATTTAGTTCCACCAATGATTTATTTTTCCACACATTCTTAAAATGTCAGCTTAGAACGATCGGGTGTGTTGAGTGATGTCGTAACTGATCGGGTCGTAGTAAAACGTGCACAAAATTGAATAATGTGATTAGTGCCATGCTGAGACAAACAATTTGTTGCCAGTCTATATAATAACTAGCACTGTATAACAGTCAAATCCATCACACTGCTCCAGTTTTCTTACTTTTTAATCTGAAATCTACAGAACGCTAAAACTAAAAAAAAACTCATCACCAGGGGATCTAGAGACCAGGTTAGACAATAGTAGCTTGAACATGATTTAATATCGTCTATGAATATCTGAAAGCTTGTCCATGTAGCTGATCAATAAGACAACAATACCCAAATATACAGATTTGTTAGTAATATTAAAAATATAACTTTTTATCCATTAAAACTTTTTGTTTTGCAGGCTTTTTAAAAAAATTTTTTTTTAAATAAACACATATAGGACGGGCTCAGGATTGTGCAGTATAGAGTGACGTGTCCTTTTTTCAGCACAACCTTGGCAACATGAACTGAATTTTATTTCAATTTAACCAACTATACAAACATGACTGAGCAAGAAATGAAAAAATAGCACGACGACAAATGATCATGTGTTTTTCTGGCTGTTTTCGGTCGTTTCTGTGAACAGAATAACGTGGCTATTTGTACCAAGTTTCGTTTCTTTATTAATGTGAGGAGAAAGAAAGCATTTTGCTTCGTACCTTCTATAATGTAAGCGATAATCAGGACTAGCTTAAAAATGAATTATGCATCTTTACAGTATCAGTAAAAAGAATGAAATGCTTCATGTTGTGCTGTTCTGGGAAACTTCATCAACTGACGATCCTGCGACATATTTTCCTCTAAAAGAAAGCACACACCCCATTTGTGTGTGTGTGTGCATGTGTATGTTATTCCGTGCTTAATTCTGTGAACTGGCCCTGCTGTGGTTAGTGTAATGTGGTTGGAGTTGAGCAGGTGTGTCTGGGTTTTTTATTCCACCCAGCAGCTGAATGAAACCGAGCTCGAGTTTCTGCTGAGACTACACCAGCCTGGATACTCTCAGCCACAGGTGTCGGATTTCTCCACCAGCTCTGCCGTCTTGAGTATTGTCTAGTGGACAGCTGGGAAGCCTGAGGAGTAACCCTAGCTCTTGGTGAGCACCGTGTGCTAGTTTAGTTACCCGCAGTGGGGTAAGAAGATCTGCATCTGTGCAATCTGAGCCTGGAAGGTGGCAAGAAAGTCATCGAAACGAAACAAAAAAAAAAGACATTAAGCATTATGTGTATTGATGTAACGCAGCAGCTTGGAGAAGAAAGCTGAAAGGATTTGTGGTTTTCCTGCCTGTGTGTCCACAGGGTGTGACTTCTTCCTCCGTCCTTCTCCTTTTTTTTCTCCCGAGGATTGAATGCGATTCACTAGGTGGCGACAAAAGTTAATAATTCGCTCATTACACGGACGGAAGAATAATTCAACTGTCGTTTTTCTTATCAGTAACCATAGATCATACAGAAGACACGAGACTCCGAAATAAAGTGGCAATTGTTTAAAATTTAATAAAAAGAAAAAAGATTCAATCCAACGTATTTCACTCTAAAACAAGTGCTCTAATGATTCAAAAGCGTGCGTAAGTGCTATAAGTAGCCATCAGAGGGCGCTCTAATCCAAGAAATTAGAAAGAATTACGGCAGTGCTCAGTAACCTAGCACATCCTACATTCAAAAAATCTAAATATACAGTATATATGACTGTAAAAACAATGTATAATAGCTTTTTAAAAAAAAACAACAAGCAAACATGATTTCACATACAAAAGGATTAAACGATCTTTTACACTCGATCAGCCGAGACTATCCTGTAGCTAGCTAGAGCCTTGTATTCCCTGCTTGCACAAGTCACTAAAAGTTTATTTTTTGATTTATTAAAAAATGAAGCATAATTGATACGTGGCTGATCATGTACATTTAGTGTTGCATTAAACTGATGTAGATTAGTATGACTTTTAGATAGCGTACAGCGTAAAATAACAATAAAAGCCTCACTAGAAAACAAATCGCGCCATGAAATCAAATACTGTAAATATACGCCATGTTCTATTTAACTTAAAATTGGTCAAAATGATGAATGGATATTTGCTTTTATATATATATATATTTTTTTTTTGAAGTTTTGTTTTTAATGTATAGTATTAGCACTGTGCAAACTGCATGTCTGTGTAATCACAGACAAAATAATCAACCACGGGCGTCTTTTCCACACTGAAGTGATTTTTTTCCCTCGACAGCACATCCTGGAGTGTTTTATTGCTCTTATATCTCAGCAAATGACCACCAACTAGACTTAAACTAGACGTTTAAACACCTAGATGTTTTATCCATTTTAATTTAGACATAATGTTGTTAAGCATTGACTAAAGTTAGCAAAGAAGCTAACTTTATGTTATAATGTGCTGACACTAAAGACTCCTAACATAAATGTTCGATAAACGTCACAATGTCACAAAACTTTTTTTGCTGCATAACAGTCTAGTTGTTTTGAAGTGTGTTACAAAGAAACTTTCTTGAGATTGTTCAAATGTTTTTGACTCGACAGACGAGTTGCGAGGTCTGAGACAGGAGCTAGGATTTCAACACGCAGTTTGCACAAAGCTAATCAACTAAATGAAGCAAAATATGATGAAACTCGTTTTAGCTGATGCTTACATTCAAACTTTAAACATTCACTTGCCAGAGGGGGAAAAAAAAAATTATTGTTTAACTGTTTTCGATGTCTTTCTAGCATTAATCTGTTTTGTAACAAATTGATTCGAAACATATTAGCAGTAAACAGTAAGCACTGCAAAGCTAATGAAGTAAAGCTGACTGAATTTAGTTGGAATTTTTAACCTGATGATCTGTTTAAATTTCTTAAAATATTGAAACAAATGTTTTGTCAGCTAACACCTTCTTGGGATCAGGACTAGATTTATCATTTTTATCTTGCTTTAGCGGTTTAATTATGCTAGCGTGCAACACATGGGTAATGCTGGCTAACTGTAGAACAAATGTATTTTTAAAAAGATACATAAACATATAAATTAAATGCTGAGGATTAATGAGGAAAGAGAGATTTTTTTTTTTTACTTAAAAAAAAAAGTTACATATAACACTGGCAAACCAAATTATTTATATTTTATTTAGTTTTTAGTTTTTTTTTGCTGACTGAAACCATGTGCTGCATGGGGCTGTAAAGCTGAATCCACACTGTTTCGAAGGGAAAAAAATGTTAGCGCGTGCAGTGTATTATTATTATTATTATTATTATTGTTGTTGTTGTTGTTGTTGTTATTGTTATTGTTATTGTTGTTATCATTATTATAAAAAAAACACACACTGGATTGGGACGCATCCAGTCTGAGAAGCCGTAAGCATTCTTAAGGAGGTGTGTCCTGTGGTTTTTCGTGAACGCCGCACTCTCCTTGCCCTTTGCGGCTCTCAGGTTTGGGGAGGCAGGTCAGCCCTGACGTGCAGTCACAGCGCTCCATACGTCTGCGGGTTTGAGCTTTGGGTCGACCTCCTAAAAGGCACATCTCGCCTTTCTGGAGAACCCTCTGGCACCGTCCTCCACCGGCGTATTGAACACAGCACCAGCCCGCTCCACAGTCACGAGAGCGCACACACTTGCTCCTCTTCGCCCCTGGGGATTGAAATAAGTCACATTTTATGTATTTATTTATTATTACAAAATGAATAACTTTTCAAACCCGATTGAAAAAAAGTCGAATCTGTAGGTTTTAAATGGTAAAATCAAATTAGTGCTGCATTCAAGTTTTCCTCGAAAGTTCGTGCAAATGAGTTCACAGGTAGCTGCAGCCTTTTATTTCTTGCTTGTATAGGCGGTAAAATTGAATTTCTTAATTTATTCGAAAATGAAGCAAAGTATATATATATATGTGGCTGGGTACTGTACGTTTAGCATACTGGGGGATAGCTAGCTTATAAAAAATAATAATAAAAGCCTCAGTAAAAACAAGTTGGGCTTGTTTTCATCAATACTTGCTTTTTTATACATTTACTTTTTAAAATCTGGAAACGTCTGAAGTTTTCTTTTGCAGTTTGTGTACTGGAAGCTCATTTTTACCATAATTTATAGGGCTAGCGGCGTTACCGCAATAAAGTGAATTCTTTTCCTTTAACAGCACATCCTGGAGTTTTTTTATTCCTCTTATACCTCAGCAATTTGTTCTGACATTTTATTTATGAATCGTTATTAATGACCAGAAGTGTCGGTTAGAAAATAAAGAACTGAAGAGTCAAAATGATGACTTATTATTCCATCTTTTGCATAGAAATTCGATACAGATGGTGGACTGCTACTGCATTTAAAAAAGCCTTGGGATTGCTTATTGAATAGACATGAATAGATAATATGTAAGTAATAGCATTGATGTAGTAGTAAAGTTTATTATACAGAGTTGTGCGTGATATTCTGCTGTGCATGACATCTAGGGTTTGAGGTTTGATGCAAGATTTCTTGAAGGTACAACTGTGGGAATTTCTTTTCAACTCAAACGTCATGTACCTGAGTTTGCACCTCTTTCACTGGCGCCATCAACCTGCCCTGGCTTCTTTCTACGTCTTTTCTTCTGGCCTCGGCATTCACCTGCCTGGATTTAAACAGATGATTAAGGCAACTGATCAGCCTTTGGAAAACACAAACTTGAGACAGTGAGTTTATAATGTCTGAGGTGTTATCAGTGTTATCAGTGATTTTCTGTACCAACCCGCTGATTAGTGCAGTCGGGGTTTTGCTGTCGACGTCTGACGTTGTTAAGGACGCTCATGTTTACTGTAACCACCTCTGACGGCAGCGTTGTCTGTCCAAAGTCAAAGAACATCACTAGAACCGTATTTCACGTTTAACGTGTCATTTTTATTTCTTGTAAAGAGCTTTATTATGAGGGAAAAGAGAAGCAAGAGTGAAATGGATGTCAAGTGGTGGGAATCAGAATCAGGAAAAACTATCAGTCACAAGCTATGAAACAGAACATTATTAGAGATGGAGCAGGTTAGGAAAAGATATATTACAGTGAAATTCAGAAATTCACAGAAAAAAAAAAATTAATGAATCGACATATTAAATTTAATCAAGGACAGAATTTCTTTCTAAATATGTAATAAATATGTAAATATGTAAGTTAAATTAAAAAGGATTTGGGTAAATTATGGTCAAAATTGGTAATTTCATGTTAAATTAATTAAATAGTACCCTTACAAACTTAGTTTGCTTTTTGTGTGAAGTGTGAAGGAAAAAACATAAAGATATGACCAAAGGAGAGAAATCCTGTATTTGAAAAATACGTCATTTTAAAATTAAAATGTAATAATAAAAAATAGTGGGTGAACTGGAACCTTTTTGAACTCTAGTGGAATAAATGACATCACAGTAATGTATTTATTTAAAAAATCAAAAATACAACAAAAAAAAACAGAAAATCAACAAAAAATCTATTTTTCGTCTTTAATTTTAATAATTATGTTGACTTTTTGTAAATATGTAACATCACATTTGACTATTTTTAGTTCATTTTTAATTTTTTAAAAATTATTATTCATTTCCTTTGAGAAGTCTCATACAGAACCATTTGCTGATAATGTTTCGTGTTTATGTCTGTTTTTAAAACTGTAAAAAAAAAATAATAATAATAAAAAAAGGCAGTGAAAGAGCCGGCTCAGGCTGATCCCCCAGGTAAATCACCTGTTAGAACAGATCAGCTTTATCAGTGATGTCGTATCTTTTAAATTCCCATATAATAAAGACATTATTGCACCACTTTTATTAGACTTTTTTTGCATTGTTTTAAAACATTTTCTCATAGCTGACCTACAGCGCTAAACAACCTGCAATTTGTTCACTTAATGAAAATCTCAAAACTATAAGTACATAAGTATTAAAGGTACAACAAATCAGCGTGTTGTGTCCGGATGCAGAACATGAGAATATGGTTGAGGATGAGGATGAGGTCGCTCTCTTACCGGTTCCAAGTCCGTGATCATCTCTTTGGAGGAGCGGATCTCGTTGGAGTCCAAGCAGAGGGCAGCCGAGGTGAGGCACAGCGTCAAAACAGCAAGCGTCCACATAGTAAGAGCAATCGCACTAAACCTCCTTGAGCATTCAATAAAACCTCCCAGATGTGGAACAGCAGTCCGTGTCTCTTGTGCACCAGCCTGCGCTGTGGACGCACGTCAAAACAGGACGGTTTATATAACAGGCCTGGAATTAGAGGGGTAATTAAGGCCAATTACTACCCATAAGCTGGAGATGAAAAGCTCTTTTACACGTTACACCTTCTGACAAAAGTGTGTGTCATCAAAACTATTAGAGCTCTTTGAACGAGGCCCGCGAGTTAACCGCATCAGTGGGGCCCGGATGGAGCCGCCTTCCTGCGCCGGAACAGGTGATTTACCTGCGCGCTCAGCCTGAGCCGGCTCTTTCACAGCCTTTTTAAGCCACCGGTTAATTACCGAAAGATTAGACTTTACTGATCTCCAGGGGCTGGTGGCGTTGCTTTTAAAAATGTCCCGAGCAGGCCGCTGAACAGAGTTTCAAGGGAAGATGAAAAGCGTTTCCGTTCAAGGCCGAGTTTCCTGATCAAACCCGCATTAAACGTGGGATTTCCAGCCTGCGGTAGCCTCGGGAGGGCTGTCATTATCCCTCCTGTTCAAACAGGATGGCCGAGAGAGAGACGAGGCTTCAAAGACAGAGAGGCTTAACAGGAGCAGGAAGACACGACGGCCTCCCATTACTGCTCTTATGTCTACTCCGTCTATACAGACCTTCATTTTTGCTTTGCACTGTTCTGTTAAAATGATGAACCCTGTTGAGGGGTTTGGTGTCTGCGCTCAAAGAGCTAATTGAGCCTGTGTGTGTGTGTGTGTGTGTGTGTGTGTGTGGGGAGATAAGTGGAAACTGAGCAGCAAGCAGGTGATGGATGTAGGAAGAAAGTCTTTAACGCCTCAGGCTGTTGCATGAAAAAAAATAAAACAACATCAGATGGTACATCATTGGTGTGTGTGTGTGTGTGTGTGTGTGTGTGTGTGTGTATGTCTGTCTGAGGCTGAATGTGATAGAAAAGATAAACCATGGCCAATGGAAAGCCTTCAGGTCATTCACCTACCCAATAAAGACGAACAGATGCTAACAATTACTCTCGCTCTGACGCAGTGTGTGTGTGTGTGTACGTGTGTGTGTTGGGTGGGGTGGGGGGGGGGTCCTAATAAGGTCTCTGTGTAAGGGTTATCTCTTAAAATGAACACACATATAGGGTTGAACAAGTGACCTGGCAGACACAAACACACACACACACACACACACACACACACACACTCAGTGAGGGGCAATGCAACTGAAGGTAAGACCAGTTTTAGTCTTCTTTTTACTTCTGTTACATGAGATTACGCAATACATTATTCATAGTGAATGAAGCGGTATTATTCATACGACATATCGCTCTTTCTTTCTTTTCTACATATGTGTATTTATTTTGCATGACGTTAGAGACACCAGATGGAGTGAAATGACAGGAAGGTTTATGTGATCATCTCTTTCTCATTTAAAAGCAATGATGTGTTGTAAATGTAATTCATATTCTGATGATGTTTTAGCCATTATGATCATATTTCTTGCAACAGTACTGAATGTGAAATTGTTCTTTAATAACTGAAGATCATAGGCCATCCCTATGTTCACTATGGGGTCCTCGGGTCCCCAGGGCTTATAAGGGAGCATGACAAGTTCCCAGGGCCCCCGGTTCTAGGGTCTAAACTAAAAATACTTTAAAAAAATATATATTTTTTTTTAAAGATATAATAAATAATGGGGAAAAAAAGTTTCCTAGCTCTCTATTTGTTTGAAGGAATTCTTTTTAGAGACATCCAAAGCCCATAAAATTATGTTGATGACAGTTTTAAAGATTATAAGGACCCTGGGAACATACAGAACATACATACTATGGTGTAGCCAAAGCGATTTAAACTGAATATATTTAATATTTCAATACTTTTAAATGTATTTAATCTCGTCCATATTGTGTGAGCATGTTCGTGTTGTTAGCAGCGTGAGGACTCTTCACACAGGTCGGTTATGAACACACTGTTCCCTCCCGATAAGCACAATGTGTGTCAGGAGTGTTGAGGCTGAATCAGGATGTAATTAATGTCGAACCTGGCGTCGCTGAATGCGTGCTGATTAGACAGCTTGAAGATCATCTTATCTCTGTTTGCCAGAGTGTGTGTGTGTGTATGTTTGAATAGGATAGTTGGAGTGTAATCGGAGACATGAGGAAGGTTATTAAGGCCAGCATTAGTGTACAGTAAGTTAATGTTGCTGTGAAAGTGGAGCAGAGCAGATGCGTATAGAACGTACTGTTTTATTTAATTATGGGGTTTACGGTTTAGCTTAAGGGCCAAACCAGTGCTGCTTTATTTGATAATACTTGAGCTAGAACACGTATACGAGGGGCGCTCAAGTCAAACTGGGACTTGTAAAGGTGTAAAAGCAGTTGACGTTTAGAGAAGACTTCAAGCACAGTACAGTGAGAAGACGTCATGAATATTCGGCCTGATCCATGAGAATCGCCGTCACAACCTTGAGGGACAAGGTACACACCTGAACACACACTCTTTCACAACACATTTACATTTAGACATTTGGCAGACGCCCTTATCCAAAGCGACTGTCTGAGCAGTTGAGGGTTAAGAGTCGCGCTCAAGGTCTCAACAGTGGCAACTTGGTGGTTGTTGGGTTTGTACCCGGGACCTTCCGAACCTTAGTCCGATGCCGTAACCACTGAGCCACAGTGGTCACAGGAACTCGGCTGGGGGTTACTGGCACATCCGCCACTGACCTCGCTCCAAGCCATTTCCACATGTTTGGGTCATTAAAGGAGTTCCTGGGAGGCCGGCGTTATAGTCGTGACTCAGACAGGCAGGCCAATCCTGGCTTCGGTGTACTGAGAAAGGTTTCTACCTTGATGGTATCCGAACACTAGTGACGCGTTGGGCATTAGTGTAGCAGGGGATTACAGTATATAGAGAAATAAAGGAATAAAGTTTATTACCCCTATTTATTACTACTATTAAAGGTTGAGAGTTTTACTCTCATGACTGTGTTCTGTTATTCTGCACAAAAGTCCTGGTTTGACTTGAACTCCCTCGTAAGACTTTATACTTTTATTATAATATATTTTTAACCGATATTTTAAGGGGTCCCACTTTCAAATAGCATAGACAAACTTGAAGATATTTTCACATCCCCATATCATGTTTTTTCCCCCACGTTTGATTGCCCCAAATCACTGGGTTGTCAAACGCAGGGATAGCTACAGTATGCACACGTGATGTAGAGATGTCAGTCTGTGCGTCTGTGTGTGTGTGTGTGTGTGTGTGTGTGTGCGTGTGTGTGTGGAATGGGCAGGTTTGATGATGGCTGCTTTAAATCCGATGGAGTGGATCAGGAAGAGCAGGGGCTCACGGCGCCTCGTGCTGGTGGTGGTGTGTGTGGCTCTGCTGTTGGATAACATGTTGCTGACTGTCGTCGGTGAGTCAGGAGCTCTTCAGACCTTAACACCTCGTGCTAATTTAGCAATTTCTCATCATTAGGAAAGAGAAAAAAAAAAAGACGTGCCATGGTGGTTCAGTGGTTAGCACCGTGGCCTCGCATGTCCAGGGTCGGGGTTTGATTCCTGCCTTGCGCTCTGTGTGCATGGGGTTTGCATGTTCTCCCCCGTGCTTGGTGAGTTTCCACCCACACTCCCAAAAACATGCCGATGAGACTAATTGGCATTTCCAAATTGACCATAGTGGGTGAATGTTGATTGGAGGCTGTACCACATTTGTAAAAATGGGAATAAAGATACAGTGGTCACTACTGGCCTCCAAGGTCCCTAGTTGCACAGCAGAGGTTCCTACAAGAACGGATGGACGGATGGATTTATTCATAATCTTTATTCAAGAAACATTTGTTTGCTGCAAATCACTTCTTTGGTTATTGCGCAGGTGAGGCCCCAGCAAGCACTTTATTCTGGTCAGGGTCATGGTAGACGGGGGTCTGTCTCCGGAACGCTGAGCCTGAGGCAGGAAGACACCCTGAATCAGACACCAGTCCAATGCCAGGCAGTATTTACACACACATGAGCGCGGAGGAAAACACACATCACATGGAAAACAAAACTCACATGGACATGGACAACTTTACAACAACAATAAACATGTTTGCAGCCTGGTACATAAAAACGGTTTTGGTCCTCATAAAGTGACATTACGCCATGAAATATGCATAATTAAGGACGTGGTCATGTTGAGCGACAGCCGCATGAGGCTATGCATCACTTTAGCTAGCCAGCTAACTGGAATTGTTGTAGTTTAACCAGCAAGAAATATAGCACAGTTAGCGCCGCCGATTTTGCCCATTCATGGCTTAACCGGGATGTAGGCGGAGTCAACTCCTCCCAAGATGGTGATGAAAAGAAGCTCCCACTATTAGGCTTCCAAACCGCTCTTCAGAAAACTTGGGTATTATCGCAAAGGGTTTGTCCAATGCATTCAGGGTAAAGGAATGAAGTGTAAAATATTAAGCAACATTACACGAGCAATAAGATCTCCTTGATCATCTCTTCTCCTTTGCTCTCCAGTTCCCATCATCCCAACCTTCCTGTACGCCATGGAGCATCAACCGAGTCAGCTTTCCTCTCTGTCTCCTCCCACCATGGACCAGCCCACCTCCATCATTTCCCTGTATGACAACGTGACCTACACCGACACCATCCCAGTGACCCAGGATAACCCCAGAGACTCGACTGTCGCTCCAATCTCCAACGGCAACGCCAGCGTCCCTGACTCGCCCCACTGCAAGGACGACAGGAAATTTCTAGAGGACGAGAACGTGAGGGTCGGCCTCATGTTCGCCTCCAAAGCTATCGTGCAGCTTCTGGTCAACCCATTCGTGGGTCCACTGACCAACAGGTGCGTAGGTATGCTAATATCCCCGTAAACACATGTGCTGCTGATTTGTGATCTGTGCTTTCTTCTTTTTTCCAGGATCGGCTACCATATCCCCATGTTTGCTGGGTTCGTCATCATGTTTGTCTCCACCATAAGTACGCAAAACATACAGTACAGTAACACTCGAACATTGAACATGTACAACATCGAGATCTCTCGATGACAGTAATTCTAATAAACATGTCTTGCTGTATTTTTAGAATCGCTGTCACTTTTATTTAACTACAGGAATATTGTTACACTTTAAAAATGAGCAAATATGGCTGTATGGAGTTAAATATCACACACGTTAGGTCTCATTTTCCTTATAGAAAAGTTGTCAGGTTTGAGTCGTCCTGCCACAATTATAGCTGAAGTTCCCATAACACCAATTTACCGAAATATACAAGTCAAACTGGGACTTGTGTTGGGATTTCTGGTGGATGAAGGCGGAAAAGCCATCGACATTTACTTCTGAAGAAGACGTCAAGCACAGGGCGGTGATGAGACTCTGGACGATGCAAACGTTTTAAAGTAGGCTGCAGTCGTTTCCGTCATTCCCCAACACCACTTGGACGTTACAGGAACTCGGCTGGGAGTTATCGCCACATCCCTCGTACAGTCCTGACCTCGATCCAAGCCATTTCCACATGTTTGGGTCATTAAAGGAGTTCCTGGGAGGCCGGGGTTTCAGATGTGAACCAGAAAGAAAAAAAAAAGTACATGGGGAACCAATCAACCTCACCTTTTTGTATGGCTCTTAGTCGAGGTTTACTATCTGATCTCTTTTGCAGACATCAGATCACAATTGCCTCATGCCTCATACATCGTGACGCGTTATTACAGTATGGTAGTACCAGCCCAAGACCTGGTGGCCTCTGCCATGAGGTTCCCACAATGTCCTCAAAGATTCAAGGTCAACCTCACCTTGAGTAAGAGCTGAATTGAAAACGGTCCGCGTGCACACGCCTGAGAATATGAACCAGAATCTAGAGTTTTGCACGCGATAACCATACAGGATGTTTTACACCTAACAGTAAACACACACTGTATACAGTATTTTATAGCCAGGATTCATTCTAGAAATAATTGTCTGTTCATTATCGGTACTTTGATTCGTTAGAATAAAGGTAGAATGGGTGTGGGTCGTGGGTGGGTGTTTTGTTTTAATGGCTTGCTTTAATCTAAAATAATACGGTTTTGTGTGTGTGTGTGTGTGTGTGTGTGTGTGTGTGTGTGTGTGTGTGTGTGTGTGTGTGTGTGTGTGTGTCTGTGTGTCTGCTGTACAGTGTTTGCTTTCTCAGAGACATATGCTTTGCTGTTTTTCGCTCGTTCCCTCCAGGGCATCGGCTCCTCCTTCTCTTCTGTTGCAGGTACAATGTGTGTGTGTGTGTGTGTGTGTGCGTGTGCGTGTGTGTGTGTGTGGTGTGTTGTATGAGGAGAGGCATGTATTTATTTCTTTACGCTGATCAAATGTCCCTATACCATACAGACTGGATCGTGTGACTACTTTTTTAACCTCGTGTACACATTTACACTTCCCTAATGATTTATTTAAACACAAACTCTTTAAACTACATTATTGTGGCGTAAAATTAACAAATGTAGATTATTAGAAAAATATATGAATTTGGTGTAGACAAAGGAGTAGGATTCTATGGCTTAAGTATATCTGGAGCCAAAGTAGATATGTTACTTTTTGTATTGTGTGTGTGTGTGTGTAGGACTAGGCATGCTGGCCAGTGTGTACACTGATGATAACGAGAGAGGGGTTGCCATGGGGATAGCACTAGGAGGACTCGCCATGGGTGTGCTCAGTGAGTTGGGTCACAGTAATCACTAATTAATACAGAGAGGGTTTGAGCTGTTAATTGGGCTGATGAATGTATGTGCGCGTGTGTGTGTGTGTGTGTGTGTGTGTGTGTGTGTGTGTGTGTGTGTGTGTGTGTGTTGCAGTCGGCGCTCCTTTCGGCAGCGTCATGTACGAGTTTGTGGGTAAAAGCTCTCCGTTCCTCATCCTGGCTTTCCTGGCTCTGTTCGATGGAGGTGAGCGTGAAACGCTCGAGATTCTTCCTTTCTCATGATTTTATGGTTTTATTTATTTATCTACATTTTCTTTTCTTTTCTTTTGTTTTATTTTATGAAAAAAAAGCACTCCAGCTTTGTATCCTGCAGCCCTCTAAGATATCTCCCGGGGTAAGCAGGACACCTCACATCTCTACACACCAGTTTACAGCTGCAGTCCCAGTTTGACTCGAACGACCCTCATACAGGGCCATGAAAAAGTTACACAAAAGTGACACAAAGATAACCCGAGTAAACACAAAATGCAGTTTTTTTAAATGATGATTTCATTTATTATGGGGGAAAAAAAGCTGTTCAAACCTACCTGGCACTGTGTGAAAAAGTATCCCCCCCCCCCCCACCCCACCCCACCCCACCCCACCCCTTAACCTAATACAGTAACTGCAATCAAGCGTTTGTGATATAACTGGCAATAAATGTAGTCTTTGTCCAAGCCACTCCAAACACATCATTTTTTTATTTTATAAAATTTTGTTAGATCATGTTGCCTTTGTAGGTTCTGTTTAAGTGATTTCTTGATTCAACAGGTCGGGCAGTAATCAGGCCTGGGCGTGGCGAGTGAAATTTAACTCCAGAAATCACAGTTTACGCCAGATTTTTAGGGGTGCAATTACTTTTTTCACATAGGGCCAGACCGCATTTTTCTTTTGATGATTGAAATCATCATTTAAAAACTGCATTTTGTATTTACTCGGGTTATCTTTCTGTTATATCAAAAATTTGATTGATGATCCGGATCATTCCGATGTGACAAATATACTAAAAATGAAACAAAATTCAGGAAGGGGGCAAATACTTTTTCATGGCACTGTATATACTGTATTTGGAATGAATATTTTGATTAAAATTGAAGGTATATTATAATAAATAATAAACCGAATGCATACCTGTGTAAGCTGGGTTCTGTTACAGCTCATAAGAACGTTTCAGGAGTAAAACGCTTTAATTGTGAACTTTATTGTTTTGAGTCGACATGGAACGAGTGCGTTGTGTTTTTCTGTTTTCAGAGTGTGGAGGGTACACCACTGCTCACACTCCTAAAGGACCCGTACATTCTGGTCAGCGCAGGTGTGTGTGTGTGTGTGTGTGTGTGTGTGTGTGTGTGTGTGTGTGTGTGTGTGTCTTTGGGTCGTAATATCAAATCCTGAATATTTTCCAGAACAATACAGTTTTTTTCCCCAAGGTTATACTGATGACGTGAGCTTGTTCGCAGGATCTTTGTGCTTTGCCAACATGGGCGTGGCCATTTTGGAGCCTACTCTGCCTATATGGATGATGCAGACCATGTGTTCACCAAAATGGCAGCTTGGTAAGAATCTCTCTTCATTATAGAGATAAGATAAAGTAAATAACCTAGTCTCATAAATACACTCATCAGTCATAATATTGAACCAGTAACATTGGCAGTGGATCCTTTGGGTGCCGGGGGTTGGGGGGAGGGGCCTCCGTCGATTGGACTTGATGGTCTGGTGCTTGAACGGTTTGTGATCTGGGGAATTTGCAGCTCTTTGCCTGCCACGCCCATGTGCCTGTGGTTCACTGGGTGTTCTGGTGCCTTTCTATCATGGCCAGCATTGACTTGCCTTTTTTTTTTTTTTTTTTCTCTCGATGATTAGCGTTTTCTCTTGGATCGGTGTTGCCTTTGCTCCCAACAGGCATGGGCGAACCTTGGTGCCCAAAATCCTTATAGTTGATGATCAAAGTTGCTACCTGGCGGTAGTGTTGATGTTCTAGCTGATCGGTGTATAAGAGGCATTAAAGCTGGATCTGCAATTTTTATTATTATATTCTCTTTCTTTTACATACAGTAGCGCCGTCCTCACACCCAAGATCATATTAATGTTGGGACAAAAAACAGGACGACTCATATAAGTTATAATAACAGCAGCCACAGCAAGTTTATTTAGGATAGCACCATTACACTAAGCTATTACAGGCCTCTAGGCTATATATTTAATACATAGGCTATGATATTTAATAATCACACTTATTTGTGTATGTTTATGTCATATAAGAGGAACTATCTTGTTTTGCAAAATATTGACTGTAACTATAAACAACGTAAAAAGTTATTTGTAAACAAAAAAAATATTTGTAAACAAAAAAAACAACAAAAAAAGGAAAGGAAAGGAAAGGAAAGACATGCTTGAATGCTTTTTTTTTTCTGGTTATTTAATATATTTCTGATGTATATGTCCACTTCAAAGTAACACATATAATGTTTATGGAATTGCTACTTAAAGACGAAACTTTGTTATTAAAACACTGAATTAATAAGAGAGTCAAATAAAGGTAAAGGTTACATAAAAAAATAAATCAGGTTCAAGATCTATATACAGTATGTTGTTGTGAGTTTTTCGGCTGGTGGCACGGTGGCTTAGTGGTCGGGGTTTGAGCATTGGCTGGACATATTGATTTAATTGGGCTGATTTGGAAAAGGTTACAGTAAAAAGCTTCAGTATCATCCATCCATCCATCCATCCATCCAAAGTTCAAAATTCTGCAGGTGAAAAGTTCATGGAACTACAACTTCATGGGTAGACTGGTTTACACGGGATTACACAAAGGAAGGTGAGAGAGAAGCCGGCAGTCAGTTGCAGGATGACCTGAGAACAATTGCTGGAGAACAATATGAAATGGCCGACACTATAATCATCTCAGTCCCTACACTTCCTGTAGTGTAAGAAGGAACAACCTTCAGGAGCAATATACTGTAATATATAAGGGAAATACCCTATCGTCTGACAGATTGTGTGTTTGATCCCAGGAGTCCCATAACTCCCACACTGAAGCATGAACACGATACGGTTCTGGTTGTTTTGCAAATGGTTTTGGGGCATTGAAGGCAACACAAAGAAACAATGACGATGACAACCCCGAGCACACAGCCCGAATAACCCGAGAGCACCTCGCACGGCCGAGCCCAACTCCCAGCTCCAATCCCGATAACGAACTATGGTGGATTTTTGAAATTCCGTGTCCACCCTCTGACCCTGGGGAATTGAAGACGGTTGGGACGAGAGACAAAAATAAGGGTCAAAAATAAACCAAAAAAAAGCGAAACTAATTACTGTACGTCTGACTGGATGACTTGTCTCTTCAAGCTATAATCGCAGAGAAATATCATAAGTACTAAAGTTGGTCACGTGTGTGTCCCACTTTTTTTTTTTATATTTTCCTTATGCGAACTGTTTCTCACAAAGTACAAAATCAAAAGACATTATATGCGTAAATCTGAAGTGAGCTTCTCATATCCAGTATAATAAGGCATTTATTAGATTTTATTCCGAGCATTTTATATCCATTGCTTTGGTTATGTCTTTCAAAGCAACAGGCTGGAATCTCAGTCTTCACCTTTGATCTAGAAGACAGAAAGCAAAGAGGCGAGGTGGCTCCAGACGTCTCCACGGGACACCAGTGCCTCAGGGTAGTACTTTAATTGCTTTTTCGATGAGGCTCAGTCGCCTGATCAAAAGCACTGATATGTCTGAGAGAGTATTTAGAAGACGCCGGACGGAGTGCGTGTTCCCGGTCTGTTTTTATCTGTTGACGTCATGAGCTCTATCCACTGATCAGGCTGCTGATGTTGCAGGGCTCGCGTTCCTACCGGCGAGCGTGTCGTACTTAATCGGAACGAATCTCTTCGGCATGCTGGCCAACAGAATGGGCAGGTGAGGTGTCTTACTGTAGAAATAACGTTCAGTTGTGCGTACTGTACTGTAGGTCGAGTGTGTGAGGGGCGTTCAAGTCAAACCGGGACTTCCGGGACATTTCCGGCTGACGAAGGTGCAGAAGCGGTTGACATTTACAAGGAGACTTCAAGCACGGTACGGCGATGAGACTCTTAGCCGCAGTAAAACATTTTAACGGTGCGATTGTTTGAAATGAGGCCATACGGCTTCGAATGAAGGCCATGGTTGAGGTGACTCGGAACCCTCTTCCCATGAACGCTCGGTGAGTGGAACACAATTCGACGGGTAATTTGCCACCAAATTGCAGAAAATATGCATATCCGTCTGTGGATGCTGACCGTTTCCACAAGTTTGGGGCAATAAAGGAGTTCCTGGGAGGCCGGCGTTTCAGACCTGAATCAGGAAGGCAGTCCAATCATGGCTCTGAGAAAACTTTCTACCTTTTGGATGGTGGTCCAAGCACTAGTGAAACACTGGGATAAGTGCATTAGTGTAGCCGGGGATTATATAGAGAAATAAAGGGAGGTTTTTTTTCCCCCCCTCAAAACAATCAAAAGTCCTGGTTTGACTTGAACGCCGCTCTTAGATAGCAAGAAATGACAGATAGTGTTCGAGACTGACCCCACTGACTTTACCATGACTCTGACCCTCCCCAGGTGGCTGTGCTCCATGATCGGCATGGTGGTTGTAGGCATCAGTCTCCTCTGCGTGAGTAACCGCGGCTCATCGCTTAAATAACGTGTCTTTGGACAAACGCCAGAACAATCTTGTGAGCAGATAATAGCTGACACTTTAGGACCGTGCAAAGCACATCACACACACACACATTCGCCACACCTTCATTACACCGGACAGATTTATGAATGTGGTTTATGACACTGTCGTACACTTTTATTTGTTTAAAAAAAAGTCCAACATTGCGTGGAAAAAAGGAAGAAGAAAAAAAAATCAACAAAATCTCTTTCTTCCTTAGCCTTCCTTGCAGCGTCACAAATATAAACAGCATTTTTAACGAAATGCATTCTTGTGCAAACTGCGTTACTTTGCCAAATGTCTGAGCAAATTTCACACACACATCGTAGTACTGTAGATACTCAGTTGTTATACTGTGTAATTACATATTATGTATGATGCTGCATGGCAGCTTAATGCAAAGCTGTTTCTCATCCCAGCTGTTGCTTCCAGCTGTTGATTTCTTGCACACAAGCGAACTGATCACGGTTTTATCTAAATAACTGCAAGGAAATGTATTGGAGCCTGAATACAATTTGAGTATTTTATGTAAACACACTGTCAGTATAAATAAATGTCTAAGGTGACCACACCTGTCATTAACTAAGATCAAAGACTAAACGCTAAAACACCTGGACGTTCATATTTTATGTTGTTTTGATTAACATTTGATGTTAATTGTGATCCTCCCTGTTCACTATAATAATAATAATAATAATAATAATAATAATAATAATATATAAACATATACACACACACAATATATATATATATATAATACAGAAGTTGATACTACTTTTATAATTAGCAGCTGTTTCTGTCTACATGAAGCAACAAGCTAGTGATATTAGACCAGGTCTAGCTCCTGTTCTTTTCTTTAAACCGCTCTAAACAACTTCCAATCTGATTTTCCTACAGGTTCCTTTGGCCAAAGACATCTACGGCCTAATTGGCCCTAACGGAGGGATAGGATTTGCGATCGGTAAGCACTGCATTGATCATACCGCTAGATCTGGAGCACCGCTACGTTTCCTCTGATCGCTGCACTCTGTGCCGTGTGTTTGTAGGAATGGTTGATTCATCCATGATGGCTATAATGGGCTACCTGGTGGATATCAGACACGTCTCTGTGTACGGCAGTGTGTACGCCATAGCGGATGTGGCACTGTGTATGGGCTTCGCTATAGGTACAAATAAATGTGCTTGAATAAACTTTAAACACTTTTAAACAGCGGTTTGGAATTCACGTTTTTTGCAACACTATTGCTGAAAATGTATATGTCACGGTTGTGACTTAACAAAGGTGCACCTTGGAGCAGATAAGATTATAGCAAGGGGGCGGAGCTCATTTCAGGGCCAGAAATATGCACAGAAATTGAATGGCATAAGACCTATTGCATATTGCATTTTTTCACTGAACAATTTTTGATTACTATTATATAATCAGTAATAGGTCAACATAATATTTATTTAAAAAAATGCAAATTGCTTCTTTAACGAGTGGCATTAATTTATAATGAAAGCCTCAATAAATGTTGAATAGGTTTTTTTCCCCCTAAATCTCTTAGGTAACAAATAAAAAGCACACTATGATACAAAAAATTATTTTTTTCCCGAATATTCAGCCACACCAATTGAGATTTTTCTCATTTCTTTCTTTTTGCTACATAGGTCCGTCCACAGGGGGCGCTATAGTGCAAGTGATCGGTTTCCCGTATCTCATGGTGATCATCGGGGTGATCAATATTCTTTACGCGCCTCTGTGCTTCTTTCTTAAAAACCCTGCTGCTCGGGAGGAGAAGATGGTAACAGACACACACACACATACACACACACACATATACATTCAAATTCATACATGCTTAATTATGTATATTGATTTTCCCTGCAGGCGATTCTAAACCAGGAGTGTCCCATGCACGTGCAGAGCTACACCACAGAGCGTCAGTGCAGAGAGTTCCCCCTGAGTGACGAGAGTGACGGCGATCCCGAGGAATAACACAAACACACACACACACACACACACACATATTGTAAGGAATGAAACGCTGGCAGACATGCTGTTATAGGGAAAGAATCAATGGTAGGTTACTGTTGCCAGAATAAAGCTAAAAGAATTTCCTATAACAGCATGTGCAGCATGTTTTATTCCTCTTATACCAGAGCAGTTTGCCAGTCATTACAGTTTTGTATAATTTAATAAACAACACATGGCTTTTTAAAACCATTTTACTGCCCTCGATACGCAGAGGTGGATAGAGCAGCCAAAAAATGCACTCAAGTAAGAGTAGCTGTACTTCAAAATAATATTACTCAAGTAGAAGTCAAAACTAGTCATCCAGAAAATTACTCAAGTAAGAGTAAAAAAAAATACTCGATGAAAAGATACTCAAGTACCGAGTAACTGTTTCATCATAATGTCCGAGATATATAATTATTATAATTTCTAAAAAAAAAAATAAAAAAAAAATATAAAATATAGATATTTATATACATCATATACACAGATAATATATACAGTACTGTGCAAAAGTCTTAGGCGCCATATTATCTGTTGTACAAATTTTGTTATACAAGTTTATTATGTCCAAGGCCATTCCCTACAAAAAGATCCACTAAAGTGAATGAATAAATCACATTACAGAAGAATATTTGCATGCCTGTAAAGAAAGCCACATATTACACGACAGACCAGTTTTCAGATGGGGAAAAAAAAATCAATAATGTGACTCCTGGGTTTTGTATGAAAATAGAAAGGAGCGAGTGTGACGAAGTTACCAATAGAACTCATATTCTCCAGCACGCTCAGTAAAACCTAACAGCTGTTTCACTTAGAATACTGCACACATCTGTACCGAACTCTACCGCTTATGTTCAAAGAAAGAGTTTCCATGCCAGATATTGACCGTTTATTGTTTGTTATTACTTTTTATAGAAGTTTCTTTTAACGTAGAAATTTTTCAAAAGCATCATTGCATAATGGCTTTTGTTTGGATGTTTCCAAGGACTTTTGCACGGTACTGTAAATAAAACAGCTGTTAGGTTTTACTGAGCTTGTACATATTAATGCAGACATATTAAACTTTTATAACAAAATTTGTACTACAGATAATATGGCGCCTAAGATTTTTGCACAGTATTGTATACACACACACACACACACACACACACACACACACACACAGTATATTATATTATATTATATTATATTATATTATAATATTTAGATGTCAACATTCAATGAAACAGCTAAACTTACCGTGCCATGTTTCCTCAGCTTAGAAGTCAGCTTAAACCTCTCAAAGTAAAAAAGACCAAAACATCTTGTCGTGTTACCAAGAAATAACCAAATTGTAAACTTTCTCTGAAATCGCGTCTCTGACACTGGAGACTCCTTCCATAACTGTTGAAGAAACAAACCAAAAAAAAACAACGTTATTTTATTTGTTGAAAAACTTGAAGCGTCCATGTGTAGGTTGTTACTATGGAAACACTAATACAATATTAGAACATATCCTGACCAATCAGAATGGAGTATTCGACAAGGCTGTGTTGTAACGCGAGTTGTTATGAGGGATGGCCATGATTCAAATAAACACTTTGCTTCACAGCATGAAATTAATTTCTTTTTTTTTCTACAAATGTCATACAATGTGTAGATCTATAACGGGAAGTCTTAATCAAGGACGTGTGTGTTTAAACACCTCAAATAATCTACTCAATACTCAACCATCTGCATCAGAGGTGATGATCATGACCCACACATCGGTACTGTACAAATCTGCTAGGTGTCTGTCACGTACAAACCAGACGTCTGCCTACACTGGTGTTTTTATTTTTTTATTTTTTTTTGGCAAACATAACAATCACGTAGACAAGATTGCATGTAGCGTAACCGTGGAAATCCAATATCCTCTCAGTCAAAGCACTTTGTTCCAATATCAACAAACGCTCACGTCGTAAAAACCGAAGGTGACGCGTCTTTTTCCAGCTGATAGGCATCGGGCACACGTTCCATCTCGTAATATGAGAGAAAGACAAAGGGAGTGACAGATGTGACTGCAAGATTTCATTTCCACCCTGCTTGAGTTAATAAAATCTCTGAAAGAGCTGCTCTCGTATAGGGTGTCAGCTCGGATGTTTCAGAATGACTTAGAGAATTGAAACTGATATATATATATATATATATATATATATATATATATATATTACAAAAAACAATATACATATATAAATCTGCTTACAAAAAAACTATTTATATATATGGTTTCCAAAGGGCGTTTGAGTCAAACCAGGACTTTTGATTGTACTGAATAACAGAATACAGTCCTGAGAATTAAAACTCCATTTATTTCTCTATATAATCCCCTGCTACATTAATGCACTTATCCCAGCGTTCCATTAGTGCTTTGACACCATCAGGGTAGAAAGTTTTTCCAGTACGCTAGAGCCATGACTGCCTACTTCAAGTCTGAAACGCTGGCCTCCCAGGAACCCCTCTAATGTCCCAAACATATGGAAATGTCTTGGAGCGATGTCAGGACTGTACGGGGGATGTGGCAATGATCTTCCAGCCGTGTTCCTGTCATGTGCAAGTGGTGTTGGTGAATGATTGTGTGTACATTTAACACACATAGATGGATGCATCGCTTTTATGCCTTCCTTCACCAGAGATTTCATCACGAGTCCCGGTCTCATTTGAACGCCTATCGTATATTTATATGATTCAATGTCTTAAAAACTTTTTTTCATGTCCACAAAAATAAATTGTGTATGAAGATTGAGGTGCCATTTGTGTTTCATTTATGTTATATATTACAATTTGCATTAAACACATAAAGAACTGTCCTTTTCAACAATGCGTGTGGATGTTTTAGATAAAATCTAAAAACATATATTGCATTTAGAAGACCTTAATTTCAGGACTCCACTCAGTCTCTACACTTAGCCTTGACATATAATAATATTCTAATTTATATTATTTTCGCATTAATCCATTTTGACATCTCACTTTGAAAAAAAAAAAAAAACATCAAAGATGTGTCCATTACATAGTTCACGTGCAGAATGTACACGTTTCTGTTACATAACCTGTACACATTCACACTTCTATAATGTTTAGAATATTCCACAAGTCACATGTTCAAAAAAAGCTTCCTAAAGATCATGGGAAGAAAAAAAAAGTACTTTCTCTCTTTTTTACATGTTTTTTTTAATGATATTATGAAATTAAAACAAATATGTATTAATTATGCATCCAAATCTTATGTGAAGGCCCCATGCCATGCCCCCGGTCCAAGCCCCACAGATTCCAACCTAAAAAATCCTCAGAAGAACAAGAGGGCCCCTTGCACACTATGATGTCATAGTGCTTGTGCCTTAATATAAATAATAACAATAACAAGAAATAGTCAAGTCAAGTAAAAAATAAATAAATAAATAAAATAAATAAATAAATAAACAGTTCAATTAGTTAATAAATAAGTACAAACCAAATTTAAATATATTTAAAAAATCCTCCCTTTTGACCACGATGTAATCAATGTTTGCATCTAAATTTCCACAAAAAAAAAAAAAAGGTTTAATATTTAGTATTAAGATAGAACACACTAGATTAGAAATAGTCCCAACAAAGCCTGCCCCTCGGCTGTGATTGGCGGATATTTTATCCCGCCAACGAAGTATCCAATCAGAGCACGCATTGTGAGCCGTTTGCGTGCAGAAGGCGGGATTTCTAGTGAACGCCCAGGGCAGTGACGTCATTTTCCTGCGACCGCTTTTGAGCGCAAAATATAAGATGGCTGTTCGTTAATGTAAACAACTGGACAATAGTTTTAATTTAAAACAAGTACTACAGAGATGTCTTTAGAACGCCGTCTTAGTGACCTGAGTATTGAGTCTGGAATTGAAGGTGTTATTTGTGAAATCCGTGAGCGCTTGGAGGAGGGAGATCCAGACACGATCCAGGGGATTCTGGGTCGCACCGCCGAGCTGTTCAGGATCAGCCCCGTGTCCCGGCTCTTCCCCGAGGTCAGCGCGGACTTACGGCGCGCGTACACACACCTGGTGATCTCCTGCACCAGACACGCCGCTCTGCCTCCGTGCGACACGGACAGCGGGACTTTACCGGCGTCCAGCTATGAGCAGATCCCAGGGAGAGCCCTGTCGGTAGGGGGCGCTCTCCTGCCTCTGACCGCTCAGCTCGGGGAGGCGGTGAGGACCGGGGATGCAGGGGCGAAGGCTCTGATTCGCAACATCAGTCCTGTCCTGTGTGTCTTCTCCATCACACACCTGCAGGAGCAGCCGTGGACTGACCGGTCCTCCAGGAGGTGTGCTGCCGAGCTGCTGCAGGTCACAGTCTCAGCCAGTGGGAGAGGATCACTGCAGGATCTGCTGTGTGGAGGTGATGCAGGGATCCTGGGATCCATCCTGGACACACTGCAGCCTGACATGACAAAGTGAGCATGAGGACACTGTGAGATTTGTGCCTAATTGCTGCTGCTGCTGCGATCATAAATACTCTCCTGTTGCTCATCACAACAGGGGGGGGAACACACACACACACACACACACACACACACACACACACATTAAAATCTGTTGTAAAGATATATACGTTCAAAACACACTACTTGTGCGGATTTTATTAATTTTTCATTAAAAAAAAAAAATTAGGGTTGAGGATGTTTATGCAACATGGAAGTGACCAATTTTGCTTCTTTAAAAATTGCAAGTTGCTAACTTCAGCCGTTTTGGAGCGATGATTTTATATGTGCCCCCAAAAATGGCCATTTTTCAGCGTTATACTGTCTCGCTTCAAACAATGATCATTTAAAATACAAATGATTCATATATTTCTGGATGGGTACTGATACTTAAAATTGGCTTAAAAAAGCTCCTTGAAGCATATGACCAGTAAAGTTGTTGCTTAAATTGGTTTCGGTAGGCCTAACCTGTAGTGTCCGTAACCATGTCAAATTCATGTCGCAATTTCTTAGCAATTTAGCATTTTTAAAATAATACACTTTTTTCAGGTTTGTCTTGTCATGTAAAATCTAAATTCTAAGCCAATTTTCATCTGAATGACAGTTAAGACTGTTGAAAGATTTGAATTTTCAAAAGTAACCGACACCACAGACATAAAAGGGCACGAAATTGTCTTTAACAAATGTTTTTCTTTTTATCTGATAAAAATATACATATTTATCGTGTATGCATATTTTCCCCAAAAAAGAAATGAAGCACGGTTGGGGACATAAGAAGCCTTAAATATTATTATAGATATAATTTAAATGATTAGCTTTATTATTATAATATTATTATTATGACAAAATGGTGTTATATGATCCTGTCTGAAAGTTCACTTTTTCACCCAGATGAGACACTTTTTAGCAGCGATTTCATGTATTGTCCGTTAACATTTTCACAAAGCAGGGAGCACTGTTTCTTAGTCGTTAGCCCGTGCTTCAGGGTCGGAGGTTCGAATTTCAGCTCCAGCCTGCGCATGTGGTCTTTGCATGCTGTTTCCTGCACTTAACTGGTTTCCTTGGTGTATTTCGGTTTTATGGTACTCTAATTTGTGTGTAAGATGTTGAGTCCTGCGATGGGTTGCGGGTCCTTTCGTCTCATAGTAAAGTTTCATTAAATGATATAAAATGTAATTATTTTAACAAATAAACTTAATCTAGGACTTTGGTGGCTCAGTGGTTTAGGTTTCTCGCTTGCCATGCTGGAGGCATGGGTTCGATTGACGATTCGACAGCCAATGGCCCAACCCCAGCCCCTGGATGCAAACCTGGATAAAATGTGAGGGTTGTGTCAGAAACAGGATCCGGTATAAAACCCACGGCGACTCCTCGACAGCTGCAACCGGAAGACTAACAACAACAACAACAACAAATAAACCTAACCCTTGAATGCAGATTTAACACGTACTCATTACATATAATCTGTTTTATTTTTTTACCTGACATCAGCACACTTCTTCCTATCTGACTGTTTACAGTATATATAACAATTTTAACTTTAATCAAACCCGTCGTGTCTTGACCTTGCCGTTTTCATCCACCGTGGTTTGCCAAATAGGTATTTCTGATTATTTATTTCTCTTCAGGGAAACCTGGAAGCGAAGTGAATCGTCAAAACACGTCTTCTCCTGGCTGCTGGTGCAGGTCGGGCGTCCATATTTAACTGACTACCTGGACAAGGTCTTTCCTGCGTCTCTGCTCATATCAGACGACTACCGGATAGAGAACAAAGTGCTCGGAGTGCACTGCCTTCGTCACATAGTCCTTCACGTGGTCAGATAAGATAGAAGGAGATTTAAATTTATATACAATATAAATAATATAAGCCTCACATTCATCATATTTAGGATCATCTGAATATATATGGGTATTTGATTGTCATTGCGTGCAGCCTGCTGCTGATTTGAGGCAGTTTAACCGAGCTCAGGTGCTCTACGACGCCCTCTACAATCACCTGTACACGCCTGAGGCGCCGCTCATACAGGTACGAGACACACGTTTCTTTTAATATTTACCTTGAGTAATGGTGAAGAACAGTGTGTTAAAATGTTATCTGTGCCACATTGTGACTTTTCTCCATAACACTAGGAACATTTATACAACAGATTATGTCATGCAGAATGTCTGACCCTTGACCTTTGTGTCATGTCTGCCATTTTTGCTTGTTTTGGCTTGAACACAATGCCTTGATGCTTTTTGGTGATCGAATGAAAAGACAAAATATATCCTAAAAGACACTTTGTGAGTGTTTAGCGCCTCCTAGTGTCCTGCTGTGTGTTTGGAATTTGTATCAAATAGTTTCAGACATGTTCTGAATATACTGTAGGTTATTAATAATAACTTGAAATGTAGCTGAAATTCAGTATTTTCCACGTATAAGTCTGTGAAACTTGAATTACAGCTTATTTAATGCGCCTACTTATGATATGAATCGGTCCTAGTACTGGACCTTGGAGTATTCCGTGTAAAAGTTAAACTTTTTTGTCTGTCTTTTTTTTTTTTTTTTTTTTGTCTTTGTGTGTATTGTTGTTACAGGTGGTTCTGCCGTGTCTTATAGATTTACTCTCTGTCCTTGAGAAGCCTCTGAGCCACACAGGATTACCCCGGACTCCTAACCGCTTTGACAGTGTTCTCCGCCTTGTTTTAACCCACATGGAAATGGAGCACAAGCTCGCGCTGCGCCGGGTCTACGCCAGCAACCTCCTGCTATTCGTCGAAAAGTGAGACACAAGCCTTTTATGAACGTTTCGGTGTCTTTAATTGAAATGTAGTGTTTTTTTCTTAAGCTGGGTTTGATCATACAGGATGGGTATAGGCATCGCTCGCCATCTGAAGAGGCTGGAGAGGGTGATTGTGGGATATCTGGAGGTCTCCGATGGTCCGGAAGAGAAAGCCAGGCTCAGCATGCTGGAGGTTCTAGAGCGGACGATACAAGTGGCCTGGCCGAGGTACTTGCGAGAAAATAATATTATGCAAAACCTGTTTACAGTGTAAACAAATAGAACCAAACAACAGAATTAAAGTGATATAACAGAGTCCAAGCTCATCTTCACTAGAAGGAAATTCTTTTGTAAATTCAATTCGATAGAGTATCTACAGTACATGGACTTTCACGTTTTTTTTGTAACAATGCAACGCCTTTTACTTGTAAGTGGGAATCTAAATGTATACACCAAATATTGACTGTGTTTATTTTATTACTCTTTTGTTGATCTTTATAGAAGTTTCTTTTATGTAGAAATGTTTTCAAAGGCATATTTGCTTAAGGCATGCTTTTTTTAAGGCGTGTGCGCAGTACTGAAGGTAAAACAGCTGGTAGGTTTTACTGAGTGTGCTGGAGAATACGAGTTTAGTTCTTCTGGTAACTTCGTCACAATCGCTTCTTTCAATTTTCACGCAGAAACCCACAAGTCCGAATTAGCTTTTTTTTTTTTCCTGTCATGTAATATGCTGCTCATGCAAATATTCTTCTGTAATAATGTTATTTATTGATACACAGCCGTTATGTATGAAGTCAAATTCATGATTATCAAGTATAAAATGATGGTTTTGACCTTCCGGCGTGTTTATAGAGAACTCGGGTAAGTTCCTAACTAGGAGTTCTGAGTACACGGGATCCTAATGAAAGCTGATTGGCTGATGGAAGCCATATGTTGAGTAAGAAGTATTTTCTTTGTGAAGACTGCTGTATCATGTGTTGTGTGTGTGTGTGTGTTTGTAGGATGGAGTGTAGGCTGTCCGTCCTGGCCAGAAGCTTGCTCAGGTTCCTCGTGGACGTCTCCGCAGACGTCTCTCTGTCTCCTGAGCTCACTGAGACGCTGATGAGCCGAGCGTCACGCTGCCTGCTGCTGCTGGACCGCTGCTCACACGGCAGGCTGGTGGTACGTACCGAGGGGCGTGGCTGAGAGCTATGAAGTCCCGCCTCCTGTTAAAGGGGTGGGGCAAGAGTGTGGTTCCAAAGCATGTTTATTAATCTAGGAGATTTAATCACTGAGGGGAAAATATCAGTGATGTGAACATTAATACTTTTACAAATATTTAGCAGATGTACAAAATGGTGCACAATACTACAGGGGCGCATAAATGAACCCGATATACATTGTGTGGAAAATGCATAGTGCTAGATGTGTGTGATTGAGCTGCTTTGTTCATTAACTAATGATCAGAGTTGTGATGTTTTGTATAAAAGGTATGGGAGATATGATGGAAATCTCAACATGATACTTATGACACTTCTGAAGAAAAGACTTGTTATTTATTGAAGACGCCGCTTGATCCACCTGCAGTACCTTCACGGGCCACCAGGGGCACAGAGAGCATATGTTTGACCAAATAAAGTTACAAGTTTTACTCTATAATGGAATTTAAATTCAATGAGGCCATTATGATACACAGTATTACATGCACGTATATATTTGAAATGCATCTATAAATGCATAAACCTAAAACTCTTAAATGACAGGAACGAAGAAGTTTGGCATAAAAGCTCATGATCGAAACCTCTACCTCAAAATATTTTTCCCATAATAATTTCTTCGTCGTAATGGTGGCTGTGATTGTGACTCTAATGATCTCGGTGCTGCCTCTTGTTTCTTCCTGCAGGTGGAGCTGAAGGAGGTGGATCACAGCTGTGTGTGTGAGCGAGTGTTAAAGTGCATACAGGAGATTACACGCGCAGAGTGTGTGAGCTGAGCTTCTGATGATGATCGAGCCGACTCCATCGTAAAGATCTGAAGCCAGTCAGGGGATCTCATCGGTTTTATTTATTTTATTAATATGAAGAATATTATTATTAAATACATCAGGTATGTTTTTTTTTTATGGACAGCTGAATAAATTAAATGGATGTCGGAAGGTGAACTATTTTTCCCTGACGTTAAAGACTGTAAAAAGTAGTCGATGTACTGAAACATGGACACGGGACAGAAAGGAGCTCAATCCCATGTTCTTCTCTTCTCTTCATCTCTACAGCAGACATTCACAAACCTAACAAGGCTGCATCACAATCTGAAATGTGAACCAAAACCTTTAATCACTGATTAACTCCATGGCTTTGTTGTTGTTTTATTTTTTTGTTGTTTACTTTCCAAATGTAAATATTTAAATCATAATTATTTTATGTGACTTTTTACACTGGTTATAAAATGAGAATTAAAAACATTTTAATGATGGTTAAAAATGACCTCTTGTATCCCACCAGCAGGATCATTATGCACACACGTGGGGAAACGTTGCTTCACACTAAAACGTTTTCTACATTAAAAGGACATCTTTTTGTTCTGAATCCAACACCAAACCTGAGCTGATGGCTAATTGATAACTTTGTCTTTAAAATACATGATTTACATATATAGCCAAACCAAGCCTATAAAAGTAATTAAACCAAAATCTCTTTTGTCTTGTACTAGATGTGCCCGTAACTTTGTTAGCATGGAATTTCACTCAAACGCGTATTTAAAAATGTACAGCGCCATCTGTTGAATTTTAAAATGAGCTAATGATTTTATTTCAAGGTCGATTTTAAACAAATATATATATTTTTATGTTTTCAATTTCATAGTATATATTCTAAACATTTATTTTTACTGCTGCATCATGTAATTAAAGCATCATGCTGAGGTGAAATTCCTTTCTCTGTTCTTTTCAGTAAATGTATAGAAAGCCTGCTGTTCATAAATATACAAGTTAAAAAGTTTGATTGTGATACTTGAAGCTAAAATATAATCTATAACTATAACCTGGTGCTGCTGGGGATTTGAACCTGGGACCTTCTGATCCTTTATGAGTTGACATTATGAGTTGGAGAAACGGAGCTGAAAAGAGAGACGCAAACACAGAATAATTCTGTGATTTAAGAAGAGATGTGACGTGAAAGAGGGAAATCACCTGATTTAGCATAAATGAATCTTAATGGATATTTCCAGTTCTGTGAAATCAAATTAACTTCTGAGTTTCTACATCCTATTTAGTTTCTGCCTTAAGAGCCCTAAAAACGTTTACGTCTATCTTGTGAAAAAAAAAAAAAGATGAATACACCTTTAAATCTGTTCAGAAACAAACCCAAGCTTGTAATAGATCCGTTTCCCTCAGAAGTGTGCAGGAAGGGAAAAAAAGAAGAAAAAACACACCACACTAAAAGACACAAACGCAGATTTTAGGAAAAAAAAAACATTATGAAATATTTTATCTTTTTAAAATTAGCTCCACACGCACACGCATGAGTACAAAGTCACTCTGCTCCGCTTATTAGAGTGGAGAGATTGAACTGTCCATTGTTGGAAGTGTGTGTGTGCGCGCAGTCTCAACTCTACGAGGCCTTGCTCTTGGCTGCCGGTTCCGTCTCTTGCTCGTACTCGATCTCCACGTACGCTCGTTTCTTCTTCGCTGGTCCTTTAAGCGGAGTCTTTCCTTTCGACTTGGCTCTGGACTGTTTCTCTTCCTCAACTTCCTCCTCCATTTCCTCATCCAACTCCTCCTCACTCGAACCATCTTCCTCCTCATCGCTGGCCTTTAAGTTGTTCATATCCTGTGTGTGTGAATGTACGAGTCCTTTAGTGTCCGGTGATTAAGAAAAAACAAAACAAAAATAATAATAATAAAAACTGATTTCAAACTCACCTCAAAATCACTGATGTCACTTTCCTCAAACTCGTCATCTGCAACAAATTCTCTCTTCCCCGCCTCCTGCACACAGGATTATTACACCGCCGCGTAAACTGTGTGTGTCATTAGCGAGCCGAATGATTGACATGCGTCCCATTTAATCTCATTAATAGACTGGAACGATTTATCGCATCATCGAACTCTATAACCAATAGTGCTCACCTCTTCCTCCTCCTCTTCTTCCTCCTCCTCCTCTTCCGTCTCGCTATCAGCGTCCTGTTTCTCCAGAGCTTTATCGAAGGCGTGAATGGGGAAGTTGTAGATGTCTCCGTACTGAAATCGTTATCGAGAGAATTGATATCACAATTTTAAAATCGCTCTGGATCTCACCTCCTATGCTACCGACTGAGTTTTGGAACAAGACCTGGGACTTACTGGTCTAGTATTGTGGATGATCTAGGTGTTATTTTTTAATGTTCCAGTTGAGTTGAATTTGCATTCTATGTGCGTCCTTTTTTGGTCTTCCAGATACTCGTATCATCAACAACATGTATAGGAGGTTATTTAACTTGCTGACTTTTGCAACTAGGAAAAATGCTTTGTTGTTTCGGTTTGAGGACACAGCTCAAAAATTAATTAATTAAATAAATAAATAGAAAATAAGACTTGGCACAATATTATTACTCATGAATACATTCCATGTCAGCCAAAACACGGTACTGGAGCTAATAAACCGTCTCACCTAGGTTTAGTGTCCGTTACTTTTAAAAAAAAGTTTGAATCTTTCAACGATCTTAACTGTCATTCAGATGAAACTTAAATTTTCAAATTTAAATTTCACATGAAAAGACTTCAGCCTAAAAAAAGTGTTTTATTCTAAAATTCTAAATTGTTAAGATATCGCAACATGAACTTGACATGGTTACGGAAACTACAAATTATTATTATTTTTTGTCTTTTTAACAAAAAAAAATATATATATATTACAGGTCACGTGCTTCTAGAAGCTTCCACCAGTTATAGTATCAATACTCAAAGAAATATGAATAATTTGAATTTTAAATACCGTTTGAAGTGAGAGTATGAAAATGAAAAATGGACATTTTTTATGCCACATATAAAATCATCTCTAAAACGGCTGAAGTTGGCAACTTGAATTTTTAGGGAACCAAGATCGGTCACTTCCATGTTGCATAAACTTCCGAAGTAGCTTCTTTGGTCACACACGTTTTCTGTACGATATGTATAATATATTTATTTATTTTTCTTTTAGAGCGGCAATACTGTACATGACTCATTTTTATATGAATGCTTTCAACAAGATCTGGGACCCTTTAAATTAATTGGCCCGTGTTATCTTCCTCCATATTACAGGAGTTTCCTAATCCAGGGTAGGATTATTATTATTATTGTTTTTGTTTGTTTGTTTATCCATCTGTCTAGCCATCTTTCCTTGATGTGTTACCCTCCTGTGGTCATGTATAGGCTGAGTTGTTGTGTTCAACGGTTTTTGAAAAATTTCATAAATATATTGGATAAAAATAAATAAACAAATAAATAATATATTGGATGTTATACATATTGGATATCTGGATGTAGTGTGCGTAAGCATGGTGCAGTAATGCGCTGTGATCCTCACCGTGCCCTGTTTTAACCTCTCCAGCAGCTCTTTCTCAATGGCGTTCTCCACCTGAGCAGCGACCAGGGCTTTTTCCTTTAATTGAGAAATTAAAATAAATGTGTTGGTAAATAAAAAAACAGACAATGAAAGGGCGATCAGGTTTTCAAACTTATAACAAGGAGATTTTGTGGAGAATCGTTAGGGAAATAATCAACTGTGTCATGGTGGCATGTAAATCTGTTTTGAGATTTGAATGAAACGCGTGTCCATTGACATCACTTCCTGGTTACTCACCTCTCTTATTCGTTCTCTCCTCTCTACCTTCCTGCTAAGCGGAACAAGTTTCTTCCTGTGAACGAAATCAAACCGCTGTGTTACTACAATGTAACAATGATGATAATGGCTGAATTATCTGATTATCTGGCTGAAATGGCCGATCTGGACGCGTCACTGTACTCACTGTCTCTTCAGCGTGAGCTTGCGTATGCGGATGAGATACTGTGTGATTTTGGTGAAGCGCTGTTTGCACTTGTGCCGGATGTATCGCGGCCAGTAGATCAGGTTCTCGTCGATCTCCTGCAGGGCTTTCTCATAGTTCTGATTCAGCCTCACCTGGACACGAGGACAAAAAACAATCACAGGTACAACATCCGAACATAAGCAGCATCTCAAAAGGTAAGAGCAAGTTTAAAAATCTTTAAAAAATTTTTTTGCGTTGGTTGTTCAAGTCAATGAATGAAGGAGTAAAAAGTCCTGGGTTTACTTGAACCCCCATTGCAGTAATAATAATAATAATGCCTTATTACTTTTAATCATTTAATGATCTCAAATAATAAGCGATTCATCACGGCCCACCTTCTCCCACATGCGTGCTGGAAAAGCCGCTCTCTCGATCACCTTCATGTAGAGGAAACACCGACCTGGGAAACACACCGTCGTCAGAATGACATAATCACGTCCAACATAACACATGTTACACCATCCATCCTGGGTAAAATTATATTTCGGTAAAGCCCGAGTACCTTTCTCCTCCCTGACGGTGGCGTACTGACTGTTGGCTAGAGGACACGCCTGCCGGCCGCACAGACCCGTGGCGTTGTACTCATTCCGGCAGAAGTTCTTCGTCTTCGTTCTGTGGAGGAAATTCACACATGCGTGAAGTCAGATTTCCACCTCATTAAACCACAGCACTTTTTTTCTTCACCTAACTCAGGTATAGCTTCATTAAACATGCGAACACTAAACTAATATATATATTTAAAAAAATTATAAATCACTGCTTACTCAGAGGTGCTTGTATATTGGAGACAAAACTGGGTATAGTATTTAATGTTATAGCTGATCAGTATATACTCAAACCTAGAGACGTTTATTTAAAGATCAAACTTTTAGACATTAAAAAAAACAAAACAAATAAATACAATATAGGGGAGTTCTTTCATACTGTGATGCGAGTTTTCCTATAAGAAATGATGTAAATGCAGATAATCCGTTCCAGCCTACCAAAAATATTACCACTAAAAAGAAATATCTAAAAAACTTGAAAAATTACGCAGATTTTGAACGCATGCCGAAGGCGATTTTTATATCATGGGTTGACTTTTTTTAAACAGTTTTCACTGACTGAAAAACATTCAACTTGTAAAGAAGTTTGTAAAAAATTTGGAAACTTGTTTCACTTGGCTTTTTACTGACGCAAACAAGTTTTGGACGGCTCCTAGACGTATGTGGAACTTAAACATTCGGTTCGATTCGTATGCCGAAAACACAAATGGAAAAAAAAAATTCTTGCAAAATTCTAAGTCTTAAGGTAAAAATAAGTAAGGAAGGGCATTTTTATCTGAGGTTCCACTGGAATACGAAATGCATTTAAACAAAAAAAAAAAAAAAAAAAAAGGATGCAACAAAACAAGAGATGTACAGTATCTTACACATAGCATTAGCAATATACTTCGTCCCTGTACTAATGTGTATATATAAATAATACTTGTGTTTTTGCTGAATCTTATCCTCTTCTTTTTTTTTTTTTTCCCCCCAGGAAAGTTTTTTTAGGAAAAGTTTCATCCTTTCCCCGAGTACTTGTGTATGTTTTCAGTCTGTGCTGCCCTCAGGATGAATAAAAATGTATCTTATCTTATGTAAGGTGGCACTTTTTTAATCAAGGTACATTCACACAGGGCAACACAGACAAGTCTTACGCACTGCATACATGTCCACAACCGACGCCTGCACACAATGCTGTAAGTCATGCGAGCGTCGAGACTGAGATTTTATCTTGGACATGTCTGCATTGTATTTACTTTACACACCTTAACACTGTGTGTCTCTTGTTCCTGTTAAAAATGAAAATCTTAGAGAACCAAAAAAATGTATGAGATTAAGAATACGTCATTGAAAATGACAGGAGTCGAGTCGTCTCCAAGGTCATGTAGAGAAGCTAACTTGCATTGTGGACTGTTCACGTAGTCGTATGCAACTATAAAATAGCAGTGTACGTTCCATCTCTCGTGCTCCCGTGGCA
Source organism: Clarias fuscus (assembly GCA_030347435.1). Classification (NCBI taxonomy): domain Eukaryota; kingdom Metazoa; phylum Chordata; class Actinopteri; order Siluriformes; family Clariidae; genus Clarias; species Clarias fuscus. The sequence continues at coordinate 3,991,656 of CM059213.1, read as the reverse complement.
GTTTATTCTCCTACCGCGAGAGGGATGTAACCAGGGGCAGGTAACTACTGCCGTAGGATGAGAAGGGCGTAGTGACGTGGGTACGCATGCTCGGTAAAAAAAAAGACTGCCATAAACAATGAACAGGCTAAGTGACTCGCTGCACGAGGCAAGAGTGCGTGAGAGAGGAGTTCTCTGAAGGTGTGAGAGTTGATATGACGACAACACACACCAGGTGCGGTAATTTCTTCTCATTGTTTAATTGTTCCCTGACTTTGGTAGCAATTTCTAATTCTATAAAAGAAAGCAGCACCTATGCTGTGTTAGCCAAGTGTTAGCCGACTTTAACGACTACGCGTTTAATCGGAAGATATGAATCTTCAAAAGTATTTGAAGAGGAAACGACATGAGGAAGAGCGAGACGTGACATCAGAGATCAAACCTACTACGCCTATCCTCCATCTAACTGTGAGCTGGTAAGTGAAATTTAACGTTCTCAGATTTAGAACATCAGCATACGAAATTCCAGACGCGAGTTCTTAAGGTGAAAACTCGTATTGCGATAGGAATTTTACCATAAGAAAGAATGTAAAAATAGATAATTTGTTGGAGTGTTTCTCTTTAAATATTCATGTGAAAGAGTGGTCCTGGGAGCATGAGGAATCATTTTCAGATTGGACACCAGACTGTGCTTGTAATCAGAGCTAAGCAGTAAAAGAGGGAAAGAGCAGTTGTATCTCTATAATTAACGTTTTGTTTGTACATGGATCAGAACTCGCCTTTTCATATCTTCATGTTTCATACATTAGAGGACCCAAACCCAGTCTCTATTTCTACCAGTCTGTCTGCATGTGTGTCCAGACAGATTTTGTCAGAGCATCACACAAAAGCCGGACAACCGGCAAATTGCACCCAAAAATTACTTCTCTTCAAAGTTTTTTTTTTTTCAATTTATTTGGACGTATATTTTTATGCATTTCTATTTTCTACTCATTACACAATTCAATATAGAAATAATAACGAATAAAGAAATTAAATAAAAATGACAAAATGTTGGAATGAAAAAAAGTACACTGTTGTGTATGAACATTTCGAGGGTAGAACAAATGTATTTAACAGAAAATATTCAACGTGCTTTAAAGATGATACAAATAAAGGAGGAAAATGTGTCAATGACATGTATTGAACGATCATTATTAAGTCTCATCTCAACTTTAAATTCAATATAGCAATATTGTCGCAGATTTTTTGTTTTTCTTTATTTGTATGACTGCCCTTAAACCTGCTGAAAATTATATGTTTTTGTAGCTCCACCTCCTCTAAAATAATATTAATTTCCTCTTTTTAAAAAATGTCTTATCTTCGTTTTTTGGTTTCAGTCATTTTGCTAGTGTCTCCACTCCAAGGTATGTGCTTTGCTTATTAAAATTGTTCTAGCAAATTAGCAAATTCACATCAGGTGAAGATAATTAGACTAAACTTTTCAAAAATAAATGTAAGAGCTTATTTATTTAATTTGATGTGAGATAAGCAATTGTTGATAAAGAAATTAATACATAATTCTACTTAAATAATTAAAGTTTCATATAAATATGGAAATGATGATGTACTTTTCGGCAAGGACTGTTAGAATTTGTTTTATGCGAGATTGGAGCAAGACAGTGTTTTTACAGTACAACAGTTCCAGTTAATTTATGTTTTTAAACTAGCTCAAGAAAAAATTACAGGACTTTTATGTTATTCGAGTTGAATATACATTCACACAAGTAGAAGAAGAAATGGAAGTCACAAATTAGATGGATTGCTATAACAGCATGTGCAACAATGACGAGCCATTCTACAGCGTGACATTTCAGCACTTGACCAACGGATAGCGACTTCTAAGCAGCACTACGTGCAATTGTGTTAAGTGCATTTTTGGGAAACGCATGTGAAACAATGACGGACGTTCGCAAAATGAATCGTAGAAAACGCTCTTAAACGCTAAGATCAATCGATATCGGGAAACACAGCCCAGGTTGTGTATTTGGGTGCCGATGAAGGGAGTACAGAAAGACAGACAGACATGTATGTGGGCTTCAACCTGAAATAATAATATCATCACTGATTACATTAAGCTCAGCAGATTATTTTCAGCTTTTAACTTTAACCTTTTAACTATTTCTACAGAATCTTTAACTGTCAATTAAAGATTACTAGCACTAGTGATTGAAAAAAAAAAAAAAACAGTGGAACACTATTCCTTTTTTTTATTTTTAGATTTAATTAGAAAAGAATCAATGTTGGACTCAAAACACTAAGTTAACTCACACCACTATAATATATATGAGGTAAAACTCGAAAAATTAGAATATCATGCAAAAGTTCAGTAATGCAACTAAAAAGGTGAAACTAATACATTAGACAGACTAAAGACAGTTCAAGCCATGATTTGTCATAATTGAGATGATTATGGCGCAAAGCTCATGAAAACCACAAATCAACAATCTCAGAAAATTAAAATATTAAGTGCAACCAATAAAACAAGGATTGTACATAGCACTGCTGAGGTGTTATGGAACACCTGGGTGCTTCAATAGCGGCCTTCAGCTCTTCTGCATTGTTCGGACTCAAGTCTCTCATTTTTCTTTTGGCAATGCCCCAAAGATTCTCTATGGGGTTCAGGTCAGTCGAGTTTGCTGGCCAATCAAGCGCAGTAATCCCACGGTCACTGAACCAGATTCTGGTGCTTTTGGCAGTGTGGGCAGGTGCCAAGTCCTGCTGAAAAATGAAGTCAGCATCCCCATAAAGCTCATCTGCGGAGGGAAGCATGAAGTGCTCCAAAATCTCCTGGTAGACGGCTGCGTTGACCCTGGACTTAATGAAGCACAGTGGACCAACACCAGCAGATGACATGGCTCCCCGAATCAACACAGACTGTGGAAACTTCACACTGGACTTCAAGCATCTTGCAGTGTGTGTGCCTCTCCATTCTTCCTCCAGACTCTGTTTCTTGGTTTCCTAATGAGATGCAAAAAGTTGCTCTCATCAGAAAAGAGGACTTTGAACCACTGAGCAACAGACCAGTTCTGCCGGCTTCACAAGAGAAATGCGGCATTTGAAGCCCACTTCCAGGATCTGTCAGTCTGTGGTGGCTCTTAATGCCCTGACTCCAGCCTCAGTCCACTACTTGTGAAAGTCCACTTTTGAACGGTCCTTTTCCCTGACAATCCTCTCCAGGCTGCGGCCATCCCTGCTGCTTGTGCACCTTTTTCTTCCACATAACCTTCTATTAATGTGCTTCGATACAGCACTTTGGGAACATCCAACTTCTTTTAGAGTTACCTTCTGAGGCTTTCCCTCCTTATGGAGGACGTCAATGATGGTTTTCTGCACAACTGTCAGGTCAGCAGTCTTTCCCATGATTGTGCTTCCTACTGAATCAGACTCAGGGACCAATTAAAGGCTCAGGGACCCTTTACGGGGTTATGGTTTAATTAGCTGATTAGAGTGGGGAAACCTTAAGCCTAGAATATTGAAACCTTTTCGTAATTTTCTAAAATTATGGATTTGGGGTTTTCATGAGCTGTAAGCCATAATCATCTCAATTATGACAAAATACTACACTGTAACAGCACAACATGGAGTGGTTTATTCCTCTTTCACCACAGCGGATAGATTTATACTCTGTAGATTTGTGTGTGTTGCTGTACTTACTTCACTTTATAAGAACAAAATTGTTTGTTTCCTATCAGGTCCCATATCACCTGGAAACACAGAGATATGTAATAATGTCCGTTATTCAAGACAAATTATTCTTCACACACATGTCTTAAACACTAAAACAAACGAAGTACGCAGTGTATAAAAATAACAATTAAAAAAACAAAAACAATAATTGAATATAACTCGTGGCGGCTATCTTTATCTTTTAGCTTCAGCTCGCTAACTCGTTAAGTACAAACACGGCATTTTGCGGGACTCACGTCGTCGTGTTGCATCGCGCTTCCTCTCGGTCAATCCTGGTTACACAGAAATTCGACTTTAAATATTCACAAACTGTCTTTTACTAATTTTATGTATACAATAATTTCGAAAAGCATTAAACTAACAAACGCACGAGGTATTGGGCCGCGATATCATTCCGACGAGCTTCCGGTCGCCGACTTTCCTGTCGCAGTTTATAGACGTCACTCGCTCACAGGGTCTAGAGAAGCGTGGACCCTGTCCGATGAGGCTCGGGGCACGTGGCGGCGTACATCCTGCAGCGGGTGCCAACACATTAAATGGCATTTTGGAAATGCCAAGTAATTCATCTGCATCTCTTAGGACTGTAGGAGGAACTCGGAATACTTATACTGAGTTCTTAAAGTGGAATTCCTTATTGCAAAACACATTTTTCCATAGGAAATAATGTAACTGTAGATAATCCGTTCCAGTCACCCAAAAGCTTTACCAGTATTACGGTGGTTTAGTGGTAAGAGTTTACATGTTCTCCCCGTGCTTGTAGGCAGTGTTGGGCTGGGGTGTGAGTTTTTTTTCTTTCTCCCCCCCCCACCGATTTTCTCCCTAATTTAGTCGTGTCCAATTCCTCCCCGTCACTAGGGGGCTCCCACATTAAGGATGCTACTACCACTCAGACGGGAGGGTCGAAGACTATCACGTGTTTCCTCTGAACCAGGTGACGCCAGCCGACCGCATCTTTTCGAACTGCTAAGTCACGCACCGTTGGGGGCGGCGTAACACACTCGGAGGACAGCGCTATCCGCTCCTTCCGCTTGCGTGAGCTCACAGACGCTCCTGATTGGCTGTAGAGCCGTGATTACTGTGGTACCTCTCATCCCTCCCCTCTGAGAGAGCTCGGCCAATCAGCTCTCTCTAGACCTCTGGCTGCGAGAGGTTACAGCATCACCCGGGAATCGAACTTCGCGATCCCCGGATGAAAAAGGTGCTTTACCACTGCGCCACTCTGAGGCCACAGGACGTTACTTTTTAAAGTAACTAATTACATCACAAAATTACTGTCTTCAAAAAGTAATCCGTTACATTACTGCGTTACTTTCTGATAAAAGTAACTAGTTCGAGTACTTTTCCATTGCAGAAAATAAAAACTCCTTTGTGTTTCCTCATGCATGTTGTTTTTAGTCAAGACCTTTATAATTATTCTACCATCATCACTCAGCGAAGTTTGGCCCATGATCTGTTAACTACTCATACCCCTATCTCACCCATACGGTTTCACGCAGTGGCCGTAAGTACGGTTCATCATGATTCACTGCTGAGTACTTGAACAGCGGACCTAACGCCTTAGATTACTCGTTACATCAAAAAAGTAATCCAAGTACTCTAACGCATTACACCCAACACTGCTTGTAGGGTATCTGTCTGGTAGTCCCACAGTCTAAAGACATGCAGATATGGTTAACGAGCATTCCCAAATTGTCCCGTAGTGTGAAAAATTGTCCCTAGAGGCAATTTGGAAATATCAGTTAGTCTAATCTGCATGTCTTTGAACTGTGGGAGGAAACTGGAGTACCTGGAGGAAACCCACCAAGCACAGGAAGAACATGCAAACATCATTACACACTGGTCACAATGTCTACAGATCCAGCTGTGACTTTATCCTGGGTTTAACCATTGTTTCTGGCTAGAATAGCGCCTTCCTTCTCGCACATACAGTATCACTGCTTTCATCAACCAAAAAGCTGTGCAGCCTTTTTATTCTATCCGGAAAAAAATTGTATAGATTCCCGTACACAATAGCTTCTGTCTATATCTATTTATCTGGTATCGTGCAAAAGAGGATGGTTAATTTTGTGTCTGGTTCCTCTTGGTTGCTTCCTCCTCCTATTTTTTATTTTATGTAGTATTTTAAATTATTATTATTATTATTATAAAAAGCACACACACACACATATGGTTCAGTTCTTAGCCAATGCCCAAACCCCTGTCGCTGGATGCAGTGCTGGTTCATGTGGAGGCAAACATTCAAAGAACTGGGGATGCACTTGATTACTGGAGCAGGCATCTGTATCCTCGCCTATAGCAGATGGCACTGGTACACCTGGATCCTCATTTCTGTGTGGAGAGGGAGCTCTCCCAGGCTGCTGGAGTTTAAGAAAAGGAAACTACCATACACACTGCAGCTGTAAAGGTCACAAATTTTTATTCATGGTTCTGTTCATCTTCTATTTTTTACATAATTTATATTGTCATCAAACAATTACCTTTGAATTTTAAAAATATTTTTAACAACTTAAATTGAACAATGTAATTGAAAGCCAAGAAATCGGTTAATGGTTACGACACCTATTAAATAGAGAAATTACAAATTTCTAAAATGCCAAACTGAGTTTTTTAAAACTCGCAATTATGTTCGAAGAAAAGCTAGAAAGTCAAAATTCAGAAGGTTCTTTGCGCAAGGCGTAACAAGAAGGGCTGCGCATCTCACAATAAATGTGAATAAACCATTCATCATTATTCTGAACCAGAAGGATCAATGCGTAAAAGATATCGAGCCAAACCTCCTCTCATACAATACAATTTTATATGAGGGTAGGTTTAAATTCTGCTTTATTTAAGTTAATTTACTTCATAATAAAAATAAAAATTCTATACTCTTAACGAAATCTTACTGCTTTTATTAAAGTACCAACACAACTATGATGTATTTATGGATAAATCTTTAAATCGTATTTTGTGCGTGGTGCGTGGTGCATTCTGGGAGATCAGCAACGCCTTCCATAGCGTTTTCTTCTAGGAAGTTATGGGAAACCAGGATTGCCCAGTCCAGACTGTAAATGCCACTTTAGTTAAGCAGAATCACTTCGTTTAACAGAAAACATTTAGTTTTTTCGGTAATATTCTCCTTTATGCTGTTGCTGACTGCCATGTCTGTTTTATTTTATTTTATTTTTTACTATTTTGCAGTGAGTGAAACAGCGCCTCTCCCGTATATTATGTGGTGAAAGTGTGGTGGAACGCGGTATTGCACTTTTACCCTGATATCCAAAAGAAACACAGGCTTGGCTTCTCTTTCAAAGAAAATATCTAAATATTAACCAATCAGTAAATGCTATATTCACGGCTTTGTCAAACTGATTTGTCAGAACCAGGCCAAGGGAACCCAAGGGGAAGTTGGCTTCATCATTGTCACCTATACCACTTTATCCTGTATACAGGGTCCAGGGGTCCTGCAGCCTATCCCAGGACACTTACCACACAAGACAGGGTACACCCTGCACAGGGTGCCAATACATCACAGGACGAACACACACACACACACACACACACACACACACACCGGAAAACCATAATACCCGGAGGAACAGTGACAGTGTTAATCACTAAGCCATCATGCCGCCACATTACTTGCATTTGTTCAGAAAATATAGTATGTACTTTCAGTCATGAAATACATTTTACATACTCTAATGCTCATTATTTCTTAAACTTTTCATTTAAAGATATTTTTCAATAAATAAATCTAATTCACAATAATGTCAATATCTTTTAAAATAAGTGAAACACTAAAATCATGAAACAATAATTTATTATACTGTAATTACTTATATGAAATAAATATCAGCCACCCGAACTGTCATTGGTGTTACTGTTACACAAAAATACTTTTATTTTGAAATATATTTGACAATTTGAAATTCTTCCTGTATTAAAGGTCACTAGATGAAGAGCACTGGACAAATGCAAAAGCTATGTCAGATGTCTTTCATTTACATTTAGGCATTTTGTTGACGATCTTATCCAGGACGACTTACAAAAGTGCTTTGAAGTTTCCTCTATTGGATAGATCCTTACACTGGTTACTCGGTTATTAACTAAGTATCAGCAGTCAAACCCTGTATTATGATAAGCGGTATAGAATTAATGAATAAAACGAAATCTCAAGGCCATTGTCAGTGTAACACATTTATATAAACACATTTATATATAATTTTAAGTTAGTTTTAAATAAGACTGTTAAATCTTTTTATATTGCACATCTTTCTTTCTTCCATTTCCCTTTAGGTTTTTTTTTTTTTGTATGATTAAACAGATAGAAGTGAGATCCACTTTAAAGACTTGCTGACCTTTCCTCATGTTCTCAAGTGGAGTCTGGTGTTCCACAGGGTTCAGTTTTAGGCCCACTGCTTTTTTCCCTTTACATGCTTCCTCTGGGCAAAATAATTTGTAAACATGGTATTAGTTTTCATTGTTATGCTGATGACACACAATTATATGTCTCAGCAAAACCAGATGAGAAAAACCAGTTTACTAAACTTGAGCAATGTGTGCAGGACATAAGAGATTGGATATTAATTAATTTTCTTCTGCTTAAGATTCCAGACTTTCATTTGAAGCATATGTAGATAATATTACCAGGATAGCATTCTTTCACCTCAGAAATATTGCCAAGATAAGAAATATATTGTCACTAAATGATGCAGAAAAACTAGTTCATGCTTTTATCACCTCTAGGTTGGACTATTGTAACGCCTTACTGTCTGGTTGTTCAACTAGGTGTATAAACAAGCTTCAGTTAGTACAGAAAGCAGCAGCTAGAGTCCTCACTAGAACCAGAATCTGGGGGACTCATGGATGTAGAGTATTATGGCGAACTGGTATGTTTACATGCTGTCTTCCCCACTCTCATTGATCACTCAGGTTTGTTTAGTGGTGAGGTGATTAGTTGCTTTACATCTCAGGGAGCCCTCAAGTCTGTGTTTCCTTCTGGCTCTCCCTTTTAGTTATGCTGTCATAGTTAGTCCTGCCAGAGACCCTGCTTGCACTTTGCACTAAATATACATTCACCTTATACATTGTTTGACTGTGACCATACCTAACTGCCATCTCTCCATCTCTTCTACTCTCTCCTTTTCCCTCTCCTTGTCTCTCTGTCGAGCTACACATGTCGTTACTGAGCTTCCAGTGATCCAGACCCCTCTGCCCTCTGGACCGGTCTAACTCTGGTGTCCTGCTTCTGGTTGGAGATTTCGTCGCATGGATGCCCCGTGTGGTCTGCCTGGGATGCTTGTTGTGACTGGGGACGGTTCCACTTTACCATGAAGACTGTCCTGTCCTCGACTGATGCAGACAGCTGTTCTCTGGGAACTTGTGACTTCAGTCACTCAATAGTTCAGGACTGGAGTTTCCTACATTCTACCTGAGACTCCAGGAACAAACTGGACTCCATTTAATTTAAACACATCTCCTATTATACTGAATTTCCAGTCTTACACAGTATTATGCAGATCAATCCCTGCTATCCGTTTTCACCCAGATGAGGATGGGTTCCCTTTTGAGTCTGGGTCCTCTCAAGGTTTCTTCACACCAGTCACTCTGTCTTCCTGTTTCAAAAGGAAAATCATCTAAGTACAGAATCGAATGATATCTTAGCTTATATGATTATTTAAAAAGTGGAAATGGTTGAAACAAAAAGATGAATTTTTCCCCACCAAATTTGTATCATAAAAACAAACAAAAAATTGCTAAATAACACATACTGTATATGTTCTGTACTGAGCAAGTTCAAGGCATAATTGTATTGATATTGATATACTCTGCCCTCTACAGGCACAACACAGTAACTGTCACCCATTTTTTAAAAACTTTGTAACCAAATAAATAAACAAGGAAAGAAAGACCGACCTATACCCCCCTGCCAGAAATAAAACCTGATTTTAAACTCACACATGACCTGAAAAGACCTGTGGATACTAAAGCTTGCAGTCCTGATTTATTTCAAACACAGACATAACAAAATGTTCTAACATGACTATTAACTCTGTTACAGAACAGAAGGACACAGAGAAAGAACAAGTTGAAACACATGTGAACAGATGTTGGCACTGCATTGTATATTTAAACCAATCTTGCACAAAATTTAACAGATTTCAGTGCTGAACAAAAAGCTGGATGATTTATTATTATTATTATTATTGTTTTTACAAATACTTTACAAATATCTCACAATTATAAAAAGATTCACAAAACATGGATTGCTACATTCAGATTCAGGGATCATGGGTGTGTTCCTCTTTTCTTTCCTTTTCGTTTGTTCCTGGCATTCATAGTTACAAAAACAAAAAAAGAAAGAAAAAATCAATTTGTCAATTTGTTTTTAGCTGTGTCAAGTTGTATGTATGAATGATGTAATGTTGACGTCTCTCAAAGGTGCAAAAAAAAAAAAAAAAAAACAGGTCAGCAGTTTTAGATGTTTTAACACATTTCAAGCTTTTTTAATTCTAAGTAATCGTTCCTCTTTGTAGAAAGTAGCGCTTAGTAAGTACTTGAAATTTCTTCCTACACATAATTTCATTAACGTTATTATTTATTTAGTGTATTGTAATCATAAAATGGGAAATACTTGCTGAACATGACTATGTTGAGGATTATTCCGGATCCTTTTACATGCTAATATTTTACCGGAACTTGCTTAGCAATTTAATAATGACAATGTTTTTTTTTTTTTTTTAATTACTTTAGCTAGATAAATCATTTTATTCGTAATGTATGAACATATCTGAGAAATGTTAATATTCCTGACAATTTTGACTCTTTTGATTTCTGCTGTCACTTTGCCTTAAGATTATCCATAAAAAAGACCTGTTAGCTAACTGAATCTGCCAGCTAGCCTCTGTAACTAGCTACAGTAGTTCATGCTCAGGGACTCATTTTCAAGTTGCCTAGCAACAACCTTGCCTACATAAACGGGCTTTGTGTCAAAATGTTTGTGTATTTCTTGTGTTTTCAGGAAAAGTCTACAGTATATACACAATACACTCTTTGAATATTTAAATCATTACTAATATCCTCCAGTTCAGGAGTTTCTCAGTACAACTTGGTTTGGTTAGCGGTCAATGCAATTAAAGTGTAATTTTGGTCTTACAAAGACTCCCCCCCCCCCCCCCTAATTAACCAGCACATCTGAGGTAAATGTTGATATTTCCAATTGGTTTGTCTACTTTAGGCTATAAAAGACTCCCCACCTATGTGTTTTTAGCGGCTAATATTAGCATAATTTATTAGCTACTGCAGTTTATGCTCAGGGACCAGATTTTATATATAATGTGTTTGTATTCTGTAAAATATCTTCTTCTCTGCCTTTTAAGAAACAAGCAATAAAAGTGGTTATCTGTTCAAAATTAAAGAAGCAGTATGTGATTATTTTATCCTGTTTACACCTAAATAAAGTTAATGGTACACAGAATATGGGAAATACGGCCACTTAAGCTTAAAGTAGCTAATAAGTTAGGCTAACAGTTGAGCTATTTTGTGTTCAGTGGCCATATTTCCATATATACAGTCAGGTCCATTATTATTATTTTTTTTAATAATGACACTTTTTGGGGGCCTTTGCCCTCTGTAAACCACCACATTGAATGTAAAATGAAATGACCTAAGATGTGAGTGAAGTCAAGACTTTTAGCTTTAATTCAAGGGGCAAAAACAAACCATTATCCATTGAAGAATTACAGCCATTTTCATACACACATACATACACATGTTGGGGGGATCAAAAATGATGGAACAAATTCAATGTGTGGTGGTATACAGAGACCAAATGAAAAAAAAAAAGAAGAATTTTTTTTTTTTTCATATTTGTTTCAAAATGTCTGGGCCTGACTGTATAGTTCACATCCCCTATAAAATGAATATTTTTTTATACTTGCACATCTCTAAAATCTAGAAAAATTGTAAGAAAAGCTGTTAAAAATGAAAGAGGCTGTATGCAATTTATAGCGCCTTTTTCCTTCTTCAAAAACATTTGCAATGTGCCATCTTTTTCTTTTGCAACCATATAAAACGGATGGAATAGGAGGAAAGAGGGAAAGCTTTGGTGTAGCTCATTTCTGGCCCAGAAAATTGTAAACCAAAGCCTGAGAACAGAAAACCCAGTTAAATCCATTGTATGGCAAAATCTTTTGGAATCAAAGTCATTGAAATCATATTTTTACAAGTCTATAAACACTTTTAAACATTATTTTTTTAAAAAACCCAATATGAATCCATGCTGGTGTTTCAGAATGACAGTTTGTGCGAACGTAGCTGAAGACAGTGATCAAATACACATACACATACGCACGCACACGCGGACACATACACACAGAGTCACCCACACACATGCAGCATTGTGTACAACTGTCTGGGTCTCTTCAGTGGCAGTGTTCAGTTACACGGCAGTGTTCGGCGCATCGCTGGAATGTGTGTGGATGATCTCAGCTTCTTCTTCGGCCATGTTCCTCTTCAGAGTTCTAGTTCGTCTGAGACAAGGCCCGCGTCAACCAGAGTCAGATTTCTGATTCGAGATCGAAATTTAAAGCGTCTTTTCGCACTCGAGCCATTTCCGTGTCCTCTAGACGAGCTCGTCCAGCAGCGTGCCTATGCTGTGGTGCTGCTCCGGTCCTCCACCCAGGGCCTTGTTACACATGGGGCACACGCACCGCACCTCCAACCACTTCACCACACACCTGCAAAAAAAGTACTTTAGTGTTAATTATTGGCAAACAAAAGCACTTCATTTTATATCAATTACTGGCATCCGTATCACCACCACTGTGAATATTTTAACTTTAAAACACTGAACATCAGAACAAAAGAACCATTTCTTTTTTGATTCGCATGTATGTCTCAAAGTCGAGATCGATCTATGGCAAAGCCTTAACCTCCTGGCAGAGGCGAGCATCGTAATTGTAAATACATTGCTTTTGCCTGTGATAAAGGCCAGATGTTTACCAAAAGTTTTCCTCACCTCCTGTGGAAGGCATGTTGGCACGGCAGGACTCCCAGTTCGTCCTTCACCTTGAAATCCTCCAGACACACGGCACACGTCTGCTGTGGAAGTGACACGACACAGAGCTAGAAATAAACAGCCGTACACACAGACAGGAGTACGGACATACACACACACACAGACGAAGCATAAAGACAGACATCCAGGGCAGTACAAACATCCCGAGAGAAGGGGACAGAAATAGAGCTGAAGAGATGTATGGAGTGAAGCGAGAGGAAACACGAAACAGACGGGGACCAAAAGTAATGCACACAGAGACATACGAATACAAGTGGAAACCAAAGTGTGCTTGCGTGAGAACACGGAATGATAACACTAGCTGTGTGTCTTTACCCCATGGAGATTCAGCTTCTTCGGGTCTCCTTTCAAGATAACCTGCAAGTGAGTGCAGATCATAAAACTGAAAAAACTCACATGAACCACAATCGCTTATTAGTTTCCTGATGTTTATATATTGTTCAATGTTTTGTGTCCAGAAAATAAAAAATAGCTCATTTTAAGAAGCTAAGAATACCAATAATCAAGATTATACCAATGTGTTTCTGTGATTGACAGGAGAGAATCAGTATGCCCCGCCCACCCAGAGAGCCGTGCTGATTTATTTATTTATTTTTTATCTTTTGGACTCCGGGTCACAGATGTCTGCAGCATCGTCTGGATTTGAATCTAATTAAGCAGCTGTTTAACACCACACACTACTGGGGACATGATAGAGATGTCACAGGCGTGTGTGTGTGTGTGTGTGTGTGTGTGTGTGTGTGTTTCTGAAGATTAAAAACAACTGTTTTTATGTGTTTACTTTCTGCAAAAAAATAAATATTAAAAATGATAGTCAAAGGCGTTCAAGTCAAACCAGGACTTTTGATTGTGCATAATAACAGAACACAATTATGTGAGTAAAACCTTTCTTTATTTCTCTATATAATCCCCTGCTACACTAACGTACTTATCCCAGTGTTTCACTAGTGCTTAGACACTATCAAGGCAGAAAGTTTTCTCAGTACGCCAGAGCCATGATAATCTGAAACGCCGGCCTCCCAGGAACTCCTATAATGGCCCAGACATGTACAGTAGAAATGGCTTGGAGCGAGGTGAGGCAATCCCTTACTTGAGTACAAGTGGTGTTGGTGAATGATTGTGAGCACAGTTCTCACAGGCGGATACGTCTTTTCCGCAAGTCGGCGACAAGTTATGCGTCGATTTTCAAGGATCAGGCGTTCCACTCGATGAATATTCATGGCAACGACTGCAGTAGGTTCTGAGCCACCTCAGTCGGGATCGTCATTCACTTTTGCTCAGTTCAAATGTTTTACTGAAGTCTAATGTAAACGTCCATCGCTTTTATGTCCTCATTCACAAGAGTTTTGTCACAAGTCCCGGTTTGACTTGAACGTCCCTCATATTATATGATATTTGTACATTTGTCTCTCAGGCTGCTCTCTTACCTCTTTATATCCAAACCTCTCGCTTTGTGCCTGGTGTCTCAGCTTACTAATAAGGCCAAAAAAAGACAAGCAGTAGGTATTAAATAAACAATTGTTAAAGTGTTGTGTGTATGACTAATTCTTCTAATAATACAGTAGACCTTCAGTATGTTGAAAGAAAAGAGACGCTGAAACCAGGCAGTATTGTGCTGTTATATAATGCACATGTGTGTGTGTGTGTGTGTGTGTGTGTGTGTGTGTGTGTGTGTTGGTCCTGTAAATAATAGCAGATTAAAATAGCTTCACATTTGCCCTGAATGTGTCCTCACTCCGGTGGAAATGATCTCCTGTCTAGTGTCATGACTGTGGCAACTTCCTGTCCCCTACTGCCTCACTTCCTGCCGCTGCTGGCTTTCACATCATTGTCTTCTCAGCTTAGAATTTGAAAATGTGCGTGTGTGTGGGTGTGTGTGTGTGTGTGTGTGTGTGTGTGTGTATGTGGGTGTGTGTTTGTAGGTTACCTTATAAAGTAGCAACAGAATATGAGGCTGAGCACGAAGACGAAGATGCCTGTCCCAAAGATCACCATGTAGATGTTGAGAGGCAAGTCCTGAAACATGACAGGTGGCATGGCGCACGACTTGCTGGTGAAGATCGAACCCAAGCTGCTACACATGGAGACAGAACGGTATAGATCAATCCCAAACCGTAGGAGCGCCCGGAGCAGGTAAGATTTAGATCAACCACAGAAGCACACGACTCTCTGAGAAGTAAACACTTAGATCAATCACAACTTGTAGACGCACCCTAAACAGGGCGAGGAAAAGGATCTGGATGGATCTCAAACTGCAGACACACCCTAAGCGGAGAAAAGTCACGATTTAGCTCAATCCCAAAAAGCAGGTGCGTCCTACAAAACCAGTAAGAATGATTGGATCAATCCCAAACCACAGAAGCACCTGACAAAGACCAAAGTGCCCTACATAGTGAATAGTAAAGTTGTGGATCAATCCCAAAGCACAGAAACATTAGGAGCAAAGATTAGGAGCAATCACGGACTGCAGGAGCACCCTAAACAGGGAGTAGAAAAGATTGAGATCAATCCCAAGTTACATATTTGGCATTGATCCTACACATGGAATAGGAAAGGTTTACATCAATCCACCTACTGCACACAGGGACCAGGACAGGTTTGGATCAATCCCAAACCACAAAAGCACCCTGTAGTACTATGAGCGACTAAGCAGTAGTTATGAGCGATTAAGAGCAACCCCCCAAATGCGAAAGCATTCTTCAGAAAGATCAGAAAGCAACCCCCAACTACAAAAGTAAGAAGGGAGTAAGAAGGGTTTGGGGCCAATCCCAATTTACACAGGGAGCAGGGACAATTTAAAGGAATTTAAAAGATTTGGGTTAATCCCAAATTGCAAAAGCGCCCTACAAAAAGGGAATAAGAATCCCAAACTGCATGAATACTCTACACGTGGAGTAGGAAAGATGTCGATCAATCCCAGACCTCAAAAGCACCCTATCCAGTGGGTAGGAAAGGTTTAGGTCAATTCCAAACCGACCGAGTACCCTATCTCCAAAAGATCCTAAAAATGGGAACTTCAAAAGCGCCCTAGACGGGGAAGATTTCCTACATTTTATTAGTTTGTAGGTACTTTTAACATTGCGTAATGTCTGTAACAACAAGTCCGTTCCTGTCCTCACAAGCTGCTGCTTTACCTCTGACGTCTCCAAGGCACTGACACTGGAGACCTGTGCCATAACGGAAACAGAAACGTTCATCATATCAGCGCTCGCTGTGCTGTGACACACACATAGCGAAGTTGTTCAGGATCCGCAGCACGCTGGGAAATCACGTCGACGCCAATACCGGGATAAACACGAAGCTAAGAGAGTAATTTTATAAGCCTGGTCCTAGTTTCCAAAAAAACATTGTAAAACATGTCATTATTTAACTGGTAAAAAGAGAGAGAGAGAGAGAGAGAGAGAGAGAGAGAGAGAGAGAGAGCGCTCGATGCGATGCCCGCTCCACCGACAGACCATTAAACCGTGACCTTTGTGTTGTGATGCTTTTAGGAAACTCCGCTCTTATCTCATAAAACCATCCAAAAGTCGATAAGACAGAAATCCTCCAGCTGGTCTCAGCGGTAATCTGGACAGTGATTTTGGGATTGCTACTAAATGACAGGAAATTGCAACACGTCTCTGACGGTGTGTACGAAGAAGCAGGCCAGACTTCCTTTCAGCGCTTGTGTTGTGCAAGAACAAAACGAAAAGAGAGAGAGAGAGAGAGAGAGAGAGAGAGAGAAAAAATAAAAAATAAAAATAAAAAACGCCTCCGAATGTTTCCTCCCGCTCAGATTCTGGTGAGACGCCTCACACACCCTCATACACACCTCAGAAGAGGTCCTTCTGAGAAGAGAGGAGAATTGAATGAAACTTACAGATGTTTGCAGTGGTTGAATTGTAAAATAAATAAACAAGTAAATAAATCAAGGGGGATGGTGTGGTCAAGTATTTCTTTGTTTCATTTTGTTTTTGTTAAGAATAGTTTTATTAACAAAATATCAGCTTAATTCAATCAACGCGGAACAAAACACGTGCATTTAAACGTGCAGTTGACAAAACTATCATTTGATCCTTTCCAGGGCTTTCATCTCCGGAGGATTAGAATAAAAATCTACATAAACATTAGTCATTTAATAATGTAATAGTATTGTAGTTTGGTATGACTACGCACCATTCTCTCTTTCTCTCTCTCTCTCTCTCTCTCACACACACACACACACACACATCATCAAATGACTATTACAGCATTTAAAAATCTATTTTCATCTTTTTTTTTTAACTGTTCTCTTGGCCGATGCGAAAATGTGAACAGCGCGAAAAAACACGCCAACTTGTGTGAGCTTATTACAATATTGAATTCTGATTGGCTAATCACCAAATCGAGCCCTGGATCTCTGTCTGAAGTTTAATCTGCACCAGAAGTGCAATCTAAATGTTGAATAAAAGTGATGTTATGAACAGTTATGTAGATTATTAAATCTAATAATCTACTTTCAAATAAGCTACTAATGCGCTACTGTCTCAATGTAAACAAACACCTGCACCAATAGATATTAATTAGAAAAGATCAACTGAATATTTTTACTGGGATTAGTTCACATTTTCACTTTGGCTGGAATAACAGCGCTGAAGTGGTAAAAGTGAATTTTAACACGCTGGAGTCGTTTTAAGACAAAACTTCATCTTTCTCTGATCGACTTTTTCCATTTCAACAAGGCGATTGAGAATGTGATTTCTGTGTATTAATAAGTTAGACTTCTGCCGTACAGAAAGACACACGGACATGTACGTGGGCTTCAACCTGAAATAATAATAATGTCACTCATTACATTATAGATGATCAGATTCTTTTCAGCTTTAACATTTGAACTATTTCTACACACTCTTTAACCGTCAATGACTCAGTAATAACCCTCAGTAACAACCCTCAGTAATAACCCTCAGTAATAACCCTGTCCCTGGGGAATCCACACATCAGGTACAAGGAACAGTTTGTTCACATTTCCGAACACGACTCACGCTAACAACTGCTGCATCAATCCTAACAGCACGGTCACATGTCTGTGAAGAAGACATTTGTACTGTACGTGCCGTGTGTTCATGCACCATGATTGGATGAAGTGCTCCTGCTGAGAGGAAATTCAATAAACATCCACTTTCTCCCCATTTTATTTTTGTTCCGTCTGCACGATCTCGAGTAGCACTTTAGCGCTCTAGACTGACTCCAATACTCCACAATCAAATCTACGGTTGCTTCATTTCGGTTATTCGCTTACAAAAAGTGGGTTAGGGTTAGGGTTAGGGTTAGGCTTTTCTCTTGAACGAGGTCCTTTTGAGCTTTTTGTGGAATCAGTGTCAGAGCGTAAAGGACATCGTTTCCACACATAAATTCAGGAATCGGTACAGCTCTAAAAATGAAAACAACCAAAAGCGAAACTCAGGTATAGCCGCGGCTAGTTAGCGGCTTGCGCCTTGATGATGGTATTAGTTAAGCAAAGTGCAAGCAACCTGATCGGTTTGAGCACAATGTACAGATGTGGAGGTGGAAGAGCCTGACTAAACGAATGAAAGACAATGTCTGTGCCATCAGGGGAGAAAAACCCTCCATAGACGTGATGTCCTGGTGATTCCGTACATTCAGGTGGTCAGCTGACTTCGTTTTATTGCCGCATCACGTTGCTGAGTCTCGACCTGAGCGACTGAAGCGACCCCAGGTCATGACCCCGCCTCCAGAGGCTTATGCAGTGGACACTTTGCATGACGGGTGCATCGCTTCGTGACACGCCCTTCACCCTGGAATAGGCTCAATCTGGACTCATCAGGTCACATGACCTTTTCCCATCGCTCCAAAATCCAATCTTTCATCTGTATTTAAGTTCTCATCGCATTGTGTATGTGCATGAAAATCCTCTTACTTTCACTACTAAACATAGATTTTTGTTTTAATACAATGCAACTGTTATGATTTTTTTATTTTTTATCACATTCCTGCCACACTGGGAGTTCCACATTGAGAGTTTATTTCAGCACCACATCAGGAAAATATGTCAAACAGTTTCGAATCCAATTCTAGTAATGTCAAATCTCTCTAGGTGTTGTTTTTTTTTCTTCTTTTTTTGCATGATAACTACTAATAATTTGGAAGATTTGTTTTTCAGATAGCATGAAGTGGCCTTCCACAACACTAATTTACACTGTACGGCTGTGATGATCTCGTCAGGGAGTTTCTCATGAAGCGTGGTGACTGCAGCGCTGCTTCCCTCATGCTGTGAGCCAGCGATCGTTGTGCCCGTCGTGATCGTTGACCTATATCACCAAGGGCACCGACATGTTACCAAGACAACACGAGGGGGGGGAAAAAAAGCCCTGGTTTTCTAACAACAGCTCTCACATCTCAACGTGGTGACGGCGCTCTGCAATTAAAAAAGCAATTAGATGGATCCTGGCCATGATGAGACTCTCTGCACTATAACGGCTTCCTAACGTTCAGATTACGTTCAGATTACGACTGGCAACTCTGACATACGGAATATAAACCCGCTCTGTCTTTCAGGAAAGAATAAATCTGCTTCTTATTTAAGTCAAATCTGTTACAGACGTCCTTTTAGTTGGGGTTGGTCCTGCGTACATCATAATGGAGATATTTGGAAAGTACTGATGATATAATGAGCTAATGAGTCAGTGTGTCGCTATGCTATGCTGCACCTTGGTTCACTTAGTTACACAAGAACAGGGCTGAGAATGAAAAACATTTTTCTCTTTGTGCTTCGAGAGAGAGAAACATGAAATATTTCAAGCTCAGGAGAAGGAAAGTGGCTACTTAGGGCTTTCGATAAATATAGAATGAGCAGCATATGAAATACAAAAGACACATTGTGATATCATTTGCTCTGATGAACTGGACGGTAACAATCTGATGTCAGGGAAATAAAAAGTGAATTTTCTTAAATGATGTCAGAACAAAAATAATCATAAGCAGTCACAGAAGCACTTTCAGCAGAAAAACACATCTGATAACGTTATGTCATCTTAAACGATATACCGTCTCCTTAGGAATCGCTTCGAAGTCGCTGAATCCCAAATCCCTCTCTAACCCCTAATCAAGGGCACTACTTGGTGTGTGGAACAAGGGACTGTACACCCTACATAGTGCTCGAGCTTTCCATTCAACTCTGTTTGGGATTCAACCCCACCGAACCCAGAAGTTAACGGAGCTGACATTCCAAAGTGGAATAAGTGGAGACGTAAAAGAGAAACATATGAGATTCACAGGACTGTCCACCACCTCCATGGTTTATTCTCCTCACCATTTGGCTACACAGCACCTATAAGAATTTAAAACTAAAACTTCTTCAGTTCTGCCAGTTGTGGAAGGATTCGTTTTGGTGGAGCAAAATAACAACAAACAAATCATAATCTGCTGATGTATTTGCACTGTTGTATAAAAGACAACAACAGTTTGTGGTGCGCCATCATGCCTACAGCAGCATCGTAGCCATGCTGATATTCAGCACAACAGCACTCCCTCTAGTATGATATTGCTTCATTATCTTCGTGTAAATCGATTCGTTTCTGTTTGGCTTCTGCTACTAAATTCACTCCCAATATACTGTATATCAAGTGCTGTTACACGTTGATATGATCAGAATAAATGATGAAATCAAGTCAAGTGGGCTTTTGTATCGCGATTCCTCTCTATATACCGCAGTTTGTATACAATGGAACAAAATTTCATTTCTTCAGGTGTGAAATTTATGCAACACATAACAGATCAGGAGGCTATAAAAAGTGCAAAAACAGAAGAATGCGAGTTGCGTGTGAGACGATAAATACATAGCACAACGAATACTCAGAACATGGGCTGTGTAAAATACAAATAAGCCCTAGGCTGTAAACTGTAGACTAGTACAAATATGAAAGAGAAGAAAGAAAGGATACATCTCTCAAGGTAGACGATGATCAGCTGGTAATATGTTAGAAATAAAAACAAAATGATTAACTTAAAACATTGGCTTGCAATTTGACAACGATTCCTATTTAAACCAGAATAGACCACGCCCACTGGGACGCCTCCTGAGTGAAGGAGTGAACTCTTCGGTCCTGAGGAGGAAAAACTTTTTCTAAGCATCACAAGACTCCTTCAATAAACATTATTGCCTTACACAAAACAATTATAGACATTTTATAGTATGGACATCGAGCATCCACCATACGAGTGCAATTTTACTATAGAACCAAATATTTCAGGATGAGTGCAAAAATATAAACCTTCTGTTATACTCACTACTGCTTTGCCCCGTATACAGGGTCACGAGGAGGCCTAAACCCTATCCTGGG
This sequence comes from Clarias fuscus, assembly GCA_030347435.1. Classification (NCBI taxonomy): domain Eukaryota; kingdom Metazoa; phylum Chordata; class Actinopteri; order Siluriformes; family Clariidae; genus Clarias; species Clarias fuscus. Next base: position 3,970,566 of record CM059213.1, on the reverse strand, counting down.
GCGAAGTATTTAGGAACACTAATTAGCCTAATCTACATGTCTTTGGACTGTGGGAGGAAACTGGAGCACCCAGAGGAAATCCAGATGCCGAGGCGGGAATCAAACCCTGGAGGTGCAAGGTGGCAGTGGATTTCTTCTGGGTGCTCCAGTTAACGACTACCGTCACCTTCTGCTATAATTGTAGCATAATGCATATAAACGTATAGGGGTACCAATAGGAAATCATTCCCTCCTGGAGATTCTCAAGGGGGAGCAGTGGTGGCTCAAATGATTAAGGCTGGGTTATTGATCACAAGGTCAGGGGTTCGAGTCCCAACACCACCAAAGTTGCCACTGTTGAGCCCATGAGCAAGGCCGTTAACCCTACCTGTTCCAGGGGTGCTGTATCCTGGCTAACCCTGCACTCTGACCACAGCTTCCTATCTGAGATATGTGGAAAAAAAAAAAAAATTCCCTGTGCTGTAAGCTGCATGTGACAGAATTATTTATTTATTTATTTATTTATTTCAAGACCATGGGAATCATTTCCACTACTTCCAACAAACTGTTTGCTGGGAGGATTCACGTAAACTGGTAAGATTTAACGGATTAAACCATTAGATCCAGAGGATGTAAATATCAGATCGATCCGATATAAGGAGCTACACTAAGGTATGGGCTGATCTTTCACTTGGTAGATGGATTAGGTCATCATTGAGACCAGCGATCCACCAGGCCTGGATTGACCGGATCATGCTTGTTGAATGGAGAGATAAACTCTGCAGGATGGTTGATGACCATCACACCGCTGCACAAACATCTGTCTCGATCCTGCTTACGCACGAGCATGAATCATGATCGTGATTTTGGAGGCAGGGTGAAACGGGGAAAAAAAGACAAGGACATACGGACAAAAGGAGAGGAAAGGCGGGGGGACAGAGGGACTGATGGAGGGCTGATGCTGATTAGATCTTACCGTCACACCACTGGAATGGTTGCATCAGTTGATCAGCCCTGTATGTAACAGTCCTGGCGTTACATTGTTTCCAGAGCGCGTCGACTTTGATGTTCTCTTTGATCTTCCTTTGATCGGTCCAGATGTATCCAGATGCGCATGGCATCCATGCTGATTTTCAAACCCGAGCAGTCCAAACGGCTTCACGTTTTGCTCTCCCAGCATCCGCGTTCAAAGAAAGAAATAAAAACACACACAAAAGCACATCAGATCCAACCAGATCACTTCACTTCACTTCACTTCATATCACATCAGATCAGATCAGATCAGATCCAGTCCCGCGGTTCTGCTTTCTTTGCTTTTTTTTTTTTGCTTTCAGTTTTGTCTTGTCTCTGAATTCCTAACATCTCTGATCCTGTCACGGATTGGTCTCAAACCGCCATCAGGAAAAACAACAACAACAACAACAACAACAAACGCCATCAAAACACGCTGGCATCCGCGCGATCGGCAGGAATGAGCGGGGAATCGTTTGGGGATGATCGACTCTTTCGAAGCGAGTCGGTTCGGAAAGCCAACGCGCGTGCGCGAACGCACGACGGTCGCGCAGCCGTGCCGTGTCAGGGGGAAGCGCACGTGCAGGCCACTGAGCGAATGCTGGGTGACAATGTGACCCAGACTTTGACCAGTTTAATAAACTTTAAGATTAAAAAGCAAGATACTGTACACCTCTAAACAACTGAAATTTATTCAGAAAATACAAAATTCAAATATAACATTTATTTAAAAGTAAAATAACTTCTTGTTCTAGATATATTTTAGCCTTTCAAATCTTTTCTTTGGTTAGCGCCTCCAGGGTCCGGGTTCGATTCCCACCTCAGGTATGTGGGCGCATGAAGTTTGCATGTTCTCCATGTGCTTGGTGGGTTTCTTCCCACAGTCCAAAGTCATGCAGATTAGGCTAACTGGCCTTCCAAAATTGCCCCAAGTGTGTGTGTGTGTGTGTGTGTGTGTGTGTGTGTGTGTGCCCTGCGATGGACTGGCACCCTGCACATCGTGTACCCCCCTCATGACCTAAGTCTCTGGGGATCGGCTCCATGCCCCTGCAACAGCTCCAAGATAAAGTGGTATAGAAGGTTAATGAATGAAAATGAATGAATATTTTTAGTGTATTGTAGTGGTTAGCACTGTCGACTTGCACCTCCTGGTTCTGGATTTGATTCCCGCCTCAGGGTGTGTGCGCGCATGGAGTTTGCATGTCCCCCCCCCGTGCTTAGTGGGTTCCACCGGGTACTCCGGTTTCCTCCCACAGTCAAAAGACATGCAGGTTAGCCTAATTGGCGTTTCCAAGTTGTGTGTAGTGTGTGTGAATGCGTGTAGCAATGGTGACCGGAGGTCCTACCACGGTTGTAAAAATGGGAATAAATACACTGGTCACCATCGGCCTCCACGGTCCCTAGTTGGACGCCAAAGGTTTTTGGATGGAAGGATGGAAGGTTACTGTACATTACAGGACAGTAATATTTTCTTTTCATATCCCAGCTTGGTAGGAGGTTGAGGCCAGGGCACAGGGTCAGGCATGATAAATTCTCCCTCGACACACACACACACACACACACGTTTTCTCTTCTGCTTTTTTCTTTTTGCATTTTGCGCATCAGATAATTATAAACGCTTCATGATCTTTTGCTTTTTTTTTTTTTTTTACGTTTCTTAAGTTCTATTTATGTCACATCACGAGAGACCCTTCTGCAGCTGGCTTATTAAACACATTTATAACTAAAGCTCTTTCAACAAACTTAGACCGCTTATAGCGTTAAACAGCCAGGTAGCAATTCAGGACCATCATATGACTGTTACTAAGATGGCACTCAAAAATGGCACTTAAACACTGTTAAATCTTATGATTAGAAATCTACTTACAGTGGTGTGTGTGTGTGTGTGTGTTTGGGGAGGGGCGGGGTGTAAACATCAATGTTTTCTTGTAATCTCGGTATTTTACCCTATTAGTCCACACTGTGGCTTTAATTTTAGAAATGAGTGTTTGTTAGTCATTTTCCCACTCACCTTGATGAACAGCGTAGAATAATTTTTGACATTTGATACTGTATTGCATTACAGTAACTAGGCTACAATTACACAAAGTGACCCACATGGAGTACATGTAAGTGATTGAATACACACACTCTCTTTCTGTTATTTTACAAAAGAGCATGTTTAAAAAGTGCAGTGTTGAGATTTATAGCGAGTAAATATATATCTCCGAATTAGAAACTTACTTTTTTTGTTTAGCATCATATAGTTTTATTATTACAATTCTAATTACAGCATTACAAAATTCTCATTTTCAGTGCAATATTTTTTGTTAGCTAAAAGTAAGATGAAATCAGGTCTTGCTGTTTTTTTTTTTTTTTAAATACAGTTTTGTTGAAATGGTGTTAAATCTTAAACAGATTGTTTATAATAAAATGGATATCAGGCCCATAAACTCCTGAGATAAGTGCTTGATTTCCGTATGCAAGCTAAATGCTGCCCTCTTCTGGTAGAGCAGGAAAGTAAAAAAATATATATATATGTATATATATATACACAGGGTGGGACAAAAGTAGGGTTACAGGTTACATTTCTAATAAAGGAAAAAAGTGTTGACTTTTTTTTATTATTATTATTATTTTTTTACATATATTATGATTACATATTAGACATTTTACATTGAACATTTAATCTCTCAAATGCTCAAAGAGTCCACCTTCGTGATAATTTTGATATCTAAAACGTGATTGTGAAGGTGAAACAGATAATGAAGTAACTGTAACCCTACTTTTGGTCCACCCTGTATATAAAAAAAGGAATGTAAAAAGTAGGGATATAATATGAACATCTACTCATGTGACATTGAGGTCCACTCAGGTTGTATGTTAATTCTACTTATCGTAAAAAATAAAAATAAAAATAAAAAGTTTATTGTAATTGTAATGTTTAATGCAAAAGCATAACATTCTAAGTTATAAATACAGAGAACATACCAATAATAAGGAAATGAAGATTCTCACATTTCCAATGAATGATTTAATTAACCCGTAAAAGAACAGCAACTTATGAAAATAAGGAGCGATTGTCAACTTTCCATTTTTAGAAGAAGTAGATTTGTTCATATCCACTGAAGTTTGCTGCATAAACAGGATTAAAGTTGTATATGAGAGCTTGACTCTCTTCCTCTGGCTGGCTGAAGTGGTGAGAGCTTCTCCGTCCTGCAGACACAGAAGAGAGACAGAGGTGAGCTGGGGTGAAGATGAGCCAGCGATACAAACAGACAAGCAGACGGGTGGTCTTATGAGATTTAATTATTTAGAATGTGTGAGGCATTATAAATAAATAAATAAATAAAAATAGACAGACAGAAAGTCAGGAGCCAGCCAGACAGACCAAAAAAAAAAAAAAGTCAGAAAGATAGACAGAGGTAGAGAAAAAGCATTTAGTCATAAAGACAAATCTGTAGACAGACACGTGGATACCCAGACAGAGAGGCATTCAGACACGTAGACACATAGCTACTGTAGCAGACGAATAGCCAGACATAGAGACAGGCAAAACAGACAGACAAATAAATCAACAAACATATAGACAAACTGATGGATGGATGGATAGATAGATAGATAGATAGATAGATAGAGTGCAAAAGTATTCATACCCTTTGAACCCTGTTAGAACCACAAACATAAATTTATTTTGTGTGGGGATTTTATGTGACAGACCAACACTAAGTGGCACATGATGGTAAGGTGGAAGGAATTTTTTTTTTTTTTTTGTTCAAACTTTTTATTGTGTAGTCATCATTACAGATATAAATTTTAAGCGATTGTCCATTTTTAACAATATAAACATGCAGAGAACAATAAAACAAGCATCAAGTACAATCAAACATGAACTAACAACCACACCCCAAAAAAATACAAATAGAAAACCCCCTAACTAAAAAAATAAACAAACAAAAAAACAAAAAACAAACAAACAAAAAAAAAACTACACTAATCAGAAGGCAGAAAATTGAGTGATTTAAAATATGAAATAAAAGATTGCCATTTTTTAAGAAAGCTACTCCTCCTAGAGCATCTAATCTTTTCTAGTTTTAGAAAGGACATGGTATCTATAAGCCATTGAGATGCACTAGGAGGCTTGGCAGATTTCCAGTGAATCAGAATACGACGCCTCGCTATTAAAGAGGTAAATGCCAAAATGTCCAGTTGTTTGGAACTGAACTGAGACCTGACCCGTGGAACCCCAAAAATTGCAATAGCAGGGCAAACGTCAATATCAACCCTGAGCACCTGTGACATCACTGTAAAGTAGTTAACCCAGTAATTTTGCAGTTTAGAACAAGTGAAAAACATGTGACTTAAAGTACACTGAGATGATTGACATCTGTCACATCTGTCCTCTACAGCCGAATATATTGCAGATAGGCGGGCCTTAGAAAAATGAATTCTGTGTAGTACCTTAAATTGTATGAGGCTCAGACGAGCACATATTGTACTAGAACGTCTTCTGTCCAAAGCAGCGGCCCACCATTCCTCTTCAAACTCCTCTCCAAGCTCCCCCTCCCAGGCTCTTCGAATTTTATCAATAACACTCCCATCTAAAGATAATAACCGACCATAAATTCTTGAAATTTGGGACTTATGGTGAGGGTTAAACTTCAAAAATTCTTCCCATTCTTGCATAGGAGGTAAAGAGGGGTAGCCAGGAAACAGAGTGGCAGCACAATGTCTAACCTGTAAAAACCGAAACAGATGGGAATCAGGCAGCCCCAGTTCTGAAGACAACTGTAGATAACTGCAAAAGGTACCTTCTTTATATAGGTCTTGAAAGCATCTAATGCCTTTTCCGTACCATTGCTTAAAAACAGGGTCAGTAATAGATGGTGGAAACATGTGATTGTCCTGTAACGGCATTAATGATGAGGCAGAGATAAATTTGAAATGCCGCCTGAATTGACCCCAGATCCGAAGGGTGGATATGACTACCGGGCTATGTGTTAAGGAAGTAACTTTACAAGATAGGGGTGAAGTAAGCAATGCCAATAATGAGGTAGATACACATGAACTTGCCTCCAATCTGCACCACAGTGCATTAGATGGATTGAGCCAAAATGTTAATTTATGAACATTTGCTGACCAGTAATAAAACATAAAATTGGGAAGAGCTAGCCCACCACTAAGCCGACATCTCTGAAGTACTGATTTACGAATTCTGGGCACTTTTCCACCCCACAGAAAGTGGGTAACAATCTGGTCGATAGATTTAAAGAAGCGCTTAGGAAGAAATAAAGGAATGCACTGAAAAACAAAAAGAAATTTAGGTAAGATATTCATTTTAACTGCATTAATTCGACCCGTCAATGATAAATATAGACTTTTCCATCTCTGAAAGTCAGACTTAGTTTGCTCTAACAAAGGAGAAAAATTAGCGGATAACAGAGAGGGCAGGGATCTGGTAATATTAATGCCAAGGTACCTAAATCCTGTTTTACTAATTTTAACTGGAATGTCTGTCTGTAGGAGTCCCAAAGCCAATGTATTAATAGGGAAGCATTCACTCTTCTGAAGATTCACCTTATACCCAGAAAATGATCCAAATTTTTCTATAATGGATAAAATAATTGGCAGACTCAATATTGGATTAGAGATATATAATAGCAAATCATCAGCATAAAGTGACAATTTTATTTCAATACCCGCACGGACCACGCCCCGAAACAGAGATGACGACCTCAAAGCAATCGACAATGGTTCAATGGCCAATGCAAACAACAGCGGGGAAAGTGGACACCCCTGCCTTGTTCCCCGTCTCAGATTAAAATAGCTGGATCTTACGTTATTGGTGTGTATGCTAGCCTGGGGAGAAGCATATAATAGGCGTATCCAAGAAATAAATTCATTCCTAAACCCAAATTTTTGAAGCACAGCAAAAAGATATTCCCACTCCACTCGGTCAAATGCTTTCTCTGCATCAAATGTAATCACAACCTCAGGTGTTACAGCAGAATGTTTGGAGTGAATTACATTTAGAAGAGTGCGAACATTAAAATATAACTGTCTCCCCCTAATGAAACCTGTTTGTTCCTCAGATATGATCTTTGGAAGTATGGTTTCCAGGCGAAAAGCCAACACTTTGGCCAAGATCTTGGCATCGACATTCTGTAACGACAGAGGTCTGTAGGAGCTACACGACTTGGGATCCTTATCCTTCTTTAAGAGCAGAATTATGGATGCTTGTGTTAGTGTCTCTGGTAGGAAACCCTTCTCTAAGGATTCCACATACACATTTAAAAGTAATGGGACCAATTTACTTTGAAATTTCTTAAAAAACTCAACTGGAAAACCATCAGGCCCATGTGCTTTATTACACTGCATCATTTTAATTGCTTGTTTAATTTCTTCCACATCCAAAGGAGCATCAAGATCTGCAGCAGCAGCCATGTCTATTGGGATGACATTTAAATCCTTTAAAAATGAAATCAGATCGTGGGTGTCTGATGGAGATTCAGATGAATATAAGGTAGAATAATATGATTTAAATACAGCATTGATACCTTCCGGATCAGATATCAAATTACCTGATGAGTCCTGGATCTGTGGAATCAAGCGACTGCCTGCCTGCCGTCTTAACTGATGTGCCATGAGCCGACTAGCTTTATCACCGTATTCATAATAAGAACTACGAGTATGCAACAGGAGCCGTTCAGCATCAGTTGTTAAAATGATATCAAGTTCAGTCTGCAGATCCAGACGCTGTTTAAAATGGACTTGAGAGGGGAAGCTAGCCAATTGTTGGTCAAGGTGGAGAATAGCAGAAGTAAGCTCACGTACTCTTGCAGTGCGACATCTATTTAAATTTGCAGAATAAGAAATAATCTGCCCTCGGAGGTATGCCTTAAGTGTCTCCCACAGTAAGGAATAAGAAACTGTGCCGTCCTGGTTTGTAGCCATAAAGTCATCAATTGATGTTACAATAAAATCTATAAATTTTTCATCAGACAAAAGCAGAGAATTAAACCTCCACGATGAAGAATATGGAGGTTGTACAGACAACTGCAAATCAACGCTGAGAGGAGCATGATCAGAAATAACAAGAGCGTGGTATGAAACTGATGTTACTTTAGAAAGTAATAAGCTATCTATAAAAATAAATAATCAATGCGGGAATATGACTGATGCACTTGGGAGAAAAAGGAAAATGCCTTAGCTTGAGGATTATAGAATCTCCAAGGGTCAACACATCCATTGCTAGACATAAACTCTGCAACTGACCTTGACATCGATGACACAGCCCTTACTTGAGAGCTAGAGCGGTCCATAACCGGATCCATTACACAGTTCAGATCCCCAGCGAATATCAATGAGTGGCTATTCAGTGAGGGCAGAATCCCAAATAATCTATTCATGAAGCCAGGATCATCAAAGTTCGGCGCATAGACATTAACAAGCAGTACAGGTTTCCGTAACAGCAAGCCAGCAACGATCAAGTATCTTCCATTTTTGTCAGCTATTACCTTATGACAAATAAACTGAACCCTCTTGTTAATTAGTATTGCAACCCCTCTAGCTCTGGAATTGAAATTTGAGTGAAAAACTTCGCTGACCCAGGGGCATTTCAGTTTAATCTGATCCTGACTTCTGGAAGGAATTTTTTAAAGTATTTTTTTTAACAAATAAAAATCTGAAACGTGTGGTGTGCATTTGTATTCAGCCCCCTTGACTCTGATACTCCTAACTAAACCCCAGTGGAACCAACTGCCTTCCACTTGACAATTGTGTGCCACTTTGTGTTGGTCTTTCACACAAAATCCCGATAAAAATACATTCGCGTTTGATCTTTTGACATGACGAAATGTGGAGAAGTACAAGGAGGATGAATACTTGGGCAAGGCACTGCACTGTAGATAGACGTTACCTTCATTCACCAGGAACTGGGCCAGCAGTGAGGACACGTGGACTGCGTTCTTGGAATGAGGAAAACTGTACTGAGGATCCCACTGGAAACGGTTCACTTCTGGATGCCACTGGACGCCGTAGAACGGGTACCGCCTCCCTGTGGACGGGAGAAGCCCTCTTAATTCCTCTGAGATCACGAGATAATGTGGATGTCATTCATTAAAAAGAACGTGAACTTGACCCCGTGCTCGATACCTTCCATGGTCGAGACGAAGACCGCGCCGTTCTTCGCCTCGTTGGTGGACAGTACGCTAAAGAAGCTGCTCAGTTTCTCGTTTCCTACAAAAACCTGAAAAGAAACAGAGTTATGATTAAGACGCTGCACATACTGCACGTGAAACGCTGTAAATGCTCCCGCTGCTCGAGTCACGCACCCGCTCGGTCACGCCGTAGTTGTGGAAATTCCCAGTGAGCGGTTCCTCTGCCAGCGCCTTGAACAGCTCTGGAGGAAAACTCGCGAACATGCGGCTGGACTGGGCCTCTGTGAAAGAGTTTAAACTTGGAATTAGGATTTCTAGAGCCTAGAAATAATGTGTTCACCTTCAAGAGCACACCGGGTGCTATCCACCCACTTACACATGAATGAGGTCACAAATACCCATGATTGGCACGCTGTCTCTGTGATTGACAGGAGAGAGCGAGAGAGAGAGAGAGAGAGAGTATGCCCCTCCCACACGTCTAATTGAGCACAGCTAATTGTTAGTCACTCTAGCCAACCTTAGGTCATTGTGAGCTTTTGCATTTGCCAGATTTTCTATGCTGCGCCACTCGGTAGTGCTAAATGTACCTGCGGTGAGGTTCAAGGGCATCGAGATGTTGTTCGCCATGGCATTGGTCAGCAGGTTCTTTCCAGCCACCTGCACCGTGAGCAGCTGGAACCCCAGACATGTTCCCCAGATAGGGAAGTAATCACCCTCATCATTGGCCTGAAACCCAGTGAAACAGATTCCCACAATGATAGGAAGCAACACAGTGAACCTACTGGGGTCGTTCCTCTTTTTAAACAGCTGACGAGCCACACAATACATTGTTTATAGACATTAGTACAGATAATGGGAACTATTCGACCAAAATCGTATCAGATGGCTTTAAAAACTTTTATGAGGAAGTACGAACGCATGGAAATTCCGACTCTTTTCACCGAGTCAGACCATTTGACCAACATGAGTCAAGCGCTTGCACGTTCTTTACCTTGAGAGCGAGTCTGAAGTAAATTCCAGCGGTGTGGGCAAAGTCGGACGTTTCCAGATCCACTCCCCCTCCGATGAATATGAGCCTATCAGACGCAGGGAACAGAACCATGCAATGTTAATCACGCAACTCCTGCTCGACGTCTATGACCGTTATCTATCTGGGTTACTACCTAGTCACTACTTTAATATGTAGAGTAATGATATCTGACACTCTATAAAACTACCAAGGGTGTTCAAGTCAAACCGGGACTTTGAGTGTTAGCCGCTAGTTAGCTCTGCAGAGTATTTATTGATCATCGGAACACACCTGACGGGGAGTGATACATGAGGTTACACGTCCCAGTGCTGTTACTGACTATTATCAGAACTCGTGGAATGCCTCTCAACCAATCAGATAGCCCGGTCGGAAATAACTGCTCTATAATCTAATTAATATCCTGGTGAATCATGCTTCATCAGGACTTCCCTTGCTGCAGTGAAGACATGTTTGCACCAGCTACGTCCAGACTAAATTACTCGGGGGAGTCATGCAGACGCTAACCATGTGAGTCACTCATGTGAATCATCGTTGGAAAGAGGGTGCTTTCTAATGAACATTGTCGATGTTGTGAAGCTGAGGAAGGTAGGATGAAGCGATGACCTACCCATTGATTGACCTGAAGATTTTTTCATGTTGTTCTCTGGTCTGATTCAGTCTAGAATGGAGAAAAAAAAAAAAAAGAAGAAAAAAAAAGGTTTGTGAATAAGACTTTAATAATGTATAGTATAAACGGAATAAACATGCAAAACTTTTGCTGAACGTTTGCTGAAATGGTGATAATTAAATAAATTTGATTTTGATGCTGTAAAGCTTCTTTGCACTATACAAATGAAATTGAATTGCATTTCACTATACCGTATATACGGCAAGATTTCATGTCAATCTTATTAAACTGAAACGTAATCACATGCGGTGACCTGCTGAACTCCGGGACAAACATCGAAAGGTAGTGAGTGAGTTGACGCTGTGAGCAAGTTCAGGTGGTGAAGCATGTGCTGACATACCTAATAGGAATCACCCGGGCCCCACCTGACTCGATGTACTTCACATAAGAAGAGGGGATGTAGGTTTTCCCATACAGTTGTAGATTAGGGTCTGTAACTTCCTGAGTTAAAATACCTGTGAAGGAAAATTTACATCTACATTTATGTGCACAGCTTAAATTTGTGAATGTCTATGAATAATTCTATAAATGAATAATGACATCTAGATGAAATGAAGAGACAAATAATGTTCAATGAATGAATAAATAATTATGTTCTACACTGCTTATCCGGTGCCAGGTTGCAGGGGGGCCTGGAGCCTATTCCAGGAGACTTAGAGCACCAGCCGGGGTACACCATGGACAGGGTGCCAATCCATCGCAGGGCTAACACACTCACAGGCAATTCAGAAACACCAATTGGCCCAATCTGCATGTCTTTGGACTGTGGGAGGAAAACCGGAGTATCTGGAGGAAACCCACCAAGTACAGGGAGAACATGCAAACTCCATGCACACAGACCCGGGGCGGGAATCGAACCCGGAACCTGGAGGTGTGAGGCGACAGTGCTAACCACCATAATCGAAATACTATATATATTATTATGTATGTATTTATTTGTAGATGTGTCAATAGATGAATCTGTAACTGAATCATCATGTGGATTAATTGTTAAATGAATCTATAGCTGAACACTCTCTCTCTCTCTCTCTCTCTCTCTCTCTCTCCCTCTCACTCACTCATCTTCTGTACAGCCTTATCCTGTATTCAGGGTCACAGGGGGTCTGGGGCCTATCCCAGGAGATGTAGGAGACATGAGGCAGGGTACACCCTGGCCAATACAGTACACACATATATACAGTCGTGGCCAAAAGTTTTGAGAATGACACAAATATTAGCTTTCACAAAAATTGCTGCTAAACTGCTTTTAGATCTTTGTTTCAGTTGTTTCTGTGATGTGCTGAAATATAATTACAAGCACGTCATACGTTTCAAAGGCTTTTATCGACAATTACATGACATTTATGCACATAGTCAGTATTTGCAGAGTTGCGCCCTTCTTTTTCTGGACCTCTGCAATTCGACTGGGCTGCTCTCAATCAACTTCTGCGCCAAATCCTGACTGATAGCAACCCATTCTTTCATAATCACTTCTTGGAGTTTGTCAGAATTAGTGGGTTTTTGTTTGTCCACCCGCCTCTTGAGGATTGACCACAAGTTCTCAATGGGATTAAGATCTGGGGAGTTTCCAGGCCATGGACCCACAATTTCAACGTTTTGGTCCCCGAGCCACTTAGTTCTCACTTTTGCCTTATGTGCCGTGCCGGTGCTCCATCGTGCTGGAAAATGCATTGTTCTTCACCAAACTGTTGTTGGATTGTTGGAAGAAGTTGCTGTTGGAGGGTGTTTTGGTACCATTCTTTATTCATGGCTGTGTTTTGGGGCAAAATTGTGAGTGAGCCCACTCCCTTAGATGAGAAGCAACCCCACACATGAATGGTCTCAGGATGCTTTACTGTTGGCATGACACAGGACTGATGGTAGCGCTCAGCTTTTCTTCTCCGGACAAACCTTTTTCCAGATGCCCAAAACAATCGGAAAGAGGCTTCATCCGAGAATATGACTTTGCCCCAGTCCTCAGCAGTCCATTCACCATACTTTTTGCAGAAGATCAATCTGTCTCTGATGTTTTTTTTTGGAGAGAAGTGGCTTCTTTGCTGCCCTTCTTGACACCAGGCCATCTTCCAAAAGTCTTGGCCTCACTGTGCGTGCAGATGCGCTCAACACCTGCCTGCTGCCATTCCTGAGCTCTGCACTGGTGGCACTCCCATCCCGCAGCTGAATCCTCTTTAGGAGACGATCCTGGCGCTTGCTGGACTTTCTTGGACGCCCTGAAGCCTTCTTAACAAGAATTGAACCTCTTTCCTTGAAGTTCTTGATGATCCTATAAATTGTTGATTTAGGTGCAATCTTAGTAGCCACAATATCCTTGCCTGTGAAGCCATTTTTATGCAACGAATGATGGCTACACGCGTTTCCTTGCAGGTCGCCATGGTTAACAATGAAAGAACAATGATTTCAAGCATCACCCTCCTTTTAACATGTCAAGTCTGTCATTCTAACCCAATCGGCCTGACATAATGATCTCCAGCCTTGTGCTCGTCAACATTCTCACCCGAGTTAACAAGACGATTACTGAAATGATCTCAGCAGCAATTTTAATGATTTTATTTTATCAATAGACATAGCTTCAAAATGTTGCATTGTCAGGATTATTATTATTATTATTATAAAGCACAGTAATGTCATGCGGGTTTAATGTTTGCACCAGCACTGCGTGTCAACACACACACACACACACACACAGTATACACACCGATCACCGGCCGATCGTTCGGCGTCTCTCCGCGAGGAAGCCGTGCAGCGCTCGCGCAACTCAGCGCGAGCACCGGCAGGATCAGAGCTTCGATCCGGTGCAGCATCGCGTCGCAGGATCCAGACCCCCGGAGACCGCGAGCTTACACGACCTGTGCCTCGAAAGTGCGCGTGCCTGCGCGTGCGGGTGCGAGTTCAACGCTTATGGAAAGTTTGAGGAAGTGGGCGGAGTTTGAGAAATCTGGAATCTCCGCTTTGATCGTAAAGCTCATGACAAAATCACCACACAACCTGAAGTGGCCAAACATGTCTCTGCCACTTTTTCCCGTTACGGAATTTACGCGCGCGCGCACACACACACACACACACACACACACAGAGTCAGCAAAAAAAAAAAAAAAAAAAAATGTAGAAAAAATGTAGAATTAATACTAAATATTTTAATACGAAATGTATTGCTATACGTATATATTGACATATATGATACTATTATTAATATTATATTACTATAATATAGATCAATCTATTTTTATTTTCCTGAAGTGTGTGTATATATATATATATATATATATATATATATATATATATATATATATATATATATATATATATATATATATATGGCAATAAAGGAAATCACATGTCCGCTCTGAATGAAGTCATCAAGTTTTTTTCCCTAATCACTCGTAATAAGGAACTGCCTGTTCTAGTGCTATAAATAAATAGTGTGTCATTATTTCTGAACCTTATTTGTTGTGATTTACATCTACAGTTGAAACACGGGGGAGGTGGCATGCTGGCAGAGTGGTTAGGACCAGGGCCAAGGGTTCGATCCGCGTCTCGGAGTCTGTGTGCATGCATGTTCTCCCTGTGCTTGGTGGGTTTCCTTCGGGATACTCCGGTTTCCTCCCACAGTCCAAATACATTCAAATTAAAACCCTTATAATTAAGTTAAGGCAACACAGCATACTGAAGGTAAATGATGATTAAAAAAAAAGTGGTTATATGGAAGCCTTCCCGGGTTTGTGTTAAAGTTGAGGCAGGGTTTTTGGATCTGTCAGGTAGAAGTAAAGTTATCATTACACCCTAAAAAATGCCAGTTTGGGTTCTTTTTAACCCAGCTGCTGGATAAATATTGGACCGACTACATGCTGGGTTAATTTAACCCAGCAAAATGGGTTATTTATTTAACCCAGCAAGATGGGTAAAATATTCCATCCAAATGCTAGGTCATATTTAACTATAATGCTGGATTAAGTCTACCTCAAAAATAAGTTATTTAAAAAAAAATGTTTTACATGTCTATGGGTAAAACAGTTTAAACAGTTAAATTACTTTGATATACTGGTCTATTACAAAAAACACTAAGTTTTGCAAACCATACACACTAAAAAATGCTGGGTTGTTTTTACTACCCAAACGCTGGGTTGCCTCTGTTGGGTAATATTTCTGGGTTATTTACAGGGAGTTGGGTACTTTTTGTTTAACCCAGCTTGCTGGGTTGGAGTTGGGTTAGCTAGCGACAGCTAACATCACAGACAAGACCGCCCCTCCCCCGAAGTTCACCGGTGTATTCAGTGGCTGTCAGCTTCGTGTCTTTTTTTTCTTCCTCCTCAAGCATTTAAGAGGAAATGTAAATGTTCAATATAAGGTCTGTATACATGCTTTCACTCAGCTATGACTGAATTTGTTCACTGTATGTAACATTTATTACTGTTACCGTGTTACACTCAAACTTTCAGCCTGGTCTGTGCTATAGCATGCTAGTTTATCTGACAATGGCTGCTAACTAGCCAAACCAAAGAACCCCACATGTATATGAGAGACACAGCAAAAATGTCTGAGCTTTTTAGCTTACTTTGTAGAATGCTTGCAGGGTGTATAAAGGTGGTGAAGTGATGAATGAAAGCTAAACTGTTAATTGTAGTGCCAGCATGACGCTAGCATTTAGCTAGGTTGCTAGCGTTAGCAAACACACATAAAATAGCTGAGGTGTTACAAAACACTAATCATCTTACAAATATGCATACTAGCCAACCCTCTCGATTTTTCCATAAACTTTTACTTTCTTTCTTTCTTTTTAAGGTTGGAACGAACACCGTGGAATATCTGTCAGTCGAGGCCGTACACCTACATCCTGATGTTGGGAGATAATGACCAGCACTGCTCTCAGGCATTAGTGCTTCTCAGTAATAGTATCGTAATGATGTCGCTGTTGAACCTGTTTTGTATTATCTGATCTTGTGCTTTTGAAAAATAAATATTTTTCTATGTTTTGTACAATTAATTGGGTGTTGTTTATTGCATATACGTATGGTTTGCAAAACTTAGTGTTTTCTTTTGTAATAGACCAGTATATCAAAGTAATTAAACTGTTTAAACTGTTTTACCCATAGACATGTAAAACATAAAAATAATAATAACCTATTTGTGAGGTAGAATTAACTCAGCATTATAGTTAAATATGACCTAGCATTTGGATTGAATATTTTACCCATCTTGCTGGGTTAAATAAGTAACCCATTTTGCTGGGTTACATTAACCCAGCATGTAGTTCGTCCAATATTTATCCAGCAGCTGGGTTAAAAACAACCCAGTTTTGGTTGTTTTTAACCCAGCATTTTTTAGAGTGTACATATATGCAATAAACAACACCCAATTAATTGTACAAATCATAGAAAAAATATTTATTTTTCAAAAGCACAAGATCAGATAATACAAAACAAGTTCAACAGCGACATCATTACGATACTATTACTGAGAAGCATTAATGCCTGAGAGCAGTGCTGGTCATTATCTCCCAACATCAGGATGTAGGTGTACGGCCTCGACACTTCAGCCTGCTGGAGATATTCCGCGGTGTTCGTTCCAACCTTAGAAAGAAAGAAATTAAAGAAAGTAAAAGTTTATGGAAAAATCGAGAGGGTTGGCTAGTATGCATATTTGTAAGAAGATTAGTGTTTTGTAACACCTCAGCTTTTTATGTGTGTTTGCTAACGCTAGCAACCTAGCTAAATGCTAGCACTACAATTAACAGTTTAGCTTTCATTCATCACTTCACCATCTTCATACACCCTGCAAGCATTCTACAAAGAAAGCTAAAAAGCTCAGACATTTTTGCAGTTTCTTTCATATACATGTGGGGTTCTTTGGTTTTGCTAGCTAGCAGCCATTGTCAGATAAACTAGCATGCTATAGCACAGACCAGGCTGAAAGTTTGAGTGTAACACGGTAACAGTAGTAAATGTTACATACAGTGAACAAATTCAGTCATAGGTGAGTGAAAGTATGTATACAAACCTTATATTGAACGTTTACATTTCCTCTTAAATGCTTGAGGAGGAAGAAAAAATGACACGAAGTTGACACAGCCACTGAATACACCGGTGAACTTCGGAGCAGGGGCGGTCTTGTCTGTGATGTTAGCTGTCACTAGCTAACCCAACTCCAACCCAGCAAGCTGGGTTAAAAAAAAGTACCCAATACCCTGTAAATAACCCAGAAAAATGACCCAACAGAGGCAATCCAGCGTTTGGGTAGTAAAAACAACCCAGCATTTTTTAGTGTGTACTTTTATAAAGGGTACATTTTACCACTATTGGAATATGGGAATGATTTGAACTCTTAAAATGCGCATATTATAGCATGCATGAAGAATTGATGCGTGACCAGGATTACCAATACTTCCTTAAAATGCATCCTGGTGGCTGAATGTGAGATCCTCTGGATGATTCCTTAAACCATGTATAGTTTGAAACAGCCTTTTTAGGCAGCAAGGTTTATTTCAAGGGTGGCAGCTGCTACCCCATGTGTCCCCCTGTGTCACTTACAATACGTCACTGGTTTTCAATCACTGTGTAGCCAGGGACTCATTTAGCTTTAAAATAAATCCCCCTAATTATTAATTTGAGCCTTTTCCTGATCTTTCCCTGACACATTAGGTTAGGATTGGGGCTTATTGGGTTACTGACCAGGAGGCCTGGGGTTCAAGCCAGAGTGCTGCAAAGCTGGCCCTTGAGCATGACCCATAATCCTCTTTGCTGCAGGGGTGCTGTGTCATTGCTGACCCTGTGTTTGACCCCAGCTTCCTAAGCAGTTGGAATATGTGAAGAAAATAGTTCCACTGTGATGTAATGTGTAAAACCCTCTTCTTCTAAGTTGACTTTGAACCCCCAAAACGTAACTACTTCAATAATGTGCCTTGTAATTAACACGACATAGCAAAGTCACTGACCCACTGTCTATGTTTCATGGATGTCTGGGTGTTTCTGAACACCACACTCATACCTCTAACATATTATTTCTGAATGATTTTTAAATAAATTGTGGATAAATATAGCAAGGTAATCTGCCTTATGGAAGTGTGACATGAGCAATACATATCCAGGAAAGAAAAACATCAGTGGGATCCGCTGGGTCACTATTGGATCATTGGTTATAGAATTACAAACAATCATGTGCTTACAAGATGAGTTGAATCTATAATTTTCATTCCTATTTTTATTCTTTGCATTTATTCACGTTCAGATGCTTTCAGAGAGTTACTGCTTCGCTTCTGTGATGAAATTCTGCCATCACCTGAAAGTTTATAAAAGTTACTTACCCTGTTCAAAACAAATTCAAAAAACAAATATAAAGAGATTTTCTAGATTACAGTATATTAAAAAATTAACCTGAATAATCTTTATACCTTTAACCTTCAGTATGTTATACTATGCATGTTACTAAATGAAACATGTATATCAGCTACAACACACATTAAAATAAAGGCATTAATAGAACAACAATAATAATAAACAATAATAGAAGAACTAATTGAAATGTAAATAATTATTTACAAGTGAATAAGAATACAGCATTTAAATAAATAAAGAAGTTTAACTTTTAGCAAATATATATATATATATATATATATATATATATATATATATATATAAATAAAATAATGATCTTGTTATCATTTTAATAATAATAATAATAATAATAATAATAATAATAATAATAAAATTAGTGATACATCTGATGTAAATCATTTTTTTATTTTTATATGTTTAATAAAATGAAAGTTTGTTATTTTTCTAGTGCCTAAATACTGTCATTAATATTATGCCCTGGACTATCATGATACTTGAGATGACGCTTTCTATTTTATAAGTTAAACCTTATATAACCTAAGTTGTTTACTATATATTTGCACCAAACATTCTCAAATGATAATGATAATAATAATAATAATAATAATAATAATAGTAGTAGTAGTAGTAGTAGTAGTAATATTATATTATGAATGAGTAAGGAATAAACAAGTATTGTATTTATTTTTTTAAAAGGTACACAATAATACACTGTAAAATCTGTTAAAAAACAACCCAACCATAACTGGGTCACTATTGGACAGATCACATGCTGGGTTGTTTTGACCCAAGTGCTGGGTTTAACCATTTAACCCAGAATTCTGGGTTGTTCATTTGACCCAACCAGTGGGTAAAATTAACACTCATGCTGGGTCAAGTGTTACTCAAGTGCTGGGTTATTTTATTTGACCCAACCAGTGGGTAAAATTAACTCTTGCTGGGTTGACACATTCCATTTGATTCAGTAGATAAAACCATTTTGTTTTCAAAAAGTCCCAAAATGTACACAACTTCACATAATGTAAATAGATTGTCACAGAATAAGAAAATGCGAATACACAAATTTTGACAAAAATGTCAGACAGAACCATATAACTCCAAGGTGAAAATGTGTTAAATCTAAAATAAATTTAACATAAACACACTCTGTAAAACAATAAAACCAAGAGCCCCCTGTAAATCTGATTTGAATTGCATTTTTTTTTTTGCATTTAATACAAGGTTTAAGCATTTTATGTAGACGTTTTCGACACAAATCATATAATGCCAACATGACATTGAACTTTCCACATCATTATATTATAAACAATTTATTTAATTTTTTTAAATTAGTTATTTAACTATTACTTTACCTAGTATTTCATTTGCTTTTAAAATGACATTAACAAGAACAATAAAACTTAAAAAAATATATTATTGATTAAATGTGGGCTGAAAAAACTGTCGCCTTCAAAACTTTTTACAGATGAGGACTCGTGTCTATTAATCTGGTCTGCAGTGTGCTGGAGAAACTCGCAGGTGGGAAGACACTGCTTTGTGTAGTTAATATCAAAGACAAAAAAAAACCTTTAAAACAAACATCAACAGCCTCCACCAAAAAGTCTTAATAGCATTGCCTCCAACAATGGGAAAGGTTTGTTTTAGTGTTTTAATATAACTAACATTGAAGTCAAGCATTTTTGTGAATGACGTACAGCTACGTATGGATTTAATGCGAATGATGAATTTACAACTTATACTGAATATTTCAAATATATACATATATGCAGATATACAGTAGCTTGTTTTCAACTAACGATCATGCATTTTTCTTATTTTTTTTAATAAAAAAAAAAAAACAGAATGAGAAAAAAAACCATTAACCCCACACCCCATATCAAAGCATTTATTTTGAACAATAAAATAGGCTTGTTCCTACCACAACTTACAAAAAAAGTAAGTAAAAATTTGCATTAACTTACCATAAAATACTGAGTGCTCTGAGCATGATCCAGTCAGAAGTGAAGAATCCAGAAAGTTCCCCCAAAAATAAACAGACTGCTGGGTCAAAATGACACAACCAGTTGTTTTGTTTGTTTGTTTTATTTTCCCCCAAATGATCCTGGATCACACAGAAACATAAGACATATTAAGATTGTCATTAAATATAGCTTCTTCTGACCACTATACAATATTATAAAATATGCCAACAGACTGTCCACACACAACATTAGTGAAGATTAATAATAAAACCTAATAATTTACCTAAAATTGCTTTTAAAATAACATTTATTAAATTTAGGATTTTATTTATGTGTGCTAACGAAATGCACTTTTCTCATACCAGTATAGCCAATATTGGCATAGAATATGAAAACATGCGATGGTGCAGTGATGGAAAAGCGAATGAACATGGAGATGAGCTTGAGAATAGAAAGATAGAGAAAGATTTTACTGCAACAGAAAAAAATGCGAGAAATGAGAAAAGAAAGAGAAATGTAAATGTGAACATTTGGAAATAATGTACAAATCTACAATTTACAAGTCACAAAGTTACAATAAGAACACAATTAAAATAGTAGCCATAGAAATGACACATGATGTGCAGAGTGGGCAATGTAGTAAGATTTGGCATGTAGGTATGTTATGTTGTTTGTAACATACTGCATATGTATAACATACTGTGTTAAACTTTGAATGTCTGTGTGTTAATATCCATACTGTACTGTATTGTATACTACATTTACAGTACATTTACATTTAACCATAATATTCGTATAGTATAGAATAGTATTATACTATATAGAGTACATATTAATATATTGGTCTGTGTCAATTAATATCTATACTATACTATACTATACTATACTATACTATACTATACTATACTATACAATTTATATATCAATATTATGTCCTGAAATATCCCTATACTTGAGATGTCTTTTTCAGTTAAAAGCCTAACTATACTGTACTGTATACTATACACGGTACATTGTACTATACTATACTTTACTATATTTACTATAGTAATATTACATCCTGAAGTACTGCTATACCTGAGACGACTTTTTCATTTAATACGTTATTTATTTAACTATAGTTATTAACTCACGCGCGAAATACTTTAAAATATGACTAGTATATTTTAAATATTGTATTTTGAATGATGGAGGAATAAACAAGTATTTTATTTACAAATTACTGCATAATAATAGATTTTTATTTCTGTTTATGTGATGTTACGCCGTCATGTTACGCACGAAATTTTAAGCTCCTACAATACCCAGAATGCATCGGTGCCCCACGTGACTCTCGGGGCTCACCCTGATTGGCTGAGAGCGGTTCAGCGGGGAGAAAGATGCTACAGTTCATG
Source organism: Clarias fuscus (assembly GCA_030347435.1). Classification (NCBI taxonomy): domain Eukaryota; kingdom Metazoa; phylum Chordata; class Actinopteri; order Siluriformes; family Clariidae; genus Clarias; species Clarias fuscus. The sequence continues at coordinate 3,949,058 of CM059213.1, read as the reverse complement.
TCTAAGGCATCTGTGCGCGTCCTGTTTAGCGACTGACGGTTTTTTCCCCCCCCTTTAGAAGTTTGATGTGTTAGATTTGTTAATTTTTTTTCTGTTTCTTGGCATGAAATGTAAATTTCTGAGAGTTTTTTTCGCAAATAAAGCAAGAGACATGGTGGACCGAGTGAACGGAGTTGATTTGTCGGAGAGAACTTACGGCACGGCGAGTAACGTTCACGGTATGACGTTTCGGAATTGCTTCTTTTTTTTGACAGTTACATTGTATAAGGTTTAAATGTAGCGAAATGTTTGTTTTGAAAATAACGGTTACACTTTGGCATGTTTAGTTTTTTTTTATGATTGTTTATTATTGTTAAATAATGATGTGGAGTAAAACTGCAGTAATTCACTTAATTGCCTGGGTATGTTGAGTGATTGCGCTGCTCAATGACGCTGACGTTACCTTGTTGCCATTGGTTACAGAATGTTTCCTCTGTTAAAGTATATATTTTTTTAAAATCTTTGCACAGGCAAATGCTTTTAACAGAAAAGTTTTTTTTTTTGTTTGTTTGTTTTTGTGTGTCTTTGCAGATATTTTATTTGGCTCAGCTCACCCAAAGCAGGTCGTAAACAGTGAACTTTTGAACTTGGCCAAAGCTTTTCAACCCCCCACTTCACACGTTCACAAGCGCTCAGGAATGTGCTGCCAAAATACTGCATTTAAAAAAAGCATCCCTTATATATACACACACACAATAGTCAAGTGAAATGCATGCTGGGAAATTGGACAGAAACTCGACATCAGTTTCAATATTACTAATAATGGAAACACACCTCCAGTCTGCAGGATAGAACAGGATGGAGACAGCTCCTAAAAACAAACAAACAAACAAACAAACATATCTTAACACACACACACATACATATGTTTGTTTATGTATTTTGTTTTTAAATAAAATGTCTAATAAAAAACAGGCTAGAAATACCACCACCTCTAAGACTAGCTTTAAAAACAAACAAACAAACATATCTTAACACACACACACATACATATGTTTGTTTATGTATTTTGTTTTTAAATAAAATGTCTAATAAAAAACAGGCTAGAAATACCACCACCTCTAAGACTAGCTTTAAAAACAAACAAACAAACAAACAAACATATCTTAACACACACACACATACATATGTTTGTTTATGTATTTTGTTTTTAAATAAAATGTCTAATAAAAAACAGGCTAGAAATACCACCACCTCTAAGACTAGCTTTAAAAACAAACAAACAAACAAACAAACATATCTTAACACACACACACATACATATGTTTGTTTATGTATTTTGTTTCTAAATAAAATGTCTAATAAAAAACAGGCTAGAAATACCACCACCTCTAAGACTAGCTTTAAAAACAAACAAACATATCTTAACACACACACACATACATATGTTTGTTTATGTATTTTGTTTTTAAATGAAATGTCTAATAAAAAACAGGCTAGAAATACCACCACCTCTAAGACTAGCTTTAAAAACAAACAAACAAACATATCTTAACACACACACACATACATATGTTTGTTTATGTATTTTGTTTCTAAATAAAATGTCTAATAAAAAACAGGCTAGAAATACCACCACCTCTAAGACTAGCTTTAAAAACAAACAAACAAACAAACAAACAAACATATCTTAACACACACACACATACATATGTTTGTTTATGTATTTTGTTTTAAAATAAAATGTCTAATAAAAAACAGGCTAGAAATACCACCACTTCTAAGACTAGCTTTAAAAACAAACAAACAAACAAACAAACATATCTTAACACACACACACATACATATGTTTGTTTATGTATTTTGTTTCTAAATAAAATGTCTAATAAAAAACAGGCTAGAAATACCACCACCTCTAAGACTAGCTTTAAAAACAAACAAACATATCTTAACACACACACACATACATATGTTTGTTTATTTATTTTGTTTTTAAATGAAATGTCTAATAAAAAACAGGCTAGAAATACCACCACCTCTAAGACTAGCTTTAAAAACAAACAAACAAACAAACATATCTTAACACACACACACATACATATGTTTGTTTATGTATTTTGTTTTTAAATGAAATGTCTAATAAAAAACAGGCTAGAAATACCACCACCTCTAAGACTAGCTTTAAAAACAAACAAACAAACAAACAAACATATCTTAACACACACACACATACATATGTTTGTTTATGTATTTTGTTTCTAAATAAAATGTCTAATAAAAAACAGGCTAGAAATACCACCACCTCTAAGACTAGCTTTAAAAACAAACAAACAAACAAACAAACAAACATATCTTAACACACACACACATACATATGTTTGTTTATGTATTTTGGTTTAAAATAAAATGTCTAATAAAAAACAGGCTAGAAATACCACCACCTCTAAGACTAGCTTTAAAAACAAACAAACAAACAAACAAACATATCTTAACACACACACACATACATATGTTTGTTTATGTATTTTGTTTCTAAATAAAATGTCTAATAAAAAACAGGCTAGAAATACCACCACCTCTAAGACTAGCTTTAAAAACAAACAAACAAACAAACATATCTTAACACACACACACATACATATGTTTGTTTATGTATTTTGTTTTTAAATAAAATGTCTAATAAAAAACAGGCTAGAAATACCACCACCTCTAAGACTAGCTTTAAAAACAAACAAACAAACAAACATATCTTAACACACACACACATACATATGTTTGTTTATGTATTTTGTTTCTAAATAAAATGTCTAATAAAAAACAGGCTAGAAATACCACCACCTCTAAGACTAGCTTTAAAAACAAACAAACAAACAAACAAACAAACAAACATATCTTAACACACACACACATACATATGTTTGTTTATGTATTTTGTTTTTAAATAAAATGTCTAATAAAAAACAGGCTAGAAATACCACCACCTCTAAGACTAGCTTTAAAAACAAACAAACAAACATATCTTAACACACACACACATACATATGTTTGTTTATGTATTTTGTTTCTAAATAAAATGTCTAATAAAAAACAGGCTAGAAATACCACCACCTCTAAGACTAGCTTTAAAAACAAACAAACATATCTTAACACACACACACATACATATGTTTGTTTATGTATTTTGGTTTAAAATAAAATGTCTAATAAAAAACAGGCTAGAAATACCACCACCTCTAAGACTAGCTTTAAAAACAAACAAACAAACAAACAAACAAACATATCTTAACACACACACACACACATACATATGTTTGTTTATGTATTTTGTTTTTAAATAAAATGTCTAATAAAAAACAGGCTAGAAATACCACCACCTCTAAGACTAGCTTTAAAAACAAACAAAGAAACAAACAAAAAAAGGGTCACCATTTCAAGCAGGGTCACATTATTGGGCTGCATCAAGCAAAGAAAACAACTAATGAGATTTAAAATGACCAGAACTAGGTTCAAGACATGGAAAAACTTGGAAGGATAGTGCTGTCAACTTTGTGGAAGAAATGTGGTCAGGAAAAAAAAAAAAATCTTGATTGGAGATCCTTGGTGAAGTTGTGTTGTATAAAAAAAAATTCAACAGTTAAAACCAGAGCTATGTTTAATAGTGACATTTCCATGCACAATTAAAGCATAGCTGCCTTTCAGGCAGTTGACCCGGATTTGATTCTCGCAACAAATTTTCTTCCAAGGGTGCTGTATAATGGCTGACCCTGCGCTCTGACCCCAGCCTACTAAAAAGGAGCAGGGATATTTTACATTTATGGCATTTGAAAGATGCCCTTATTTGGAGTAAGTCAATTGTTTTTTTGTTTTTTTTTAACCTCATGATACATTTGAACAGGTTAGGGTTAAGGGCACAACAGGGGCAACTTGGTGGTGGAACTTTAACTTTAAGATTGGGACTAAATAGCTGTGTGTGTATTAGAAAACCACTTTGTTAGTGAGACTAATCAGAAAACAGGCTTGTATTTGCTTGGGTCATGAAGATCTGATGAGTCCAGATTGATCCTATTCCAGAGTGATGGGCGTGTCAGGGTAAGAAGGGAAGCGCATTAAGCGATGCACCCATCATGCATAGTGTCCACTGTACAAGCCTCTGGAGACAGTGTTATGATCTGGAGTTGCTTCATTGGCTCAGGTCGAGACTCAGCAACGTTATGTGGAAATAAAATGAAGTCAGCTGACGACCCGGATGTACTGAATCACCGGGTTATCACATCTGTGGAGGTTTTTCTTCTTCCCTGATGGCACGGCCATATTCCTGGACGAGGTGTGTTCTAAAGGTCAAAGAAATCTTAGCATGTGCGACTTGGCCTGAAGTGTATACAGAATATGAACAGTAACCCTAGTTTCACACTTTTACAGGCTTATTAAACAGTATTCAACCTTTCTGTAATACGCCATAACAATCGAAATGATATCCTACAAAATGTCACCCATGTTCGGATCTCTCTGTTACCAAGGACATTAAATCCGAATTCAGACCCAAACATCTATCTGTATAATATATTTCCTGATCAGAAGAGAATTATTTACCGTACATATCGCGTTGCTCGAGGTCAGCGGTTGTTTAAAAAAGCCTGAGAGCTGATTACGCTGTTCATGCAGGAAGTCTCGTCAGACACAATGATGTCCCGTGTATCTCAGGCTTCAGAAGGCAAACCTGGAACAAACACAGTATGCATATAAAGGGATTAAATCCAAACGATTAATTATGTGTGTATCTTATAGATCATATGCAAGTTGATATAATCACTATCAGGGTCCTTATAATTTAATTTTCAAATTATTGGTCACACATAACCATAAATAGTTTGGTGTAATTCAGTTACGTATTGCGATTCTTCTGTGTGGCACTTCACAGTTTTAAATTTTTTAAATTTTATTTCATTTAAAATTATATTTCATTTATTTTTTAATCTATTTGCATTTCAGGTGCAAAAATTCTGCAGTACCTCTATGATCCTATAGATGGTGCTCTAAAGTATTTACGCTTCGCTTGGCAGCACAGAATCCCGATAGGATAGAAGGAGATACTAAGTATTTGCTAAGTTTGCTTAGAATAGTGCTAAAAATTTCTTTAGAATCAGGATATTTATAAAATAGTGATACTAACAGAATCTCAACACAGACAGAGTCGAGCTATAAAAGATTAGGAGAAGTGCATTTTTATCTCTGGAAAAATAAAACAGATTATTATAATTTATTAGGATAAAACTAATAAGGCACAGACCCGTCACATTTCAGATTTATTTAACCTCTCGAGATCTGACTGAGGACATAAAATTCTACGTTGTGATTATATTCTTGTAAGATCCTTATATGAGGACAGTTGGGTGTCCCCAGCACTGATCTATTTATTCATTTATTTATTTATTTATTTATCTATCTGTAGACCCCTAGGGATGATGACAATGATGATTTAAATGCTCCCACGCATGTTTTCCATCTGATCGGTGCTCACTTCTGTCACACTGATTCGCCGGTGTCAGCTCTAAGACACGGCCGCGAGGTCGAGGGGACGCAGAGGACGCAGAGGGCGGAGGTTAATCACGTTCAGGACCATTTAAAGTCCGTTCAATTCCACAAGCACCTCCATCGATCGCTCCCTCGGACATCAAGCCCGGACCGGTACGCCGTGATGGACGTCAGATACCCGGCTCTGCAGGCTCTTCAGTCGTGATTTCGTTCCAAAAGGGGATTTTTGCAAAGACGTCTCGCTTGTATTTATACGATCTGTAAATGTGACGCGCATAGCAGTGGCTTGGGTTAATCGGAAGCCGGTTGTCTTTTGTTTATTGTAGATTGTAGGACAGAACTTTACTGTTTACTCATCATTTTGAGCTCGTATGATGATGATGATGATGATGATGATGATGATTACTACTCTAACCCTTACAGATAATTAGATCGATTTCTCAGGATGCGGTGTCGCCCTTAGTGTATCAGTGCTCTAAACAGATCTGATGCAGGATGAATTATAGATAATGGATTGATGACGTTGTGTGTGTGTGTGTGTGTTTATTTTATTTTTTTAAAGCACATGTGTGTGTTATCAGCGCTTCGTGACAATTGCCACAGATTAGGGAAGATTAGGGCTGTAAAATTCATCTGTTTGATCTGTGAAAGGTTCACCCTGGGCCATTTGCTCCGAAGCCCCACAGACGTAGAGCCGCTCTGTCAATCATTGTGTGTGTATGTGTGTGTGTGTGCGTGTATCATGCGAGGTGAGGACAAAGATATGGCTCTCCATTGCTATGGTAATGGATTCGACACTCTGTGCTCCTCTAATGACCCCAGAACCGCTTGGCTGAAGGTCAAGTCAAGTCAAATCAAGTCAAGTAGGCTTTTATTGTCATTCCAACCATATACAGTTCAGTACACAGTGTAACGAAACAACGTTCCTCCAGGACCAGGGTGCTACATACATGCAACAACATAAATTTTACAACACAAATGAATCTAAAAGAACTATCAAATTACTATACAAAAATACACAATAGACAAAGTGCACGTGCAAATGTGCAAACAAAGAGGTACATGACAGACACAACAATGTAACACATAACAGTACTTTTTTTTTTTTTTTTTTTGGTGGTCATGTGCCCACCACCTTTTGGCCGTGAAAGGAAAAAGTGAAGGCCAGGTGAAGGACGGAATTGATTATTATTATTTATTTATTTATTTATTCATTTATTTTTTCACCTATAAAGAAATAATTGAAAGACATGTAAATGGAAGCACCAGTTTAGTAATAATCATGCGTAAAGGACATTCTGTACAGCTTATTAACATCATCTAATGATCATTTCTGATTGTGATCAGATAATTAGATGAAAGAAAATAAAACAAGCTGGACAAACCTACCGGGACGCCCTTGAAATGTATTTTAGGAAAGTTTTATTGCTACATGATGTCTAACTACCGTCGTAGGGACATGAGAGGAAATGCTGTAATAAAGCATAGACGGTTTAGTAAAATATACAAAATCCATAAATTGTTTAAAATGCACCAGGGACTGAGAGGGAAAGTGTAGAGAAGACAGAGTGTATCCTCTAAGAAGTGCCGGGTAAAAGCAGACAAAGGGACAAAACCAGGGAAGAAGTGGTGATGCAGCCTACTCGATTTCAACCGCCGTTAAACAACAACAAAGAAGCAGAAGAAACCCATTCTTTAAAAAAAAAAAAAATTTTAAAGTCATGCAATAATTCAAAATATATAGATTTTACAAGCCATTATTTAGTATTTTAGGATAAATACTTTTCAGGTAAAATATTTTGGTCATTTGCATAGTAAAGAGACGTGTTCCCCCGTACAAGGACGTTCTTCCTTTACTGTCACCAATGAGTGCCACGAAAACTAAAATAAATATAGGTATAGAAAAGAATAAATAATTAATGTGTATATTAATGTGAAAATATATACAGTTCTGTACGGAGGTGCAAATGTGCAAAGTGGGTGTGAATAACAGTACCTGTACATACAGTAAACCTGCATATAAACCCATATCAACTAACCAGGGAAACATGAGTTGAAATGGATAATGACAAATACACCAAAGAACATGATTAATTTGACTAATTTTAATATTCTGAAATGATACACGTTTGATCACACATCACACAGGACTTAAAAAAAAAACATCCTTTTGCACACTGCACTTTATGGACATTTCTCACAACTGACAATATAGTCCATTTATGGACATTATACATTGTTCACTCATGCACATTGGACCGTTCCGGACATTTATAAACACATGTCATGTCTGCATACTTTCTGGACATTTATATCTATTTCATTTTTCGGAATTTTGCACATTTCCATATTTTGCATATTTTTACAGTCATCACTGTGTATATTCTGTACAGCTAGGTTTGTAACATTTTTTAAATATTTATTTATTTATTTATTTATTTTCCTTACCATATTCTATATTTTATATTCCGTTCTTCTTATCTTCTTCTCTATATTTTGTTCATTTCCATTCCCTAATGAATTTTTTACTTTTATTTCTATTGATAATTTGTGTTTAAAGGTCACAAGCGGTCGTAATAAGCTGCATGTTTCACTGCATATCGTACTGTGAATTTTACTGTGTAAAATTTGAATTTGAATTTGAAAAAGCTTTTTGCACATACAGTTGTTTGGGGGGAAAAAAAAGATTAAAAAAGGTTTCCTCAGCATCCAGTCATAATGGGATGAAAGTCGTGTGCGATGCTCAACATGCGAAAGAGACTTAAACTGTTCCTAAGAAAAACTTTGTGACCTAAGGGGCCGTGGCTTTTCACACTGTAAGGCCGTATTTAAAGCTCAGAGAAGTCTATATGTACAGTGTCAATAACGACTCTCGTACATTGTTTATTTTCCCCCGCCGCAGGTTTCCGTGCCGAGTTGCTGGAAGCAGATGAGCATGACCGAACGGGTGAGTCAGATTTTCAAGCAAATTTTAAGCCCTGATGCGAACGCTAACACTTTGTCACATGCATAGACCAAGCTACCCGAACAGGACCGAGTCGTATATCTCATGCCACCATTCGCTCTCGCGCTGTAGCGAGCTGGTATCCAGTAGGGGGTGCTGTTCTGCACACACACACACGTGGAAAAAAAACAGCTAGGATTTGCAGTCTGCACACGGGCATAATGTAAAACTCGGCAGTGTTTAAATCACAACATCGATGCTACTGATTCTTAGTGAGTTCATTCACTGATGATTGATTTGATGGAATGATTGTAGATTTTTAAGTTTTTGTTAAAAACACAGATTCACCCAAAAATATATCTGTAAAAAAACAAGCCCTGGGTTTTTTTTTTTTTTTTTTGACATTTTTTTTTTAGCATGCTGGTTTTTTCGCGGGTCACATGCCTAGGGCCCTTCATAATAATACAACACGGCTGACGCAGTAACAGTCGTCGCGATTAAAGAAGAGATGTAGCGTGCACAGAGCGCTTTTTAATCACACCAGAGATCACACCCGACAGCAGTTTCGAAAGATGGAGACGATATTTTTATGCACCGTGCATTAATCTGCATGAATTAATCTTCCACGGTAAGTGCGGCTTCACGTAATGCTGAAGGTCATACATTTGGTTTATACCTTGACTTATTTAAATTCCACACCGAAATATTAACGCAGATCCTGTACGTTTCACAGGCCACGATCTTAAAACAACTTTCTCAACGCACAAACGTACATAAAAGTAGAATAATAAACTATGCCTTTACCACACACAAGTGCTGTGCATAAGTATTCACCCCCCCGATCCTTTCCACATATTGGCTCATTGCGTTAAATGCTCAGTACATACAGTATTATTGTATTACCGACTTAAACTGCATTTACTTCAATATCATACGTCTTACATTTTAGCAGTGAAGTTTACGCTCCTGCATTTACTGCTCTATTTCGCCCCCTAGTGGAAATGCAGAAGTTATTTATTTATTTATTTATTTGTTTATAGGTTTATTTATTTATTTATTTATTTATTTTCAATTAGCATGATGTAATTTGATGCGATTTTAAATTGATTTAGCAGGTCTGAGTTAGAACCTGTACCCTTTCTGTTTAACCCCAACCTGACTTATACCGTTTACATTTATGTAGACCGCCATGCGAGGTAAGTCAAATATACGGAAGGTTTATTTTTCTTTTATGTAAAACGAGGCAGACTGTATATGTACACTTCGCGTGGTGTTGTCTTAGAGGATAAAGCGGTCCACGTCAAAAGGGACTAAAGACCAGAAAGCTTGCAGTTTTTTTCCTGTCCGACTCTGTCACTGGACACAACTTCAAGCAAAAAAGCAATGCTCGTGCATGTGTAGTTAATGAAATGAAACAGCTTCGCAGAATCAGTGATGTAGGGAAAGCTGTAGTATTGTGTGAGTTCATAGCCCCCCCCCCCCCCCCCTCGCTCATTTTTTTCCCCGATATAATAACCTGCGCTCTGTGTAACCTCTGCCCTCTGGTCATGTGATCCTGACCTGCTGCACAGTGGGATGTGCATGTGTGGGAATGCTCAGAACAAGGTTCAGCTCAAGTTCATCTCCTCTCTCTCTCTCGCTCGCCCGCTCACTCAATTTCAATTTCAAGGTGCTTTTTAGGCACGGCACACAATTTGTACCCGGGTTACCAGTGTGTCTTTGTGAAAAAAGAGAATAACATAAAGTGGAATTGATAATAATAATAATAATAATAATAATAAAAGTTATACAGTATCCACACGTTCATTTATAATGGGACAAAAAAGAAAAGAAAAAACTATTCATGAGAAAAAAAGAGAACAGTGTCATGAGAACAAATGTCTTTTTTTTTTATTACATTTTGTTGTCAAAAGATTTTTTAACTTTGGGGGAGTGTACAGTGTTCGATCTCTCTCTCTCTCTCTCTCTCTCTCTCTTTTTTTTTTTTAAATAATCGATGTGATAAACGTCTCGGGTGCTTCCAGACTTTCATGCAGATCTTAATCATCATCAGAACGAAGACATTGCTAATTAGACGTTAATGTGTGATTGAGCACACGTCCATGGTACTCGTCAGTTTTGCAGTAAATATTATTATTATCATTATAATAATAATAATAATAATGATAATAAGTGTTACATTTCATTGACGCCAAGTAGTGTCAACTCCTTTCTGAAACCTTCTTGGTGTGGTCATCTGCGTAACGGCGTAACTCGAGAGACGAATAAAGACGTCTAAAAAAAAAACAGCGTGCGTTTTGTCCTCGCACCGTTTCCCGATGAAGTTGTCTTTAATCAGGTTTGAGTTTAATCCTTAGCACGGTGATTCAAACATTCCTTTCTATACCTTGCCGGAGGCGTGCGAGTGCTGGAGGAGCGTTTCAAGGTCCGCGTGTCTGCGCTGAAACGCCAGGTGGCCGAGGTAACAGCGGAAGGCTGGAAGGGGTCAGGGGGAGTTCAGGCGCTGGCGACCCCGGCGTGACTGGCTCGTGTAAACCTGTGGGAAGCTCCGCTCATCTGTAGGAAAGGGCATGGGGGACCTGTTAAACCACTGGCCGGTGAAAGGCCCCTATTGTTGCCCCGAGGCGGTAATTGATTTATGAGCCCGGACACGATCGGGTTGTAAATGTGAGAGTGGAAAAGCCGCGTTCACCCCCAGGATTCCTTAACGCCGCCGCCGAGATTAAGCAGAGTGTTTATGTTTCTGGTATTTATGACGCCAGGTCCGGAACAGCCCTTTTTTGTTTAATTTAATTTTGTTTTATTTTAACTACCGCTCAGAATTATTATTGTCCTGTTGAATGTTTGCAGCGTATTGAGTTTTGCATTGAAACGTATGAAATTTCCTATTGCAAAATGCTTTTTCCTATAGCGGTTGATGCAAATGCAGATAATCCGTTCCAGCCACTCAAAATTTAACTTAAAAATATTACCAATTTCCAACACTATAATCATTTTTTCCATGTAAAGACCCGTGAGTGAAGTCGAATATGAAATAAACAGACATTAAACCTCGTTTAACCTTAATTTGAGTTTAAATTGGGACCAAACTGAAAGCGACTCCGTTTTCTACTTGATAACATTCTCGGGAGCCGCGTTGCGACTGTGCGTCTTCACTAAATCCGGCATAGGATGAAAAATAACTGACAAAAAAAAAAAAAAGTGAACTCTTTCCACCGATGCAGAGAAGATTTGAGCGGCTCCCGGACGTACGTGCAACTCAGCCGGCGTTCCGTTCAACTCGGTCCAGTCGCAGTTTCCGTCTCCCGGAAATTCTTCATTTGCTGAAACTAATTTTGTGCAAAAATTTCACTCCTCAAGGCGAAAAATTCTCCTTAAGGCCGAGATAGCACTGGATCCTTTCTCCTCTGTATGAGGGTAAAATCAGGTCGTAAACGTAGAACAGGATTTAAAAACCTGTGTGTAACATCCTCCTCGAATCCTGAGCAGATAAAAAAGGGCAGTGTCCCAGAAGTAAAAAGAAAAAGAAAAAGAAAAAAAAAAAGAAATCTACAATTTCATGGTACTAGAAAATATACTCCGTCATCTAAGACATGATTGGCGTTTGCTTTTGCCTTCTGTAGGTTTGCGCTTGAGCCAGCAGGGGGATATACTGTAGCGAACGCGAGCAGCGCGCCTCCGAATCATAAATGAGTGTGAAAGTTTTGGATACGATGCCGCACTGTAACATCGTGAGCTCTAATGAAAGAAGTCGTGTATTAAAGTGCTGCTGAGATGGAGGTATTCCTGCTGGCTTTCAAACCTCGGATTCGGCCGTTATTAAGGTCAGATATACGTGTGCGTCTGTGTGAAATGGATTCAGATAGAGTTGTGCAGGAGTCTTAAACCCCAAACAAAGCGGGGCGCTGTCCTTAATCCGAGCAACCTGTCAACTTCCCGATCCATCCCGCCGGTTTCCACGGATACGCCGGCCCCTCAGCCAATCAGCGGCGTCCTGAGGCCGGCATGACCGATGGGATTATAGGAAAGGCGGCCAGTCAGCATGCTGCGGAGGTCCTGTTAAAGCCGGGCCAGTGTCAGATGGTGCGTGTTTGGATTTGGGGAGAAAGAAACGACCCCCACTGTGTCGGGTCGCTGTGCTGTGTTGTCCTGTGTTGTGTCGACCCATACATCGTGACACGGGGGCTCTCACACAGTCCTGCACACCTCCTTTTAATCCACTATGCTGACATTGCAGATGTAGGTGCTGGAATGGAGTTTTTTAAAGTTAATGCGAAGGATTGTATAGTGCGTGATGGAAAAGAACAAACAAACAAATTTTTCTTGCATTTCGCTTTCCAGGCTCGCTAGAAACTAGAGTCTCAAAAAGCAGTGCATGTTGCTGCACAACCACATCACACTTTATAAAGTTGCCCAAAGATTATTTTATTATTAGATTTTATTTTATTATTATTAAATTCCTTATGAATTTTCCAGCTGATGGTTTTGACTTCTGAACTTTTTCTCGGTCGGTGATCGAGGCCGTCTCTGTTCCGTACTCGGCCGTCTACTCTCAGACTCGTAGTGATGAATCCGTGTCTCGTCACCGGTAACGATTCTCTTTAAGAAACTTTCGCTTTCCTTAGAGTATCGCTCGAAATTATGTTTCACAGATATCTAAACAGGTTCTCCATACTGTGCACAAAGTCTTTGATTAAAAAAAAAAAAACGAAAAGGAAAAAAGCGCACCAGGTACAAACCTTTAGATCACACAAAAACAAATCACTGCACGCTGCTTTCATGCAAATCACAAGTGGGGCGTCCCACTTATATATTATTCAAACAAATCTTTTACATTAGCTGCCAAATTATAGGAACAAATTCACACCGTCTTTTATTAACGGTTCTATTAATTTTTTTCTGCTACCAGTTTGATACGGATTCTGAGTATTGGATCGATGCCATGATGCAACTATTTCTACAAAGTCTTTAACCGTCAACAATTGTTATATTATTATTATTATTATTATTATTATTATTATACTGATGCTAGTATTAAATGAATGCATTTAAAAAAAGGTTGTATAAAATGAATAAAAAAATATGAAACCAAATCTAGCACGTTGGGAAAATCATGTGGAAAAAGCGTCAAACATTTGGGAAAACGTAGCAAATCATAGCAGCTCGTAGCCATTTGCTAAACAACACTGATCCGTCCTGTAAGCAGTAAAACTGCCATGATCGCAGAAGGACACGCCGCTGTATTCGGACACCGTTTCGGACCTTTAAGTCGACTTCCACCAGTCGGGTGCACTCAGCAGAGGGTTCTGCACCGCTCCGGGCCGCTAGCTAGCACTGCCGAGACGCCGAAACGAACTGCGAGTTAATGAGCGCGAGTTAGCTCGCTCTCCGGAGCAGCGGGACGCCCGGCTTTGTTTACCGACGCCGCGGAGTTGAGCGTGAGCTGTGTTACAAATACAAGTCTAATTTATCATCTATCCCCATGTTACTTCCTTCTCCATTTATCATTCCTACGCCAGAACTACCATAAAAAAAAAAAAAAAAGGTTCCTTAAACACTGCAATGGATGATGAATCTCTTATCAAATATCACAACGTGAAACTTTTTTACTTCTGTTGTGAGTAGTGCACTAGTTTAGCGTAAGACTTTGTTTGACAGCCAGCGCGCGGCATGTTTATAATCACACGGCGGCTCACAGGTTCACGCGCTCATCATTTTAATGAAGAAAAAAACTCAAATGCAGACTTTTCCATCCTGCGTGGTCTTTCTTCGGTAATAACATGCACATAATATTTCAGCTTCACCGTGTCCGCTCCGAATCCGCGCCTCATGTCCTCCAGCCGCACCACACAGATCACATCAGCTGTGCGGGAGTGTTTCCAGTTCCATCACGCTTCCAGTGCTGAAACTCAACCCGATAGCGATCTAGCGATCATTCCCTCCGGTCTTTCCCATCGTCGGCGCTGAGGCACGGAGACGGAGCAGTTTAAACTCGGAGGAGAGATCAAATTACATCCAGTCCTATTTTATTTTGCATTAAGAATTTTTTTCATTTTTTATATTGGTTTCATGTAGAAAAGTATTGTTTAAGGTTAATACCAGTCCAATACTATATTACATTAAATGCACTGATTGTATTGATGTATTTCCATTTGAAAACCAGTTTATGGGTGTTTTCAGTACCATACAAAAATTTTAGGGTTATAGTTTAAAAGAAGTAAAAATACAAAATGTCCACAATAAAGTTCCAATGTTTTGAGAATTTGTTTTTTTTAATATTTAAAACAAAACTAGTTCATATTATGAGAAAAAAGTGGAAATGTTTTGAAAATAAAGTAAAAATACAATGACAAAACGGTAAATATTTTTATTAATAATAATTTATTTAATAAATATTACCTTTTATTCTGATAAAATATCACATTTGACTTGAAATATTATGATTTTATCTCTAAATAATATGATGTTATTTATTCCTCTTTTCTTGTTAATATCTGTTATTATGCCAAAATATTACCAATTTATTTTAAAATATATTATGGATTTATTTAAAAAAAAAACTCCCCACCCCGCGGAAATGTTAATGTGTTCTTTAAATATTTAAATAATTAATATATTTCATTTAAAAGTTATTAAAATATTTTTCCTTTTTAATTTTCTTCTTAAATATTGCAACTTTATTGTTGAAATCTTGTATTGTTTTATTTTTTATATATAGTCACTGAAACCCTGTTGTGGTTTGAAATGTTTGCATAAGACCGTGATGCTTTTAGATTATTCAGTTCAACTTTATTTATATAACGATGCTCATTTACCGATGGTCATTGTCGCACAGCAGCTCTAATCAGGAGAGAATGAGGTAATGAGAATGAAATGTGTGAGAAAATGTGTATCTAACCGTTTAAGAAACGTCTGGTCTCAGCACTAGCATAATAATACCGTGCACTTTTTCAAGACGACCACACGGCGGCACCAGCGAGCCCTGGGGAGCAGATAAGGGCCTTTCACTCAGATCCTCATTTGCCCTCGCTGAACTCGACACCCAGATGTAGCGAGCTGGCCGCGAGCCCACGCACATGCTTCAGTGCTGTCCTCACACAACTGAGGCAAACATATGCCTTCCCTCGTTCTCATTTTCTCTCACACACACACACCCTCACTCATTCTGCTTCTCTCACTCTCAAACTGCCTGACTCCCCCCCCCCCCAAAGCTCCCCACCTCTCCCTCTCACAAGTCGGCAAGCCGGCCCTCATAACGTACGTTTCTCTCTTTCTTCCCTGTAGTTTTGTAATCGGTTTTCTTTCTTTTCTTTTCTTTCTTTTTTTTTTTTTTTTGAGTTATGACGGATTAAATGGGAAGCAATTGGATCTGATTTGCAGAGGACAAATGGAGACGCCATGGTTCAGTTCCCGAGCTTGGGGAGGGGGTTAAGGATAAATGCAATTATCTATCCATTGAGCGAGTAAATAATTCAGTGTAAGCCCATTAAACTGCAGTGGCATGTTTTTTTAATATAATTGTGGTTAAAGGCAGATGTTTTTTTTTTTTTTTCTTCTTTCCTTTTTTCCTTTTTTCTTTTTTCCTTGCCTCCCTCGTGTCGACGGTGTCTGCTCGGTACATTAACTGTTAAACATGCTGGAAACTGCAGCAGCAGAATCCCTCGCTGTCTCCTGTTCCCCTCACTTCTTTCAGTTTTTATATAATTCATGCTGATCGAGAGAGTGATGCTCTCTCTCTCTCTCTCTCTCTCTCTCTCTCTCTCTCTCTCCCTTTTCCTCTCGCTTTGCTGCATCCGGCTGCGGACCCGCGAGGCCGACCGAGAGCTTCCAGGTCACGCGGAAATGAGTCGTCCTGTTCCTCCTGTCACTTCCCGTTAAATCAGCTGGCTCAACTAGCATGATCCGGGGGAAGGGGGAAGGGTGGTGTGGGGTCCTGTTGTAGGAAAATAATCAACAGCGGTCTGGTGGGCCCGAAGCAACCGCGAAGTCTCCTACAACACCACATCCGCATATTTTTATTAATTTGTAATTACATTTAATTAGTTCCACCAATCGATTTCAAATTTTTTAATTTGAAAATTTTCACCGTCCTGGTGAGAATACTACGAAATGCACGACAAGCTGGTTAGAGGAAACAGATTCTGCAGTTTTATAATATGGGTAGTATGGGGGTGTGGCGGCCCCCCCCCCGGCAGCGGGCCTCGAACCCCGATCCCGAGATCCGAAAACCCACAACATGAACCCTTAACCTCCCGAGCCACCACTCCCACGTCTCACAGTTAATACATTCTTGTAAAAATTGTTCCCCTCAAAGGTAGCTCCAGCACACATCTCTGGTTTCATCCAAACTTCCATCTAGAAGCTTTTTATAACGAAACTTATACGATCGTTTCCTCAGTCGTCTTATCATCCGCGCCATCATCAATCACACACAGCCAGGTAACATTACGGGAAGCCATTAAGGTCAAACTTGTTCACGTGATTAATTTGTGTAAAAAAAAAAAAAAAAAAAAGTAATAATGCGTTAAAACTTCTAGATCAATCACATATTAACACGTTGATATTACCAGCTCTATATTTAACGCATTAGTTCTTATATACATTAAAGCACATGTTAGCAGTCGTTCCCTCGCCAGCTTTTGTTTTATTTCCTCTTTCATGAACAAAAAAAAAAAAAAAGTGCCTTAACAAGTCCTGAACAATTAGTCTTCAGAAACAGTAATATAGCTCTGACACTGGAGACTCCTTCCATAAATAATTGTCTCGCTACACAAAGAATTACATCAGACAAGTTTTTCCACAAGTTTTATTACCAGACTTGGATTATGTGATGTGATGTGTCCAAGTTGGGTCATTTAAAAAAAAAAAAAAAAAAAACATAATCAGTGGTCTTCATTCAGAATGGAAACTGTACACATTCAGTCTACCCTATGGGAGAAGTGTGTGTGGGGGGGGGGGGGGGGAGGAAACAGAAGGGCGAAGAAAGAGGGCGCAATCGCAGCAGACAGGCGGCTCTTGTTTACCAGCAGTGGTTTCTAAGCCTGTTATAAACGCGGTGAGTCAGGGCTCCGGTGTCACCGCATCGTCTACTCCTCGTGTGTAAAAAGTTCAGTTTGTTAGCTGTATAAGTCATGAACTCTGCAGCCACCCTCAGACACTTTCCACTGTTAAAAGAAGAAGAAAAAAATTAGACCAGAACGACAGAGAGAGAGAGAGAGAGAGAGAGAGAGGGCACAAACCATGCTGCGTTCAGTCCTCAAGTGGAAAATGCCAATGTGTTCGAAATTTCCCAGCATGTTAAGCAATTACAGCAGGAATGCTTCCAGATGATTCTATCTCTCTTCCTGCTGAAAAAAAAACGAGCGTTTAAAAAAAAAAAAAACTCGGCGAGCTGATTGTCTCGGGCGCTCGTTCGCTCCCCGGCACGTGGAGAAGGTCAACTTCAATCGACACTGACGCAGGAAAAAAACGTGCATAAGGAAAGAACTGCTTAGCTGTCAGCAGTAATTGTCATGTTTAATAATTCTTTTCCTGTACAGGTAAGCGTTTAAAATAAAAAAAAATAAAAATTTTATGCGGAGCTCTGAGTTATTTAAAGCTCAGACTATTTCTGCACGATTGAAGTGAGGGAGCAAGAGGGGAAAACGTGCACTGGTGATGGTCCTCCTGTGCTGTGATGGAATCGTGTGGACAGAGAGACGGAGATATAAACAGTCACAAGTACCTTGTGGAGGAATCGCGCCTTCAGCTGTCCATCTCTTGCTCTTTATAACACCACATTTGAGAAGGCCAAGATTTGACCCAATAACAAACCCTGGTCCTTCAGTCCACTGTGCAAGTAGAAGCGCCAGTGTGTGCCGTGTTTGGGTTGAAAACTCGGGCTAGGGTTTGAGGTAGGGCTAGGTAAAAATGAAATGGCATCACAGTATATCCCCTACATAGGTCACATGCACATCCGCGCGTACACCCCCAGGACGTCCGGAAGCGACCGTGCAAAGCAGCGGCGATGAAGCCGGTACCGCTAAGAAGCGCCAAGCGGTAACGATGGAGACAAAAGTGAGCATAATCGCGATGACATCATGAATTGTTCAACCATTCTAAAGAACATCGTCCTCTAATAGACTTTGGACAACATAACTTGTTTGTATGTTGTCCAGAGTCATTGGGCAAGGTCTCAAAAAACCTGCACAAAAAAGTTGAAAGAAAGTTTAATAGCTCAGTGATGGGTTAGTGATTTGTCCATCTTGGCATACCGTAGTGTGAAAGCATTGGAATTATGATTCATTCGCCATGTTCTTGTTCTGGGACAAGTACTCTTTGATCTCGGTGTCGAATCGAGAGCACCAGATAACAGACCAGCATTTGTTGTTGTGGTCACTGTTTATATTGGAATTAATAAATAAAAGTTATACATTTGAGACGAGCGACATGAAGAAGCGCTGGCGACGTGATCATACACGTTTACACTACCAGCTCAAAAGTTTGAACACCCTTCTTACCTCCATGGTCGTTCCTGATTTTTATTTCTTTCTACACTGTAAAGCAATGCAGTGAAGGCGTTTATCCAAAACACTGTAGACAATAATCTCCTCTGAACAGTTGATATTGAGATGTTTCTGCTACTTCCGCTCTGTAAAGCTTCATGACGGCTCTAATCTGAGGTGCTGGTTGTTAATTGGTGATTTCTGAGGCTGGTGACTCTAAATGAACTTCTCCTCTGGTCTTGCTTTCCTGGCAAGGTCTTCATGAGAGACAGTTTCATCATCATGGAGCTTGATGGGTTTTCGCAAACGCACTTGTGACAATACTGTTCTTACAAGAACTGATCCAGAACACTAAAAATATCCACTGGTTGCTGCTGCTGTTGTTGTTGTTACTTTATTACCCAATTCCATATGTGTTTTGAAAAAAAACAAATCTAGAACACAGAAACACTAATAAATCATTAAGACAAACCACTGAGCTTAGAAGTTGCGTCCAGACTTTTGACTGGTGCTGTAATTATCACATATGAGTCCCATCACCAAATGAAACTCAGACCTGATGTGTTCATTCATTCGGTGGGAAGTTGAGGAATAAAATGCTGAATGGC
Organism: Clarias fuscus; assembly: GCA_030347435.1. Lineage (NCBI taxonomy): Eukaryota > Metazoa > Chordata > Actinopteri > Siluriformes > Clariidae > Clarias > Clarias fuscus. The sequence continues at coordinate 3,929,511 of CM059213.1, read as the reverse complement.
TTCCAGAAATGGAAATAGATCCATATCGGATACATGTTTGTGCAATTCTTGATTTAATTACGTTAATATCATTATGGTCAGCCCACATGTACAAATTGTCGATTTTTGAAGTGTTTGGTAACTTCAAAACTGTGATCGGATCTCCATGACGCGACAGAAAGACGACAGAATGTTAGCAATTTGTGGAATCTGCTTGTGGTCAGATATTATCTGAACTCTTTTGTCTGAAATGTCATTCGTGTGCTAACTCATTCATTACACACATTCATGGAGAGCGCGCTTATTCCTACGTCTTCCTTCCGCGTCTCTCGGAGGAGCTTGAACCGCAGTTTGCATTCATTGATCAGTGAGTTGTGTCTGCTGGAAACCCACCGACAGCAATGAATGTTTATCGCAGCCATTATAGATAGATAGGGAGGTAGGAGGGATGGGGGGGGGGTACCGTCACGGATGTCGGCGCGAGCTCCTCAGCGCGTTCCGCTGCAGGTCCTTCCTCCCCGCGGTCGCGTTCGGCTGCCCTCAGGGTACAGTCAACGGTCGATGGTTTGTCAGGAGCTCAAAACTCACCGACAGCGTTGAATGTTAACTGAGGACACCAGAAACGGCCGCACGCCGCTCCACGGGCTCGGCAAGTCCGTACGCCTGGAACAGATGTTTAGCTGCTTATATGCCTCCATGTAGGATTTTATTCAGTTCCTGCCTATTTTCAACACCTCGGCCTGAACGCTCACGTTCCATTCACCGTGATCTGAACCCCACAGCCTGCGCTTCCTGTGTGAAAGCCCTTTGAGTCAGGCATGCATTATTAACGCAAGCTCTGATTTGCCAACTCTTGCCTAAATGCTACCAGCACTAGCGAACACACACAGACAACCTGCTCTTCTATTCTTTTGTTCCCACGTCGATCTCTCTCGCCCGCAGCTCCTCCTTCTTTGCCGCGGCTTTGTCTGGAAATCAGGGACACGGTGCGATTCGAGGCCGCCGAGAGGAGAGGGACGCCGAGAGGAGAGGGACGCCGTGGAGAGGGACGCCGTGGAGAGGACACCTTGTCCGAACAGAGAGACGTAGAGAGAGAGAGGGAGCCGCGCGTCCGTAGGCCTGACCGGGAACAGATGTGGGATCAAAGTCGTGTGAAATAAGTCAAATAGCAAGAATGCGAAGAATGGACTTCCTGAGACGGAGGCTTTCTGGAAAGCGACCTAGCAAGAAGTTAAATAGATAGAAGTTTAACCAGAAGAAGATGTTCGCCAGCCGTGTCTTGTGGAAACTGGCCTGCGACACCTCAACTACTACTGAACGACTCGAGTTTATTCTTGTTTAGTTCATCGAGTTCGTCGAGTTTTAGGTAGACTCGAGCATGAGGCGATGTTTTAACCACGAAACGAGAAAAAAAAATGAAAAAAGAATGCAAGCTGATTTCCATCAATAAGTCCTGCAGGAACTAGCGTTCGTGTTCTGCTGCACCTGGCTTCAGCTGCCTCGAGCAGTTTAACGGTTGGTGGTTAGAGTGTGTGTGTGTAAGCGCGTGTGCATGCCTGTATGTGTGTGTGCGCGAGCGTGTTGTCATGGAATGTGTCAGCCGTGACTCCACCACCACCACCCCTTCCTCGCTGAACCACAGAAGCACCCGCCTTCTGTTATCACTCCTTCACACACCTGCTCAAACAAACAGCGCAGGTCCGGAGGTGCGAGTCTCTTAAGTCTTCACGTCCCCTAGGCGACCCTGCAAAACAGGTTCAAATACCAGGCCTCCTTTTTCTTTCTTTTTTCTTTCTTTTTTAAATCTGATATTCAGCTTTCCTGTATGCTATCAAAAAAACAAACAAAAAAAACAACAGTGCCCCAGGTCTGGTGGTCTGGACATGTGACCGAACATGCGACTGGAATTTCGGTTTCACGCAACCGCGAGATCCATTTCGCTCAGTCATGACACTGAATTATCCGGAACCCAAACTTCCTGTTTGCACAGATTGTAGCTCGCTCTCTCGCTCTCTCTCAAAAAAAAAAAAACCCAGGGGAAGAAAAAAAAAACGGACTTCACTTCTGCTTCTGGATTACTTTCGCATTCAGTCGTCGTATTTCTATTCATATATTTTGGCCCCTTGAATTCATGTAGGTTTGTTTAGGAGTCAGTGTTTTCCCACATCCTGTAAACTCTTAACGCAAGACGTTAGTTCTGCAAAATCAGTCGGGGGGAAAAATGACAGTAACGATGGTAAAAAAAAAAAAAAAAGTGACAACGTGGGCATTTTTGTGCTGCAGGACGTCATTATGATGATTAAAAAAATAAAAAAAGAGTTCTCCATTTTCACTCACTCACTCATTCACTCATCGTGTATACCGCTTAAGGGTCGCAGGGGGCCTGGAGTCTATGCCAGGAGTGGAAATCCACTGCAGGACGCAGGCGCCAATTTGATGCCTAACCTGCATGTCTTTGGACTGTGGGAGGAAACCGGAGTACCCGGAGGAAACCCACCAAGCACGGGGAGAACATGAACACACGCAGAGATTTTTACCTAGCCCTACCCCAGGCGGGAATCGAACCCGGACCCTGGGGGTGCGAGGCGACGGAGCTAACCACCTCCGTATCTGGAAATATTTTGTCCCGAAAAATACGTACTGTCAGAATGTGTTTGTGTAATATCACTTCAGGGGCTTTAAAGCTTGAACCTTTCGTCCTACAAGTAGCGCCTATGTCAAATCTTTAAATAGAAAAAAAAGAAAAAAAGAGTAGATTAGAAGTTGGTTGGACCTTAAAATCAACCAACCGAAGAACCCTTGAAGGAGCCTTGAAGGTCGTCTGAAGACCAGACGTGCAGGAATGTGGTCGAACACGCCACATCAGCTTCTCCTAAACACAAGTGAGCGAGTGATGCGCAGCGACGAAGCGGTGAAGCGAACCCTGACGCTAAAGTACCGTTAGTTCCAAAACCAGGCGCTGAAAAGATGTACGTAACTATATAAGGCGTCCATTCTTTAGTTCTTTTTCCTGAATCGTACTCCGCGGCTCTGTTGTTCCGAAAGGTCTCCCGAAGGTTTCAAACCTCACACCCGTCGATCGGTTTCCCCGACAAGGTTCTCGACCCTCGGATGAATAATCGTCGGCGTAATCAGCAGGCTCGGTGTCGACGTTAGTCGGAGCCCTGCTGCGCACAGAATGGTACGTCTCACGGCTTTCTTCTCCTGTCCTCGTTTCTATCCATCAACGCCATCTCCTTTTCTCTCCCCGCACAAGAGACGAGACGTGTGATTGTGTCTGTCTGGCTGTCTCATGCCTTTCTTTCCCTTGTCCTCTTCCATCTATCATCACCAGCTTTCAGTGTTCCGTCCCTCCCTCTTACTCTCGCTCTCACTCCCTCTCTCTCTGTCTCTCTCTCTCTCTGTCTCTTTGTGGGAGTTCAAAGGCCTTCGTCTGCGTCTCCCTCCCTCCGTGCCGCACTCCGGTCTTCATTAGGGATAAAGGTGATGAATATGGATGGAGGAGAGAGGCGGGGCTGTGGATTAGGAGCAAAAAAAAAAAAAAAAAAAGGTAATACACAAGAGGAACACAAACGGGTCGAGGTGGGAGACGGTGCGAGACTGGCGCTACACCACTCTGTCCATCCGGGTCGGGTAACCTTCATCTCTAACCAGGATCATCCTGCAACACACACACAAACACACACACACACACACATTTTTTTTTCTTTCAGATACAAGGCACAAGGCACAGGCAGTATTATAGCTCACAATGCGGCCCGTGTTCTCGGCGCGTAAATAATGCGTGAAGTAACCTCGATGAGGCGATACGCTACTAAAAATGTGTCTTTGCCCGAGGTTGTGTGGAGCTGAACAAAAGCACACACACATACAGTACATGCACACACACACACATATATATATATATATATATATATACACACACACACACACGTTTGTTTAATCCGGGTTTAATCTCTTCGGCAGACGCCACGCTGTCATGGCGTTTGCTTCAGGCAGCGGCTAATCGCCGTCTCTCCCCACATAAAAATAAAAAAATAAAAAACTTGTGTGTGTGTGTGTTTTCATGCATGTGTGTGTGACTGTAAAAAAAAAAAAAAGAATGTAGTCCGGCTTTGGGTTAATTATGTGTACTGGGAGTTGTGTACCTCCTTTTTTTGTGTCTGTATCGGTGAGGTGGGTTATGTGAAACTCTGTGTGTGTGTGTGTGTGTGTGTGTGTGTGTGTGTATACACATGTGTACACTCGGATAGCCTCAGGCCTTCACTTCCTTTCTGTTTAAATTACCGTTCCTGTCAGTTATGATCACCAGGGCAGAAGGACGTTGTCTGATGACGTCAGTGGTACACACACACACACACACACACACACACACGTGCGCGCTCGCACGCACGCACACGCACTCAGACGAGTCAGCTAGAAACCTCAAGGGCTGCTCATCGTCTCTTTCCTCCCAGTCCCCGTTCAACTCTACTTTTACACTCCGTGTTCCTCAGCGCAACACGTTCAGCAAAATCCAGTTCGACAAAAATCGCACAACAAAACGGCGAGTCTCGAATCGTCTCATAGACCCGTTTAAGCGTCAAATAACCGTCATGGACCGTCCTCAGGATGGATGTTGAGTGTTTTTTTTTTTTTTTTTTTCTTTCGCTCGCACTTTGTTTGAAAGTGAGCCGAACCTGGCCGTGCTCCAAAGAATCCCCGGGTCCCCGGAAACCAGGTCGAGAACCGACACCATTACAAAATGAGGACCGATCTCAGAAAGCTTAACGTGACACGCTCAGCAGTGCCGTTGCAATGAAGACGACGTCGTGACCCACAACAGAGTTTCAGTGGCACACACACAAGATCAGATGAGATAACGGCAAACCCGTGGGGGGTGGGTGGGGGTGTACGGTATGGTAACGGTGAGGACAAGACACGAAGAAAACTTGCGAACTGACGCAGCTCCATTTCCTCATCCTCATTCTAAGAAGTGTGTTTACACGAGTACGAGTCCATAGATCTAAAGTTAGAGGATCGTGTTCGGAGAACGCGCGGAACGTTCTAGAATTTTGTGTGGGATTTATTTATTGGAAACTAGCGAGCGCAGAGTGACGAAACAGATTTTTTGTCATTTTAAAAAGTGTAAACAAACACAAAAGGTGAACTATCGTGTGGTAGCAAGGTTAGTTAGCATTAATCGATCGTGGCGATGTCGTCATGTTCGAGAATTAAATAAGATCAAAAAGCGACATGCGTCACTCAGGACGTGAGAGCGCTGAGGCTCCGCCCCGTGTTTTTTTTTTCCCCCTCTTTTTTTCCTGAGAGCTGCAGGAGCGAGGTGGATTAGACTGGCCTGTAATCACAAAGCTAGCATGAGCGACACTTTGAACCTCTCCTTCATCTTCTCCCCCAGTCTCTCTCTCTCTCTCTCTCTCTCTCTCTGTTTCTTTCAGTTTCTTCCTCCACTCGTGAGCCAAATCCTCTTCCCCTTCCTCAGTGTGCGTTAAGGGAATTATCACAGCCCCCACCTGCAGCAGACTCCATCACTGTCCTTTCTCTTTCTCTTATTCTTATTCTCGCTCGCTCTGACACATGCGCACGCACGCACGCACACACACACACACACACACCACCCTTTTCTGCCTGTGTTTAGTTGTGAAATGGAAATGCGCTGATTTAGTCGTGTTAATCCCACACTGATAAAGGAACTGAAGTCGTCACAGCGCTTATCCACTGCTGAGACTGCACTTCACTCCTGCCAGCTCTCTCTCTCTGTCTCTCTCACTCTCTCTCTGTCTGTCTCTCTCTCTCTCTGTCTCTGTCTGTCTCTCTCTCTGTCTCTCTCTCTCTCTCTCTCTCTCTCTCATCTGTCATGTTTTATTCCTCTTCTCTGTCTCCGTCTCTCACTCTCTCTCTCTCTCTCTCTCTCTGTCTTTTGATGTCTTGCCCTCTTTTTCGTTTCTCGCTCTTTGTCTTTAATTGCTTCGTATTTTCTTCTTTTCCATCTTTCCCTCTCTATTTCTTCTCTCTCATTTTTGTCCTCAATTTTTTTTATCTCATGGCTAAACTGTGGCTGTCATTGCTTTCTTTCTTTCTTTCTTTCTTTCTTTCTTTCTTTCTTTCTGTCTTTCTTTCCTCTAGGTCTCATCATTGTTTCGTCACACTTTACTCACTATGCTTATCTCTCTCTCTCTTTTTACTTTTCTGTCTTTTTCTTTCTTTGTCTCCTTAAAATCTTAAAATTTACATTACTTTCTATCACCCTTTTCATTTTAAACTTCCTCCCTTTTCTCCCACTCTCATTCGCTCGACCCCTCTGTCTTTTCTATTGCTCTGTCCCCCCCACCCTCCATGTCTTTTTACCCTGCCTTGCTCGCACCCTGTCTCTCACCTGTCTTTCTTTCATCCTTTCCGTTCCCCTGCTTGTTTTCCACCCTACTTCCAACATGGAGTTCTGTCCGTCTCTCATCCTGCCCGTCTCTCATCCTGCCCGTCTCTCATCCTGCCCGTCTCTCACCCTGTCCGTCTCTCACCCTGTCCGTCTCTCACCCTGCCCGTCTCTCACCCTGTCCGTCTCTCATCCTGCCCGTCTCTCATCCTGCCCGTCTCTCACCCTCTCTATCTCATAACTTGGTGTCCACACTTGCACACTGAGCTAAACTGATCCGTGTGAAGGCGTGCGCGTGTCTCGTGTCCTCCCTTCTCCTCTCCCTCTGTGTTTCCCGAGGACTCTTCGCGGTGCCACTCGACCAGGAATCACTCTCCTCATCAGAGACCTCAGAGACAGAGCGGCGTTAAAAGCTCAGGCTCGTCTCGAGTTTGTTTTCCGGCGTCCTTTCACGAGAGCCACGACTCCAATCTGGATGTCAGCTGGAGTCTGGAACAACGGCTCCACCGCACAGATATAAATACCACTGCAGACTGCCACTGGGGAGCCGAACCCATTCATTTCATCGGCTGCGGCTGCAGAGCTCACTCACACACGCTCTCACTCACACACGCTCTCACACACACACACACACACACACGCACACATACACAGGAAGAGCGTGCAGCATCTGGAGACTGGCATCCTGGCACCGGAGATCACGCTTTGGATGATCTGAACAAATGATTCCTCTTTCATAACAAACAGCAGTCTGGTCCGAAATCTGCTTTCGTTTCTGATTCTCATTCGTTATTAATTCAGAACCGACAAAATTAGTGTCCGAAAATAACACAAGGTCACATTACATACATTTATATATATAAAACGGAATGGAGCTATTTTGAGCAAAGCCACCGCGCGAAGGTTTTTGAAGGTTCGACGCGACTCGAAACACGTTTTTATTTACACGCCAAATATTTCAACTCGGATTTGTTGATACTTTCGCAGCTACACACTGCTCTGTTCATGGTACATGACCGCTAAGAGCTTATGGGAATCAATTGCCGTCTTCCTGTTCCTCCAGCACCGCACACACACACACCCACACACACACGCACGCACACACACGCACGCACACATGGTGAAAAGTCAGCACAGATGAACACGATTACTCATCCTGACGTTAAGCGAAACTAAAATAGGATGACTGGTTTATATATATATATATATATATATATATATATATATATAAAAAACTATTTTCATACACACCAAAAAAAAGAAAGCGTAAAAAAAAGTCCATCAACCCAGGAGATTCGAAAACCAAAAAGAAAAAAACTGAACCAGAGTCAAACCATCAATATGTGCTTTTACATTTGCATCACGCTGCTGCACATGGAGACGGTGCAGAAAACACCTGAAGGCACAAAGCATGCAAAGTGTCAGGGAAGGCGTGCAGATTAAAAACCTGAAAGACAAGAGAGAGAGACAGACAGACAGAGAGACAGACAGACAGAGACAGAGAGAGAGTGTTGTAGGAATCAATGTTTTTAGATCTCTGTGAAAGGGAAGGAGACGTCTGGACGTCTGGACATCTGGACGCACTGCGCTTTTTTTTTCTTCTTTTTTTTTTATAAATGGAGGGAGAGTCCTGGAAATGCAGTTTTAAATATTTATTTATTTATTTTTTTATTTACCATTACATTTTTTGTTTTTACATAAAGCACAAGTTTGTCTGAACCAGTAATTTTTTTTTCTTAAATTAGTTTTTTTTTTTCCCCTTTATGTCTCAATGCACTTTATTTTGTCTGTTTGTTTGTTCTTTTTTTTTTTTTTTTTTTTTACCGCACGTGACCAAACTGTGTATCGTGTCATCGGATTAAATGTTTCATATCACTGCATTTTATTCTAACGCTCTGAACGCGCCGTTTTACAGAAACCGTCAGAAACTTTCCTTATAGAAATAAAACCGTAAAGATGACAAAAATCTAATAATATTATTTTTTTATTATTTGCCTATACCTCTTTACATTTTTTATTTAAATAATTAAAACTTTTTTCTTTTTTTTTGTGTGTGTGTGTGTGTGTGTGTGTGTGTGTGTGTGTGTGTGTGTGTGCGCCCATGCATGTTTTGTGCTGACGTAGTCCAACAAGCCGTTAGCTGATGAAGCACGTGGTGGTGACGCTCTATAATTTCCTGCTATTTTATTTTGCGCTGATGAGCGCGCGGGTGCTAATGCAGCGTCGTCTTTCTCCTCCGTGTCTGCCGCAGCACAGTTTGTAGGGAAATCAGCACTCAAAACCACATTAAGATCTAATCTCTCTCTCTCTCTCTCTCCCTCTGTCTGTCTGTGTGTGTGTGTGTGTGTGTGTGTGGAGTGGGATGTTGCTGTGGGTAAGTGTGTGTCCTGTTCTCTTTGCAACGTGCACGCTAGATTCAAATCATCCTCCAGGAGCTGATTAGAGAAGCTGTGGGATCGGACCAGAGCGGAGTAGAGTAATGAGAGAGAGAGAGAGAGAGAATGAACTAAACCGAGAAATACATAAAAGGAAAGTGTTGTGTGTGTGTGTGTGTGTGTGAAAGAAGAAAAGGCAGGTGGAAAAGAGCAGGGAGAAATAGAAGAAAGAAGAGAAAAAGTGAGCGAGAAAATATTAACATAAAAAGAAAGTGCGAGAGGACAAAAAAGAGAAAGAAAGAAAGTGAAAGGTCAGAGGGAGAGAGAGAGAGAGAGAGAGAGAGAGAGAATAAACAAAGAGGTAGAGAGACGTAAAGGGCAGAGGAAGAGACAGGAAAGAGAAAAGCAGGAGAAAAGAGAGGGAGAGAGCGAGGGAGAAAAGAAAAAAAGGATGGAAAAAAGTAGATGGACGAAAGGACGAAAAAGAAAGAAGAAAGAGAAGTGACTGAGACACAGAGAGAAAGACAGAAAGAGAGCAGAGAGAGAGAGAAAAGCTAAGAGGACAAAGAAAGAAAGAATAAGGAGAATGAGACGAAGTAGAGAGAGAATCTTGAGACCAGGAAGAGATGAAAAGAGAGAGAGAGAGAGAGAGAGCATCTTTTAAAGGTAATGCGTCAGGGTGATGACTTGGTCTGCGTGGGTGTGTCTCGACCCAAGGTGGTGCTTCTCAGACAGGTTTTACAGCTGTATGTGTGTGTGTGTGTGTGTGTGTGTGTGTGTGTGTGTGTGGACAGTTGCGCTGATTAGGGCGCTGTTATAGTGCACTCTATTCTGTCTCACAGCCTCATCAAAGACTCCCATATCCTGTCTCACACACTCCCCTCCCCTCGCCCGGCGAGCGCACACACACACACACACACACACACACACACACACACACACACACACACACACTCCCAGCGTGCGAGATTATCACAGAGTCGAGGGGGATGGGACAGGGCCGGGAGGCACAACGTATGTGTTTACGTGTCTGTGTGCTGTACTGTGTGTGTGTGTGTGTGTGTGTGTGTGTGTGTGTGTGTGTGTGATAAATGCACAGAAGTGGAGAGAGAGAGAGCTTTGTGTTGGCGGACTGGAGATCGGATGCTCGGGCGAGCGAGTGAGCGAGCGGTGCGACTCCTGGGCTTCACTCACAAACCGCAAGAAACGGAGGGAAAAACAGCAAGACACACACACACACACACACACACGCACACACAACGTTCTGCTACACAAAAAATACGATTACTTGCACACATGCAAGACTTTTTTTCTTTTCTTTTTCTCCCCTCCTCCTTCCCCTGTGACCCGACAAGACCGTACACGTCCCGCATATCTGAGAGCGCGGCGCACACAAGCACGCAGTCAGACACGTTCCCCGGAGACAGCCCTCACGCCGCCGCCGCCGCCATCAGTCAGAGATAAGGACAAGAGGACGCCAGGCTGAAACGATACGCCGACACCGCCATCACGGAACCGCGATACATCTTTACACCGAGAACCGGCCCGCTCCGAGCGTCTTCTCTTAACCGAGCGAGAAATTAAAAGAACCACACTTCAAAGATCAAAAAGAAAAAAGATCAAAAGGAAGTTCAAATACGAGCGACCGGAACAGTTGGGGACATCAGAGGAAAAAAAAAACAAAAAAAAACTTTAAGTGTGAGGGTGTAGTAAAAAAAAAATATTCGCAGAATTTCTGATATTCTCTCACGCGTGCGTGCACACACACACACACACACACACACACACACACACACACACACACATATACAATGTGCATTGATTCTTTGTGTCTTATCATAAAAGTACACTAAATTAATTACATTTAACTAAATAAAATTTTCGTCTTTTACACACACACACACACACACACACACACACACACACATTTGTACATGATGGCGAGTGATTCTTTGTCTCTTCTAAACTAAAACTGTTTAAGTACACTGAGCAGATTTTTTCTGTTCCTAGCTCTCTCACCCACACACACACACACACACACACACACACACACACACACACACACACACACACACACACACACTAGAGAATGGCAATGGAAAAAAAAATCCCCCTCCGACAGCTTGTTATAATTGCAGACCTCCTCTCCTCTGCGTGCCTCCCTTCCCCCCTCTCGAGCCGGTGTGAGTGTGCATGTGTGTGTGTGTGTGTGTGTGTGTGTATATTTTCTGTGTGTGTGTGATGGCTATAGACTCCTTCATGCTGCGTCCACACAACCCCATCTTAATAAATAAAATACTGCTTTTAGCAAAGGAAGCATAATGGACATGGAGAGGGAGAGAGAGGAGGAGGTGTGTGTGTGTGTGTGGGGGGGGGGGGTACTCGTCTGACGCCCCGTCATTCTTCAGGTTTTCGGAATGACTCGGGATCAGGAGTCCCGCCACCTCTAACCCCACGGGGGCCCGCTTTCAGGCTCTCTCCCCGCAGCTGGATGACCCGAGTAACCCTAAGCCGTGATGAAGGCTGACCCAGACTGTCTGGACGAGGGGCCGCCGCTTTTGTCCCCCCTGTCTGCCTCTCTAAACCCCCCCCCCCCCCTCTCCTTCTTACCCCCCCATCCTGTCTGTCCTGGTACACACACACACACACACAGGATCCCGTGTGGTCTCCTCAAACAATCGACAGAGTTTCAGAGCCCTTTCGGACAGTCATACAGATATATAAGTGTGTGTGTGTGTGTGGGAACCCGAGTCGCAGCAACTTCACCTTGTTCAATTTGATCTCTTTGTGGATAGCGCAACGAACCGAGATCATCCGGATTTGCTTAGAAGTCTGGACGCAGTTCAGAATCCGAGGTGGCGACAGTGGGGCACGTATGTGCGTGCGTGTGTGTGTGCGTGCGTGTGTGTGTGTGTGTGTGTGTGCGTGCGTGTGTGTGTGAAAAGCTCTTCATTGAGAACTTGGATAACAGGAAAGCAAACAAGCCCAGGACGCCAGAACGCACTGAATGAACTCTGCACAGAGGCACGGAACGCACACACACACACATACACACGCACACACTCACGACGGAGCGGTAACGTTACTCACCCGTCCGTTATGCCGGATCTCAGGAAGCAGGGACCGGCGGAGAGAACAAAATAATAATAATTAAAAAATTTAAAAAAACAAGCAGAGAGGAAGTAGCGTCCAGAGTGTGTGGAGTCCAAGTGTGGAGACTGAACTTCCCTCATCGGCTCAAAGTCTCTCTCAGTTTTCTTTCCTCTCCCTCGTCTCGCTCTTTCTTTCTTGCCTTGCAGAAGCGCGCTCCCTCTCTCTCCCTCTCTCTCCTTCTCTCTCCTTCTCTCCCTCTCTCTCTCTCTCGCGCTCTCTGTGTCTCAGTCACAAAGCAAACTGAAGGCACACAGAGTCCCGGCCGGTCTCGCGCGCACGCACACTTGTGCGCGCGCACACACACACACACACACACACACAGACAAACGCACACATTCACAGCCTTGTCTGAGCCTGCTGAGCTTTATACGACCGGCTTGACAGACAGCGCCGTGCTGAGTCAGGTGACCGCGCCGGGCTCCTCCGATTGGCCGGGCCTCCGGCAGCCCGAGGCTAGAACGATACGATTGGTGGCTCTCGAGCCTGCTGAAAGAAGAAGCCCTCAGTATTCCAGACTACTGTTCTGGCCAGGGCAGGGCAAGGCTGTTCTACACATAACACACTCGCAGAGAGAGAGAGAGAAAAGAACGAGAGAAGGGGGGAGAAAAAAAAAAACGTCACACAGTTTATCTTCGGCGTGTAATAATAGACAGCTGCCATTTTGGCTCAGCAAAGTTTATGTAGAAGGCCACTGCGGCGTTCGTAGCAGCCGCGTGTCAGCGTTTATTACGGAAAAGTCAGGAAACAATTTTAAAGGGATTATTTAAAAGGTGCGACATTCCTCTGTGTCTTTCTCTTTCGGTTCGTTTCACCTGGTGTTATAAGTGCGTAATGTTTAGGATGAGGCCGTAAAGCCCGTCAGAGAGACGGATCACTCGGCCAACACTGACGCCCCATGGCTCCACACTCTCACACACACACACACACACACACACACACACGCACACCATCAAGACTTAACCGCATCCATCCATCTTTTCCCCTGACGCAGCTCTTCTTTTCTTTCCGCGCTCTCGACCATCACTGCGGCGATGCAGCAGTTGTCCGTACGCATACGCGCGTCTGCCGCGAGATACGGCGAGACGTAATGAGCGCAAAAGCTGCGCCCAATATGGCACCCAGACGCCCCGAGCGTCAACACAACCTACGTGTGTGTGTGTGTGAGTGGAAGAGGGGGTGAGGTGAACCATAAAATCATCTCGTTAAACACCCTGATTGTCACGTCAGCCTGAAGCCGATGCGAGCCGATCGCCGGCCCCCTTCCCGTTTTTTCCGCTGCGGCGCCTGCGACGGCCACGGCCATCCAGAGATCAGGCCTTCCGGGTCGTTTCAGCGGCCTCGCGATACGCATCTCCATGTGAAGTCTGATCACTCGAAGCTAAAGATACGGCTGAAGCGAGGCAGATAAGGACGGACACGCTCTCAGAGCACAGAACAGGCGTTAGTTATGCGTCTTGATTAGTACTCCATTTTAATTTTAGTCATGGGCGACTTTCGCCCGCAGGCGCGTTTCCTGTGGAACGACTTTGAAAATTTTTTATAATAATAATAATTAAAAAAAAGCTGCTCACGGACACTAAAGGATGTTTCTACATAACCGATGTAAGCGCTTTGAAATTAAGTAAGGCTTTCACACCTATTGAAAGTGAATCAGATGCAGATCAGTTCTTTTGGTTTATTTGATGTGTGGTTCAGTTTGTTTTAACACTTAACTTAATTTTGGCTTGAGAACGAACAAAAACAACAAAAAAATGTGGAAATTGTTTATCCTAACCATTTATATTCATTAGGCAGCAGTACGGTAATAAAAGTGGTGTTCAAGTCAAACTGAGATTTTTGATCTGTGCAGAATAATAAACGTAAAAGTGAAACCGTCCCCGTTAAGGTAAAAAGCTTTCTATTGCACTGCCTGATTCACAGCTGGAATGCCGGCCTCCCAGGAACTATCACAATGATCCAAACATGTGGAAATGGCTTGAATGAGGTCAAGAATGTACGGTGGACGTGGCAGTAAGTCCCAGCCGAGTTCCTGTAATGTGCAAGTGGTGTTGTGTCCTCGTGAATGATTGTGTGTAGAGTTCAATCACAAAGGCAAAATCGCCCGTTTTACACCTTCGTTATAAAGTCCCGGTTAGACTGGAACACCGATCGTAGATAAAACACTAGATAGAATATGATAAAAGTTCTAGATAGATAAAAGCTAAATAAAACTAAACAAAACACACGCTCTTGTCTGATTCAGGCCCAGTCGATTCAGAATTGAATCGCTTTCTCACTGCGCCAGAGTTCATTTGGAAGACTACATCTCTCAGACCCTGTCTTGGTCCTAGATTCTTCTGCCTAAACAACCACATTAACATGGAGAACACACCAGGGCTCCATTCAGACAAGCTAAATGCCAAATCGAAACTTGATGAAGTTTAGTTGGAGGTTCTTGGAGGACCGCTGTTCATCAGGACAGAACTGGACCATGAAGCAATGGAAGAAGGGTAGGCTGGTCTTGTGGCCGTTCTTCTATATCATGTGGACGGCAGTGTGATGCTCTGGACAATGTTCTGCTGGGAAACCATTCATGCAAATGTTACTTTGAAATGTTACTACCTCCCAAAATGAAATGTTACTACCTCAGACCAAATGCACTCCATCGTGGCACTGGTAACCCATTGGCCTGTTTCAGCAGGATAATGCAGATCCCCTAGATTTCGGTCAGATTGTACATCTTTGATATGTGCGATCAAAACAAGTCCGATCAATGGAAGCCCCACCTTGCAACTTACAGGACCTAAAGGGATCTGCTGGTCCCAGATACCCTAGCACACCTACAGAGGTTCTGATAGTTCATGGGTTCACAGGTCAGAGCAGTTCTGTTGGCACAAGGAAGAGCTAGAGAACGTTAGACAGGTGGTATCTCCTTGATTGGCTAGCATCGTCGCTCTGAATGACAAGAGGACACAAATGTCCTTGAGGTTGAAACTAATGGGGTGATAAGTGTCGTATAGTTTATTACCCTCGACGAGCCACTGGAATGGGTTTTTGCAACCCAGTGATGCATAATCGGATTGCAGCAACACTATACAGAGTTTCGCATTTAGTAATCAAGCATGCATGCCTGCACTTGATCCTTGCACGCCTATTAGAAGTGAGAACCAGGAAGTAAATTCCCCTCGTATTTTCACGCAGTTCAATCACAGACAGATTACAGCCTTTGTGATTTGTGTAGAGGTTATCTCCATGTATACGCCTGCTAATACCCGACAGTAGTTACCTTGTGGTTTCTTACCCATTGTGAATTCATCCAAGCCTTTCTTTTTGTTTGTTTAGTCTACAAAAACTACCCCCACGTTTCATATATACCTTCCTCAGCTCACACCCTGCTTTATGGGTACTGTAGTTTTCAGGCAGGTTCCAAGACTGAAGAAAGAACAAAGGAGTCGCCATTCCAAAGCATGGACCCGCCCTTTCTCCCTCCTTTCTCTCCGAGTATGCATTAAAAACAACATCTGGGCTGTCTGGTCCAACTCTGGCCACATGTGTTACAGCAGTTAAGCAAGGCTGAGCAGCGGTTAAGTAAGTCTTTTGTTTCAGTTTGAGAATTCACATCTTCTGGAAGTTTTGTTGGAGAAGAAAAGCTGAACAGAAGTCTTCAATGAACTCTTGAGATTGCTCATGAGAGCCACGCGCGATAATGCTATGATAATGGAAAGGAGTCGAATCGAAGAGTTGCCGCTGAGCGGTGTCCTAGACAACACCTGAAACAGCAGTCGTGCAGGTGGAAGTTTTACACTATCGGCCTGCACAAACACCTCCCAAGGGAACACCGAGCAGTCTTTATTTATTTCTTTGTGTACATCAGCGTTAGACAAGTGGAGGAGGGGCCGACGACTCGAATTCCCTTCGAATGAACCTTCTGAACCCTAGAGTGGCTCTGTGAGCGATTGACCTCTTCCTGTGCTGCCAGAGCTCAATGAGGACTGCTGTTTCAGAGGCCTGATACTGCACCCCCACACAACACACAAAGTCCACCCAGCTTCGTTCCCGGCGCTCATGTGATAGCTATGTGTGCGGAAACATAGATTTAAGCTTCCCATTGATGTCTGATCTGGGGATAGTTTTGCGCCTATGATCTATAGAGAGAGAGAGAGAGAGAGAGAGAGAGAGAAAAACAGCCGATAAAGCATGAGGCCGCAGCGTGGGCTTCCTCCTTCGTGGCTACTCTCGAGTTTGGCTGCTGCGCCTAGTTTTTCAGACCTAAATGAGAGCCACATGTCACGAGCTGAGCAGCACTTGCAGAAAGGTGGGATTAGTGCAGGGAAAGCCCGCTATTTAAGGCGCATTTTTCATTGTTATCAGTTACATCAGTGTCCACAAGTGAAATTGTTATGACAGCATCACAGGTCCATACGGCGTGAATTGAAGGAAAAAACCTGAGAAACTTAAGGTGCACCTTATTGACTAAAATTTTTTTTTGCCACTTATTTCCAAAAACCGCTATGAAATAGCCTTAGGGCACGAGGTGGGGTACACCCTGGAAACGCTCATTCACACAACACCAATCTGCCGAATCTGCATGTCTTTGTATAGTGGGAGGAAACCGGAGTACCCGGAGGAAACCCACTAATCGCAGGGAAAAATATGCAAACTCCATGCACACAGACTCGAGGTCGGAATCGAACCCGAAACCTGGAGTTGCGAGGCGGCAGTGCTAAACACTACACAACCGTGCCGCATGTTGTATTTAACATTTAATTCAATTAATAATTTGAAAAACAGTCTGACAAACTGTCTGTTCAAGACAGTGACACTGGAAACATTAAGCTCCTGAGACCCGGGTTCTACTGTTTTTGTTTGTTAGCACCTGATATCAGGATGAAATTAATCAGTGTCTTCAAACCGGATGAAGTTTGGCCAAGAAATTTGATCTAGCCGTCTTTAGACAGTTTACTTTGGAGAAAATATCATCTCCTTATATGTGGACATTCGAGTCTCAAGAGGTCCATAAAGTCGAAGTCCTGTTCAAACTACTACCGGTTCCAGACACCAGTGAAGTTCTGACAAATATGCTGTGGAGCAAAAGAGCCTTTACAGGGCATTAGGGATCTAATCAGGGAATCAGAGGTAGACTTGTCTTCGGGAAACGTCATTATCGTCAGTTTAGAAGTGCTCCCGAAGACAGACTAACCCTACTTGGAGAAGTATTTAGTGCGGAAATAATGCTGTCGAACATTCATTTAATGAAATCTCGCCACACAGCCACGAGTTCAGATAACAGCTACGTATATCGATAACACTAAATGTAAAACTAACTCACCTTGCTGGGATGCTGAGCCATTTGGAACTAATGCGGATTAAGCGATTAGCGCCTGCTTATACAGGTATGTCCAAGAAACCGGAAACTTGATTGCAACTGCAGAATTCAGCACAACAGTAATCCTAATGACTTTATCAGGATGTGGTAGCAGTGTAGACCGATGAGCTTATGCACTTATATTCAAAGTGTTCTTGGAAAAATAACAGTGGACCCTCGGCATGCGAAGTTGATCCTTTCCGCAGGCGAGTTCTTAAGGTGAAATTTCGTATTGCAAAGCACATTTTCCCATAGGAAATAATGTAAATGCAGATAATCCGTTCCAGCCACCCAAAAAATATTGTCAATATTACCAATTTCCAACAATATAATCATATTTTTGTAATCATATTAAGTTCTGACAAATATGCTGTGATCTTTGGGATCCATGTGGCTATGTTTTCTCAAAAGTTTTAGGATTTAGATTATGTTTGTTTAGCTGCTGTTACTTTTCTATTCTCTATTTATTAATTATTATTAATTTGGCATAAATTTATTCCATTTCACAAGGTGTTTAAAATCACGCCGCTCTACTTTTCTACTTGTTTTTGACTTTGCAAAATTGAGACACCAAATTGTCACATAGTTTGTTAAGCATTATTTAGAATTAGATGGTAATCGTAGCTGATAAGACGACTGTACTGTTCTACAAGCCTTTTAAAGAATAACACGCTTGGGTATGTGATGCTATAGGAAAATTAAAAAGTAAATTTTTTTTTACTTAAAAAGAAAACACAAAAAGAAATAATCACCTGAATTTCAATTGAAGTAAAACTTATTCATAAAATATGAGTTATGTCATATGTTACCATGTTAATATAAGACGCATATGATTGTGTGTGGTCAAACTTTATATGCAATACACAATATTATTAAATATTAAAATATCATCATCCATATATACATGTCCTTTACTTTGAACATAGCATTAGTATGTGAGCCAAAACATTATAATATATATATATATATATATATGTATATATATATATATATATATATATATATATATATATATATATATAATATTAGATAATATTAGAAGTCATCTAAGCCAAAAGTGAATATGGAAATATGGAAATGTTTTATATAACTTTCATACCAGTTTCAAATGATGTGTCAATATTTCACAGCACATACACTTCAGGAACGTCTGGTGAAAGGGGCATAATTATTATTCGACTTTTGTGCCTGTATTTCATATGGAACTATGGTGTTGTCGTGGTGATGATGTCATTGAGGTTTGGACCGACTCGCGGAGTCAAAGTCGCCTTTGTGCCGACGGATAAATTAGTTGTTTGTGAATTTCGGTGCAGACATAATACGAGCACGAAATCGTCCGCACATTATTATTATTATTCATCCGTAAACCGGAACGTCGTGCTTTGTAGCGCACCAGAAGACGGAGCGATATTATCGAGCTTCATTTGCAGCGTCGTCCTAGCTAGCAAGCGAGCCTCGTCTTCTTTCTCAGCTCGCAGGCTTACTGTGTCTTCTCGTGCTCTGAAGTTTTCATGGTTCCTGACATGTTCCCTACCCCCAGCTCCACTCGCACTCGGGGAACTCGGGGCCCCCTGACCACATCCTGCAGCTGTCTCCTGGTTGACAGACTCAATTCAAACAGTTTAAAGGCTGAGCTATTACCTTTATCCCAGTGAAACCCAACCAACCCCGACCAGTTCAAACACTAATAAACACTTTAATGCAGAAATATACCTTGCCTGTTCTCCGTCACAATATTCCTTACAGTAACTTCACATATTCTTTTTATTTTAAAAACTAAACTACATAGAAATGTTATGCTGTTATAAAGAGTGAAATATTGTAGTATCTCTAGAAGTTATGAAAAAATATACGTTTCCCCCTTTTTCTATTATTAATAGTATTTTAGTTTTCCAGTTAAAATTTTTTTATTTTTCAGAGCGAGCCCAGTTGCTTGTTAGTGTGCTAATTTTAGTTTTACTTAACGGTTCACATTCCTGTACATATTTCTGATCCTGAACAAACACAATCGCAGTATTTTAGAAACCTATATAATATATAGATCTTATAAAATATATCGAGAAACATTTCAGGCATTTTTAAAGTTCCTGAAATTAAATCGTTGCCCGTCTGAGCTCCCTTGGACAAATTCAAAACTTGTCCTGTGTTGAGGTGGAGTTCTACGAAAGGATGAAAAAAAAAAAAAAGAACACTTATTAACTTATAAATAAATCAATATTGGCATGTCTGACATAGAGTCACTGTTTCTACAGGTTGCTGCAAAAAAATAAAGGTATGGAGAGAAAAAAAAAGGAAAAAACTACTAAAATGTAAAGTAATGTTTAAAATAAGATGTATAAAGAGAAACAGAATTTGTCTAAAGTTCTAAAGTTAAATGTAAACTATAGTGTAAAGCCCAACAGAAAGTATCTTGTAAAGTCAGCTGTAACCTAAAACTTAGGAAAGAAAATTATAGTATAATGTAGCAAAATAAAAATAAAATAAGACATAAATGTGTAAAATGTATAAAAAGAAATGTAATTGAAATGTAAAGTACAACCTGAAAGAAAGTGTAAAATAAGATATAAAGTAAAAAAAAGAGAAAAACATTGTGTAAAGTTTGATGTATAATGTGAAATAAAATTTGTGTAAAATTAAAATATTCTAAAGTACAGTCCGAAAGAAAATATAAAATAAGATGTAAAGTCAAATATATATATAAAAAAACGAATAAATGCAAAGTAATGTGTGAAACGAGATGTATAATGAGAAATCAAATTTGTGTAAAGTAAAAATATTCTAAACTATAATGTGAATCACAACAGAAAATATCTTGTAAAGTCAGCTAGAAACTACAACATAGAAAAAAATCATAAATGTATAATGGAAAATAAAATGAAAAGAAATGTTATTGAAACTCAAGTACAATGCGAAAGAAAGTGTAAATTAAACTTTGTAAAATGTAAACTTTTTTAGTTTACAATTAAGTGTAAAGTATAATGTAAAATAAAAAATGCATCCCTGTGCATAAAATAAACCTTCGTGTTTGTTCGAGTTACATGACCTCACCAAACGATTACTTGATGTGTGTGTGTGTGTGTGTGTGCGTGTGCGCTTTTGTGGCTTTACCATGTTTACCATGTTTTTATGTACCAGCATATGAGCTAGCCTGTAACAGAAACACAATTCATATGTGATTCCTGTTTTCTTCTGTATTATTATCCTTATTTACAGAAATGTAATGTGTATTAAATCTGGAGCCAGTGGTAGGAATTAAAGGGATGTACTTTATTAGATATTAACTATCAGGTTACTGATGTTCTGCAATTGGTTTAGCAACTCAGTGGGCGGTACACATCGCAGGTTCCTAAGCTAATATTATAAAAGATCTCACAGCAAGAGGTTACATTACAGAGAGGAAAGTTAGTCTTGTACGCTACGTGGTGCGCTATTTGTTGCGCTATGTGTTGCGTTGTTCGGATTCTCAGCAATTCATTGTCGCTAGAAACGTCAAATGTTTTTACAAAGTTCAGCGTACATTCAGTGTGGAATCAGTGCACACTACTTCCACAGTAAAGCGCGGAGCAGGTCATCACACCGCCGCCTCAGCGTGTTCATATAGAGTGTATGATGTGAGTGAGGAGACGTTGAGCGGGCAAGACGCGTCGGAGGTGTAGCTGTGATCAGCGTTTCCAGGGCGTTCACGCGTGACCCTGTTCTGGAAGACTGCCAAGCGTTTGATCAGTAGAAGTGCATGTGTGAATAGGGTTCCTCTTGAACTGTGTGTGTGTGCGCGTGTGTGTGTGAATCTGAGAGAGAGATGTAACCGTTAGTTCTCATACAGTGTTCCTGCACAGGAACAGGAGCAGAAACTACAGAAATAATCAGGGTGACGTTTCCACACATTCTGACTCTATACACAGTGATGTTTGCATCAGATTAGAGTTAGGACTGTCTGTCTGTCTGTCTGTGTCTGTCTGTCTGTCTGTGTCTGTGTCTGTCTGTCTGTCTGTCTGTCTGTCTGTCTGTATCTGTCTGTCTGTCTGTCTGTCTGTATCTGCCTGTGTGTCTGTCTGTCTGTCTGTGTCTGTCTGTCTGTGTCTGTCTGTCTGTCTGTCTGTATCTGTCTGTCTGTCTGTCTGTCTGTATCTGCCTGTGTGTCTGTCTGTCTGTCTGTGTCTGTCTGTCTGTGTCTGTCTGTCTGTCTGTCTGTATCTGTCTGTCTGTCTGTCTGTATCTGCCTGTGTGTCTGTCTGTCTGTCTGTGTCTGTCTGTCTGTGTCTGTCTGTCTGTGTCTGTCTGTCTGTGTCTGTCTGTCTGTCTGTCTGTATCTGTCTGTCTGTCTGTCTGTCTGTATCTGCCTGTGTGTCTGTCTGTCTGTCTGTGTCTGTCTGTCTGTCTGTTTCTGTCTGTCTGTTGCTGTTGATCCCAATCTATTTATTTTATTTATTTGTCTGTTCAGTTTCTCTGCTTTTCGTCTCTCTCTATTCTTCCTCTCTCTGTTCTCTTTCATTCTCTTTCTTTTTTCTCTTGCTGTCTCTTTGTATTTGTCTCTGACCTTTTCTCTTTCTTTCATATCTCAGTCTATGTAACTTCTCTCTCACTCTTTCTCTTTTATTCTCTCTAGATCGCTGTTCTTTCTTTCTTTCTTTGTTTCTTTCTGTTTCTTTCTCTTTCTCTGTCAATGCATTTTCTTGTTCTCTTTCTTTCTCTTTCATTTTCTTATTACTCCCTCGATCTCTGTGTTTCCTTTCTTTCTTACTTTTTTCATCTCTTTATTGGTTTCTATATTTCTTTATTGTCTTTTTTTTCTCTTTATCTCTATGTATTTCTTTCTGTCTGTCTGCCTCTTTATCTCTGTCTCTTTATATGTCTATGCATTGTCTAGATCTCTTTCATTCTCTCTTTACCCCACTCTTGATCTTTATGTACTCTTTCTTTCTCTCAGTTCAGTTCAGAAGAGCTTTATTTTCTGAATGTTAACAAAAAATATTACATTGTTGCCAAAGCAATTCTAATTGCATTATAAATAACATCAATCTGACTTTATAATCTGTTTCCTTCTTTCTTTTTTTACTTCACTTTCTCTGTCTCTTTCTGTCTATGTGTCATCACGTTCTCTTCCATTCTCTCATTACCTCCTCAATCCCTTTTTGTCTTTCTTTTTTGTCTTTCTTCATCTCTTTATTGATCTTTGAATTCTGTTTGTTTATTTTTCTGTCTCACTTTACCTTTCTTTCTTCCTCTTGATCTCTTTTTTCTGTCTGTCTGTCTGTCTCTGTCTCTTTCTGTCTATGCATCATCCCATGCTCATTCATTCTTGTTTTACTCTTTCGATCTCTGTCTTTCTTTCTGTCTTCATCCTTGTCTCTTTTTCTATCCAAGTCTTTGCCTCTGACTCTATCTCTTTATCTGTCCATGTCAGTTTCATCATTTTTTTCTCTTTAATTCTCTCTTTACACCCCCCCCCCCCCCCCCCCTCCAATCTTACTGTCTCTCGCCCCCTCTCTCATTTGTTCGGTCTCTCTGAATGTAAGTAGGAAACTAGGTCATGGAGGCAGGGAGCCAATAGTGGTGGTATGTCCTCTCTCTCTCTCTCTCTCTCTCTCTCTCTCTCTCTCTCTCTTTTAACTTAAATAGAGCTTTTATGTAAGTGGAGGAGGGGAGGCAGCCCAGGGGGAAGGGAAGAGGAACGAGAGCGCTATAGGGATGACATTCTCCCTGAGAGCGTCGCTTGAGAAAGGAAACTTGGAGAGGAAATAGTGCGACTCCTTTTCCTGACCCGACTCCTTCGCTCTCCCAGAAAACGCCACGTTTATATAACGGCGTGATCCTATAGCCTCCCTCTCTCTCTCTCTCTCTCTCTCTCTCTCTCTCTCTACTTTACTGTCCTCAGCTGAGAACCAACAGCATCATTTACTATAAACAGGAAACTATCGGTTAGTCCTTGTGTAAATAATTGTGAGTGGTTTGTTTTTCGCCTGACAGGCATTTCAGGGATACTTCGGCTCGGAGGCTCGCAGCGTTTCCAAATTTAGCGCACTTGTGCGCAGATTAAGGACATGCAGAAGTACTGAATATATACAAAATCAGCGTGACTCGTTGACTCTTCAAACGAGAAGGAAGCGCGTATCGTCCGGGCGTAATTAAGCTCGCTGCAACCCGCCGTTTACACAGAAACCATAACGCGGGGTTATTAGAAAAGGAGAAAACCGAAGAAAAAAAAAAACGATTGCTCACAGAAAAGCAAGATAGTAGTGGAAAGAAGCAAACGTGGTAGAGAACAGCGTGCTTTTTACTCGAGTTCTAAAAACTGACTAGTCAACCTCGTCGATTGAGAAAATGATTAATCGGTTTCGCTCATCTTCCGCTTAATCCGGATCTGAGAAAGATTTCGTTTTTTTTTTTTTTTGGCTGATTCCATGACTTGTTTAAACGAACAACGATCCCTGATGTGCAGTAATCTTGTCTCGGCTGTAGGCAGGTTTCCATCAACCCTAATAATCAGATTAATAACGGGAGTAAGATCAGTCTGACCCGGTCCGAGCCGATCAGAACGTAAACCTTTTCATAATCAATTCAGTGGGTAAATATCCGCCGTGTGATCCAATCTTTTCTATTCTTCTAATAAATATATTTGTAACGCGGCAGCACGATGGCATAGCGGTTAGCACGGTGGCGTCGCACCTCCAGGGTCGAGGGTTCGATTCCTGCCTCGGGGTCCGTGTGCATAGAGTTTGCACGTTTCCTCCGGGTACTCGGGTTTCCTCCTTCATGTCCAAAGACATGCAGATTAGGCTAATTGGCGTTCCCAAATTGCCCGTAGTGTGTAAATGAGTGTTTGCTGTGTGTGTGTGTGTGTGTGTGTGTGTCCTGCGATGGATTGGCACCATGTCTCTGGTGTTACCCCGCCTTGTGCCCGGTGTTTCCTCGGATATGCTACAGGCTTCCCGCGACCCGGCATAGGAGATGAAATTTTGTCTCCATTCCTGAGCTTTAAAGTCCGGCGGAACAAAGATCCCAGATTCTTAAATTCTCTTGAATCTCGATTCTTGAATCTTGAATCTTGATTTTGCTTCCATTCCTGAACAACTCCATCACACCATCAGACTTTCATCCACCGGGGCTCCGGCTGAGGAACGAGCTCCGATTCGCTCGCATTCCACACGCAGTAAAGTATCTAACCAATCACAGATGAGACCGAGTTCCTGTAACCAATCATGACGCAGAAGGCGGGATTTATCAGCAAGGAGGGTTCAACTTCAAAGCTGGAGAAAATACTTACACAGCCATTTTGCTCACGTAAAAAAAAAAAAAGTTATATTCTGATGAAATACTTTGAAAATGTATGTTTCTGTATTTGGAGTGTGTGTGTGTGTGTGTGTGTGTGCGTGTGCGTGCGCGAGCCCTGCATGCTTACCAAAAGTACGAGCTAATAAAATGGGTGTATATCCGTGTCCAGTGGTGTAGCGTGAGCAGCGCGATACACGATCACATGCGTTCCTGCTGTTTCGGAGCAACATTCTCTATTTTCAGATGCTTTTAGGAAACCGATGCACAGAACTGTTCAGCACAATACACGGCGTCCTAGTTTAGCCCGTGTCTGCCGGGAAGAGGGGGAGTGCAGTGTGGGAATTTATGTCTCTTGCATAAAAAAAAAAAAAAAAAGAAAGAAAAGATTTCTGGCGTCTAATAATAACACGCCGCGCTGAAAACCAGGGAAAAGCCCTCCGAGATGAAGTGCTAAAAAATGAAAACTAATCAAAACCAATAATATCACGCTTAAACCAAATGAATGAACGCTTTCCATTTGACAGGACGATTCGACGTACGCTTCCTCAGACAAGCCGAGTTTAATAAAGCAGGAGCTTTTATAGATGTTTTATATTATAAATGCCATCATTTTTGCATCCGAACAAGATGACCAGTAATTCGGAACAGAAATCAATCCTACAGGTCAAGACAGACAGACAGGTTTTTTTTTTTTTTTTTTTTCTGTTTTAAATAAAGCACAGGTTGACACTTTGTTCTGAGGCTGTTATGGCTAGATCTGTGTCTTGTTTAGCTTTTGTCTTTGATCCTCTGCTCTGTATTCTTGTGTTTGTGCTCTTTGAACTGTGCACTCAAGGTCGAGTGTGTGTGTGTGTATAAGAGTGTCTGAGTGAGAGTGCTGGGGTCTTGGGTGGGGGATTTCCTTTCATTGGGGGAGACTGAGGCCAGTGTGATGGACTTAAAGCTCCCTTTATAACGCTGTACAGATCCGTACCGGTCACGTGAAGTCGTCCTTCATGCGCGCGTTCTTCATTCACAGCTACGTTGTTGTGGTTAGTGGTGTAAATGTCAAGTCAGGAGTGGAGTAAATGTATAAACTCCGCTGCATTGTATATACACTGTACAATATACACTACACAACATTACAGTACAATTGTGATTCTAACGTAGCTTATTTTAAAGTAGATTATTAAATCTGGCACAAAAACTGCTCATAACTTCACTTTTACTCAGCATTTATGGAGCAGGTTTAATTTCAGGTAAATACCTAACTACCGGCAAAGTTTCAGTGAATTCTGTCCAGACAGTTTTGCGTACAGATGAACAGAATTTTCTTCTGAAACTGGTTTCTGATAGTGATGGGAAGTTTGGATCATTTTAGCGACTCGGTTCTTTGAATCTCGTTCGTCAAAATGAACGAATCTGTTCTTGAGTCATTTAGTTAATTTCGTTCTTTTGATCAGAAATGAATAAAATGTTACATTTTCAATAAAGAGACCCCCAACACGTCTATATACGCAGATTTTGGCTATAGTTCCAGTAATGAAAATATTACAATGGCAGCTCATCACATATTATTATAAACAGAATGAGCAGCTCACCGTCATATCTTCTAGTCCGAGTCGTTCATTCTTTTGAATCTATTGCGCTGTATAGCGTCTATGGGAGTCACATGACAAAAGAACGAACGACTCGAACCAAAGACTCAAAGGTAACGACTCATTTCTGTTTCCTGTACGTGACCTACGGAGGTCTTGTGATGATTTGCGCATGCGCACCGAGTAGAACATGAACGAATCACTCTCCGAGACGACTCGTTCTTCTGAGTCACGTTAAAGATTCATTCAAAAAGAATCAATGGTTCATGAACGACCCATCACTAGTTTCTGGTCTTCCAATGTATGAAACATAAAGATATCATTTGAGTCACAAGACCAAAATTCGATGTCCGGTGACAACCTTGAATCTGCTGCGATTCAATTTCAATCCAGAAGTCCAACTCTTCAGTATTTGAATCTGTTCCCCCCCACCCCCCCCCCCCCCCCCCCCCCCGCCCCCGTCTTTGCCATGGACGGCTGTAGCGTCTTCAGCACATCCTGATCTGATCTTCTGAGGATAAGATTTTTTCTGTTCAGGTTTTTTTTTAATTAGGAAATGACATTATTATTATTATTATTGTTTTGCGTCTGATATTGAAGCGACATTGTGCAACCCTGCTTCCGCGTAAGCGCAAACCCGAGTGACGCGTTAAAATAGCCGGCGTGAACGAATCACCATCCCGGACGCCGCCTTCTCTGTGATCGCATGAACTCGTGAGACAGACGAACGGAGAATTGGATTCGATGACGGAAGGGCGACATTTACACCCCGAAAGACTGATGCGTGCATGACCATGCGTGCGTTTGACGTTTGAGACGGCTAGACCAAACAAAAACAGAGTCCAGGTGCCTGTACGGACCTGTTCGCTTTTTTAAGAGATGCCCCCTTCTTCTTCTTCTTCTCCTCATCCCATCTCTCTGTAAAACCTTTCTTCTTTATTTGTGTTTCCTTTTTTTTTTTTTCTCTCTCTCTCTCCCTTATCTTATAAAGCTTGTAGGAATGCAGCTTTGCATCAAAAGTCTTCTTAGACGTTTGATGAACAAGTGCAGATCTGGAATGCACATTATTTTTCTGCTTTAATGAGATGTTTGTCATTGTGTCTCGCTCTTATCTCCGGAAGATGATTATCCGATTCCAACAAAACGTCTGATTTCATGCTGTACACTTTACATTCCGGCATTTTTGTCTAGAGCGAATGATTTACGGTCCTTTAACCACAGCGTGTATGATTCAGCTTGTTTTTCACACAGAGACGTACAAAAGGGTCACCAAGTTCAGGCACGGTGGAAAAAAAAAAAAAAATTGACGTTTCTTTAAGGAAGTATGAAAAAAGATCATTGTATCATAAATAATGACGTCAATGAAATTAAAAATAAGTATTTTTCCAAGGGTGAGTCAAAAATGATCCGCACTCTTTGTCCGTCTGTCAACAAGCTTCCGTTTTAGAGAATGTTTTCGTGAGCCACGAATGCGCCGCTGTCTTCACTTCTTCATCAGAAGTGAATCTTCCGTCCTCGTAGTTCTGCTTTCAGGGGACCGAACAGGCGAAAGTCTGACTGAGTGAAATCAGGACTATATAGGGAGGACGCCTCAGAGTGTGGACAGAAGTGCGAGGACGCATGTCTTCAGCTCTTCAATGAGCGTCTCGCTGTAACGAGCGCTGTCGATTGTTGAACCTTTTTCCTGATGATGTTCCAATACTTCTGGCCCTCGAGAATCCCAGAAAACTGTAAGCGATGTTGAATTTTTCAGCTGATGGTTTTGACTTCTGAACTTTTTCTCGGTCTGAGATTGAGGATGTTTCTGTTCCGTACTCCCTGTCGTTTACTCTCTGTCATCTCATAGTGATGAATCCGTGTCTCGTCACCAGTAATGAGTCTCTTTATGAAACTTTCCCTACTTGCTCCATATTTTTCTTTTCGCAGATATACAAACACTTCTGTTTATGCTCTTGTTTCGGCACCATGTACACCCTCAGACGCTGCTCTTCTTTCGTGCAAATCGTTAGCGGGACGTCTGTTTCTTTGCTCGCATGAACTGATGTAACACGTACACTCCTGCACCGCAGTGACTGGGCAAAACAAAAGGTTTAATATAACTGATGTGCGGTTCATTTTTGACTCACTAGAAATTCCATATTACTGTTGTCGGCCCCACATTAATTCTTCAAAGCATGAAGTTTAAGAAGATAACTAACTAACCAAGAAGAGAACTATTTGTAATGTTAAATGTGACACGACACAAGGCACCGCTGGACAAAACAGGAACGCTCGGGAAACGGGTCAAGGCACAGCCATTGTGTACGGTGAGTGTTTATTAGTCTCAACCAGAACCACAGGAGACATTTACATCTCAATGACTACACTTGGGTTTTTTTTTTTTTTTTTTTTTTTTAATCCAAAGATACGGATTCGGCACACAGATCTCATACTCCTGCATTCCGAACAGCTTTAACCCTCGGATCCAATTCCTCCGAGATTCATTACGGGCTCCGAAAAACGAGGCCAACGAACAAAAATGGCCTCCGTTTCTTTCTTTCCTCCACTTCCTTTGAAGTGCTAATGAAGCAGCGTCTATGTGATTAGCACAAGATGGCTATCTGAGCCTACATGCTCCGTGCTAAAGGACTCGTCGTGAGAGACAGAAGGGAAGAGACGCGGTGCGGCGCTCTGGCGTTCTCCTCCCGCTACGTTTTGCAGTTCTTTGATAATTGATCCGGTTCGGGGGGAAACCCGGCTCCGCCGTCAGTTCCTCTCCTCTTTACGCTCGGCTTTTTTCCGAGCGGTAGATCCGAGAGGGACGGTGTTAGTGGGTCACCCAGTTCTGTCAGCTAGCGCTTCTGAAGAACTTCTGAAACGGTGCGTCATGCTGGGGGGAGACGAGTTTTATAGGCTGTGTTTTTATGGCTCGACTCTCGAGGATTGAAAGAGCGAGGATTCTGGCTCACACACACACACGGCGGTGAAACTCCCGGCGAACTCGAGTCGGCGTAGACAACATGACGGTCTTGGCGAATTTCTCACTCACTTTATTTCGGCCTCCCGAGGGCTTTTCTACATGCGCTGTAATTCTACCCTGACCTTGAACAGCTTTGTAGGGCTTTAGGAAGAGACGGGCAGTGAAGGTGATGGGAATTGATGTGAGCGTTCCTCCAGGTTCACTCGTAGCCTAGTTAGAGAGTGTACTGTACATAACTAGTTTGCGATCATGTGACTCTTACGACGCGTGAAATTAGTCTACTTTATTAATGAACTTGTCTTGATAGTTTAGACAATATTACAAGACAGCAAAAACAGCAGATCACAGCACATATTGGACCTGATCGTTGTGTTTTGGAGACCAGCGATTTTGTTGAAGTGAATTGAAATACCTGCATCCAGTCGAGGCAGTAGATATGAGTAACTAATTTGTCCCCAGACATCCATCCTCCTAGAAGTTAGCAGACTTACCTCTCTGATACCCGAGATCCAGACCGCGACCCGGGATCGTTTCGGAGGACGCTCGACCCCACAGCGCTTCATTTTGATCAGTGCGAACACAATCGGCCCACACTCGAGACCACCTTCTCAGCGTATTCGAGCACGGAGCAAATCAGATGTTAAAGCCAATCGTACCAGAACACGGAACTGGACCGCTGTTTAGAATGTGAAGTCAACTATACCGTCCGCGTATCTCCGAATTTGTCTGTGCGTGCGTAGCATGCGCCAATCCCGTCCTCTGATATCAATAATGTTACGCATAACAGGAAGATCGACTTCCCTTTTTTTTTTTTTTTTTTTTTTTTAAATTCCCTTTGTGTTTGCTGCCTGCTCGCAAACCCATCCAGGCGCATACTGCCACCTGCTGTACCGGAGAGAGAAAATACTCAAGTGTACCCCAGTACGGAGAACAGTAACAGTGTGGGAGGTGATGCAATCGTTTCAAATCAATCATGCTTACTGTGAAATCGCCATTGAAGCGTTTGGGCAGCTAAAAGAAAAACAACAAAATCATGAGAGAAGTTGCAAAGCACTTTGTGGTCAGCTAGTTACATGTTGTTATTCAACTATAGGGGTACAAACTCCGGGATTCAAGAAGAATTCATTCATCATTTGTACACATACCAACAGCATGAGTGCATTGGAGTTAAAAAAAAAATTTTTTGGTCAGGGTTAAAAAAAGAAGGATTGGACTACGGTTCGGAAGGTCCCAGGTTCAAACCCAACGACCACCAAGATGCCACTGTTGGGCCCCTGAGCAAGGCCCCTAATCCTCAGCTGCTCAGATGTTTAATGAGATAAAAATGTTAGTCCCTCTGGATAAGGGCGTCTGCCAAATGCCATAAACGGAACTAGAAGAAGGATTTTAGCTAACAAACATTAACATACTATAACCCTAATCTAGTGCACTGGGGTATGTTTTAAACGATATTATTCCAACAAAGTAAAGAAGAAACAAAAGCTTTTTCACATTCCGAAAGTAAAGAAACAGCTACTAAAAACACTGCCACATGAATGACTCTACTTTTAACAAAGTTTGACTCCAATTGAAGGTTTGCGATCCACTTTGTTATGTTTTTTTTTTGCCTCTTATGAACAACAATTCTCGCTATTTAATGAAAGCTTCTTATCCCTGACCAAGTTTGATCGATTTGAGCAACCGTAATGACTGCGAACCATTTTTTAGTGCTCGTAAAAGTCCCTCCTGTATGGAAGAATCTCTTCCTGCCCTCCGTCTACAGCGCTGCGACATCAAGTGAGAATAGTCTATTCGTACGGAGTTGCACTGAAACGACCATCGATGAATGAATGTGCAGGAAAACACCACGCGTCCATATCATTTCCTCTGCATGGTAAACTTTTAATCGGTCTCTCTGTTAAGCTTGATCTGTTCATACAATTGAATCCCGACTGGCTGATCAGACGGGACACTTGCCCTCCGCCCCTTATTGATCAAGAAACCGAAGGTCCTCCTCGGGCTCATCCCGAAACCGAAGTCCATCCCTGTGCCCTACTTACGTACTATTTCATGCGTGCATCAAGATGCTTCTGGGTATTCCGTGTCTGCTCGGGTACATCGTTCAGACACTAACACGCTGGGCTTTAATGCGCAAAGTTGTTCTCGATAATTGTTCCGTATTCGACTACAGGAAAGTGCACGGGGAGAAGGATGCAGGAAAGCGTGCAGATGAGTTTCAGTGTGATTTATTTAATTTTCACTCTATAGGCAAAAAAAGAAAAAAAAAAAGACAATCGCTCACTATAATAACTCATTATGAGTTGGTCTCGTTCTTTCTTTCTCTTTCTCACTTCACTGAATGAACTAGACTGACACAGCGGGATCTGTAAGCATCCATTTTTTAAATCCCATCATCTCCCCCCCCCCACCCCCCCGCGCCGCCCCACTCCCCCGCGCTTCGGGTTTTTCCACTCTTTCCAATTAGCATAATGACCGAGGTTTGCAGATTAGAAAAAAAAAAAAAAAAAAGGAAGGGGGGTGAACAGGGAGACGAAAGCAAGCACGCTGGTAGAAACGCATCCCGCGTGGCACGCGTCCCGACACTTTATCTGATGTAATGTTCCCTGACGTATTGAGAATGATTTTTTGCCTACAGTCCTAAACAGCTGTGGCCTAATTCTGCTTTGTTTTCCTTTCCCTTTCACTTAGCTGCTTGCCTCGGAAGCCCGAGTTATTCCTGGCATATAAGGTTGGACAGCGTGTTGGCTTGTCAGAGCCCATGAGCACCGAGCGTACAGGATCGTAGCCCTGGGATTAATGTATGGAAAGGGGTCAAGCTGTGCCTCGGGGGTTGGTGGGGTGGGTAGGGGTAGGGCTTTTTTTTTTTTTTTTGTATGTTTTGTTTGGGAGGGGTGGGTGTCTGATCGAGATCCACTCAGTATGCACAGCTTGTTCATTACAATACGGAGGTAAATGAGCCATCACTCATTAAATATGCACATATTCATCATACATCATGGGTCAGAAGACAAACATGCTATTTAGACCCAGTGCGCTAATTTGGGTTTGGATTTGGAACGCTGCAGTGGGTAAAGTCTTCAGCTTGGTAAATAGTAGGGATGAACAAAGATCACTTCACAATACAATTCGATGCATGAATTAGCTTTTTTTTTTTTTTTTCCCGCAACTTCATCACGCGGGTTTTAGAGTGAATGAGATCTGATTCCAAGATGAGAAACGTGAGAAACACAACAGCTAACACACTTAGCGAGCATGTTCTTGCCGACGCTATCGGATTCGTGACCGTGAAAATGATCAGAACCGTTGGGGATATTAACATTTCCCGCGGATACGTTAGTGAATTGCTAATTAATGACCTCGTAACGGTAGAATTACCATTTAATTGCACTTAGCATGGTAGTCCATGAGGTTTCACAATACCTACATCGAACTTAAGAACTTCTCAACATCAAAACGACAAGTATACAGAAGGAATCGTCAAATTTAGGAAAATGTACAAAGAAATTTCAGTACAGTGTCATCAAAACATGGTATCAGTGCAAAAAAGTGTCTCACGGGCCTCCGAGTGGCGCAGTGGTAAAGTGCTCGCCCTATCATCCGGAGATCGCTAGTTCGATTCCCGGGTGATGCTGTAACCTCTCGCAGCCGGAGGTCTATAGAGAGTTGATTGGCTTAATGTGGGAGCCCCCTAGTGACGGGGAGGACTTGGACATGACTAAACTAGGGAGAAAATCGGGAAAAACTCCCCCCCCCCCCCCCCCCCCCCCCCCAAAAAAAAAGTGTCTCATCTAGATGAAAAAATTTATTTTCAGATAGGATCAATTTTTCACAACATTTAATGCTTCTTATCTCCTGATCCAAGCTTTGTTTTTTGTAAATATGCATACACATATTTATATTTTTATCAGATAAAAAGAAACACATCTGCTAAATACCATTTCATACCATTTCATGGCCTTTTATTTAACTTTTTCGAATTCAAATCTTAATTGTTATTAATTTCACATGAAAAGATAAAAAGCTGAAACAATGTACTATTCTAAAATGCAAAATGATTAAGATATTGCAACAAGAATTGGACATGGTTACGGACACTACAGATTTTTTTTGGGGGAAAAAAATTATTTAAAAAAATTAATTTTGCACAGAATGCTTTAATTTAAGCAACAGTTTTACAGGTCATATTCTTCTAGAAGCTTACTTAATATTTGTATTAGTATCAATACACGTAAAGAAACATAATATAAATAATTAGCATTTTAAATTGTTATTGTTTGATGTCAGACAGTAAAACATCGCAGCTCATAAGGCTTCAACATATAAACCAAATTCTTGGTTTTCTCTAAACGGAAAAGCTGACGGTCGGGTGACCCTGCGGCTCAACGCATGAGTTCGTCTCCGTTTCATGGTTTTCGCGGTATCGTCTACCCGTACAGAGCGCATACCTGCGGAGTCGCATACCTGCTCTATCGCTGCGTACAGGTTCCAACAGGCTTCAGAGAACGCCAGAGAACACGCGCTGATAAGAACACCGCGCAGCTCAAAAGAGCGCGAGTGGCTGATATGATCGACGTGTCTCAGGGACGTGCGGCACGATTCAGGAATCTGAGAAGCCAATAGTCGATCCCGCGCTTGCTCCGGTTGCATCAGCAGCTCATTTAAAAGCGTTGTCCAGAGACGCAGTTCAGAACTTCTGCGAATTTGGTAGGAATCTGAACATTTTGTGCAGACACTTGTACGTCACACCTCTTCAATACGGATTAATCTGACGCTTGGAATTAGCAGGTTGGAACCCATTCAGGAAATATTCAAGTATTCAATGAAGATGTAATTATCATCTGTCGTTACTCTGTCCTTTATGAAGCTGGTTCTGAACTTTGTGTCAGTCGTGACTGATCACCTTCAAATTGTCCAAAGGTCAATAGTTTGACATCTGAATAGATTTTATAAAAAAATAATATACATTTTTTTTTTCACCTTTCAAATTAATGGCTTAAAAGAAAGAAATCAAATTCAATTAATTTCAAACTTACATTTAGTTGCTCAAGTAATGACAAATACCTCATCATATCCACCTCATATTTTCAGTCCAAAGCATTCAGAGTAATTATTCACATATTCTGAGTGCAGCACTGTCAGACATTGGCACCGGACCTAATTTGTTTCCTTGTTCAAGCCGATATCATGCACGTACTGTATAAAGACTCTAGAATTTTAATCGTGCCCAGCTGAGGCATGCCTCTGCTTTTGGCAAACTCCTCTGTGCACGCCTAAAATCCCTCACACCTGTCTGAATAGCGTTTACATCTTTAGGTATGTCTGAGATTTGAATACTGATGCTGAATACTGATGAATTCTTTTTTTCCCCCCTTTTAATTCTGTACTACACACGCTTAACTCAATGGCCAGTGCCCTAAATGACCAATGATTTAATGATCAATGTCCATATGTCCAGTATGTCAATGATTAATGCATTAAATGGCCAGTAAGGCAACAATCAATGCACTAAATGACCATTAAATTAATGACCAATGACCAATAACTCTCAATGATCAATGCACTAAATGACCAATAACCCAATGAGCAATAACTCATTGATCAAGGCACTAAATGACCAATAACCCAATGATAAATGCACTAAATGAGCAATAACTCATTGATCAAGGCACTAAATGACCAATAACCCAATGTGCAATAACTCATTGATCAAGGCACTAAATGACCAATAACTCATTGGTCAAGGCACTAAATGACCAATAACTCATTGATCAAGGCACTAAATGACCAATAACTCATTGATCAATGCACAAAATGACCAATAGCCCAATGGTCAATGCAGTAAATGACCAATAACTCATTGATCAATGCACTAAATGACCAATGCACTAAATGACCAATAACTCATTGATCAATGCACTAAATGACCAATAACTCAATTATTAATGCATTAAATAACCAATCCATTTAATCATTTAATGAACAATACCTCAACAACAATAAACGTAAAATAAAGTAAAATAAACGTCCGATAACTTTGTGATCATGAACTCAATGACCCGTCCCCTAAATGATCAATAATTTAACGACCAGTGACCTAAATAATCCTTACTAAATGACCAATAACGCCTTTCCAATAAACTGAATGAACAATAACTCAGCGATCAAGAACTCACTAATCAGTGCCCTTGATGAAAATGCCCTAAATGACCCATAGCTCAAGGATAGATGCACTGAATGACCAGTGTGCTAAAATGTGTGCAAATAATTAAATGACCAGTAACATAAATAACCAATAACTCATGATCAATGACAATAACACAATACCCAGTTCACTAAATGATCATTAATTTAATAATGTACTAAAGGACCAGTAACTCAATGAAAAATGCCATAAACGGCTAAAAACTTTACCAATACAAAATGACCAATAACTCAATGACCAGAGAAATAAATGAGCAATAACTCAATGGCCAGGTATATACAGTATACAGGGTGGGTGAAATGAACTAGTCGATATTTAACGGCTGTAGAACTCGTACCGTGGTATCATCGGAGGAAACTGGTTGACGCCACCGGTGCCTACGTTAAAATGTAAAGATTTGCTTTCATTCTCCTATGCAGTAAAGTACATGTACAATTTGTTTCAGTACATTTGTTTTAGAAATGTGGATTTTATCGCCAGTTTTTAAAGCCTAGTTACTTTTCACCCACACCGTATGTAATACAGTTATTAATATAAATGAGTCAAACTGATCTTTCCTGCCTATTCTGCATCCCTTTGACATGCATTTAATAAATATTAATGAAGGTCAGGCTCTTGAGAATTCCATTAGCTCTTGTGCCTACATGGGCCGGGGCTGTGCTGGTGTCTCATGTGCCACTCTCACAGTTTCTTGTCAGTCCTTGGGGCTATATTGTCTAGTGCCTTAATTTATTATTATTCTTTAAAAAGGCCTTTGAGGAGCCCATTTACATATGAAAACAAAGATCCAGCGCTCTTACATGTTAATGTGTGGTGTTTGGTTTGCCGCGAGTACGTACTGTAAGAAGCAAACACTGCAATTACCACTAATCTGGCCTGTCCTGTCCTACATGAACTCCTCTTCTCTTGCTAAAGGTGTGCTCTACAATAAGCTCCTATGTGACTGCGGTATGACTGTCACATAAATCACACTATTTGGCTGTTACTTGACATCACACACTCCTCGGGTTATGAAGAAACCCACACCTTTGTACAGACAGGCAGATTCGTGGCGATTATGTATTAGGAGGATCTGCTGCGTTCCGGCACCCTGAGGAATGAGAAAGGGATGAAGTCGGCTCTTGCGCATGACGCATCATTGTTTCGACGCGTACACTGTTCAGTTAATATCTCCCAGTCGACGGAGATGAAAGGGAACGCATGCTTCGTTCGAGGCACGTGACGCCGATCAACCACACCTTTTTGCGGTTCGTGGAAAGATTCTCATCATGATCATTTTGGTCAATATTGAGATCATGACTTTGGAAACTTCCTGCATTTATTGGATTGAGAGGGAGAGACGCCACAGCCTGGCTGAGAGGGAGTTTGGGTTTTTTTTTATCAGGGTGTGCAATGGATCGCAAAAAAAGTCTGGATACAGTTCAGACTGATATATGGTTTCTGAGTCGTGGAGCGAATTATTTATCAGAGATAATTTCGTTCCCCCCCCCCCCCCCCCATTTTATTGCTTACAGAATGTATGGAACACCTAAACCAAGGACCCACAGTTAATCTGGTTGTAAATGAAACTTGTTTTATCATGATTTTGTTCTTACATTACATATATTAATAAATACAAAACATAGTATTGGTGCTAAAAAGTGTCTCACCTACTGTAGGCGTAGTGTAGATTTCACATTAAAAGACATGAACCTAAAACTAAAATGTAAAATTGTTTGGATATTGCCACATGAATTCGACATGGTTACGGACACTACAGATTTTTTTTTGGGAAAAAATCTCTTAATTTTGCATGGAATACTTTAAGCAACAACTTTTACAGGTCATACGCTCACACCAATTTATTTTTTCAAATATTTATTGTATAACCCTGAAAAATTATACGTGCCATTTTCGAGGCACATTTAAAATCATATCTCCAAAACGATTGAAGCTAGCAACTTGACATGTTTAGGGAAGCACAATTGGTCACTTCTATGTTGCATAAACTTCAAAAGTAACTTCTTTGCCACACACATTTTCTTTTAAATTTAAGTACTTCATACAAAATTAGGGATTCCACCCCCCCCCAAAAAACCCACAAAACAATCTGTAGTGTCCGTAACCATGTCTAATTCATGTTGCAATATCCTAACTATTTTACATTTTAGAATAATGCACTTTTTCAGGTTTAAGTCTTTTCATGTGAAATCTAAACGGGCCAAGTTTTATCTGAATGACGAATAAGATCATTAAAAGATTTGAATAAAAAAAAAAGTTACGGACACTACACCTAGGTGAGACACTTTTTAGCACCTATACCATGTTTTGTATTTAATAATATATGTAATGTATGAAAAAAAAAATCTGTTCTATATTTTCTACATTATGCATAAAAATATAAAATGACTAAATAAAATGTATTGTGTAATGTGTTTTGGCCGGAAATAACAGACGTGAACCACCAGCAATCGCAAAATTTCATTAAAACAACATTCAGAATGTTCAGTAATTAAATAAACATGCAGTATAGTCAATAATTTTTACCATTGTTAAAATTTGCTATTATTTTATAGGTCAGGTACCAACCACATTCCTTTAAACAATAATAATAATAATAATAATAATAAAAATTATAATAATAAAAAATAGTAACAGTGGGATGCTTTGGCAGATGAAATGCATTTTGTGCAGATTCTAAAAATCTAAGGCAATTTTATTGAAACACACCGTGCATACTGTATATAATTCGCTACAGTATGAGTTTTAGCACTGATATGACTTGCCTGTTTTTAAATGCAGTATGCTCGGATTCAGAAACCTAAGCATGATTCAGTGTTATCTGGCAACCCCTAGCGCACACAGAGTAATGACGGGTGAGCGCGCGGTTAAGTGAGTGAAAATACAAATTGTGTGCACAGCAGAAAAATACTGTGAGCACATGGAAATATCAGGAGCGAGCCACAAAACTCTCGCACTATGCTGGCTAAAAGTCGGGAGAGATCTGTACTGATCAGGGGTCAACCTCAAGTCCGTCATCGCTAGCTTTTAGCAAGGGTCGAACACGCAAGAATTATAACACAAATAGAAAATTGTTGTTAAACGGAATGCTGCGCACTAATCGTTCAATCTCTCCTCTTCATCAATCCGTCTTTGATTCATCAGTCCAGTACAGTCACCATCCAGCTTTCTCTTTATCCATCAATACATCTTTTTGTCCATCCACTCATCTATTCACCCCTCCATCATTCTGCCTAATCACCTCCATCCATCTAACCGTTCGAATTAGTCATGTCTCATCCGTTTGTGTAATTCAATCCCTCAACAGTCAACTAGTCTGTGCATGCTCAGTACCCAGGCTTTTTCTCTAAATCACTCCATCTAATCCATCTTTCTATCCAGTCCATCAACCCTTTTGTCTATCCATCTGTCTTTTTGATTCATTAGTCCAATAGTCATCTACATAGTCTATTTATCTTTTTATCTAAGTACTCTGTCCAGGAGTCTCGCTTATATACATCTTTATTTATCATTCTGTTCATCCATACACCCAAATAATCACAACTGCTTTTGGTTATCCATCTATCCATCCATCCATCCATCCATCCATCAGTCCAAATTCATGTATTTTAATCCATCTATCAGTGCAGTCTGGGCATTCTCAGTCCAATCAATTACTCCACATCTAATCAATTTGTCTATCCAGTCCATCTTTCCAATAATTAATCTGTCTTTGATTCATCAGTTCAATGTGTTCATCCATCCAGTCTATTCATCTATTTGTCTGTTAATCCATCTTTTCATCCACCTTCTCTCAATCCATATATCTATACATCCGTTTTTCATCCATCCATTAATCAATCCAGCCCTTTGGCCTAATCAAGCATCCGTTCATCCAGCCTTCTGCCAATTTGTCCATTAACCAGTCCAAATCAGTCATTTGTCCTACCAACCTATGAATTTCCATCCAGTCTGCACATCTGTTAATTTCTTCATCCTCCAGCATCAGTCATCTCTTCATCTATGTAGTCTGTTTGGCTTTTTATCTAAGTGCACTGTCTGGTCATCTTGCTTTTATTTAACCATAAAGCCAAATAATCTCCTTTTGTTTATTCATCCATCCGTTCAACATGCCATCTGTCCATCAATTCATCCTTCTGTCAGTCCAAGTCAATCATTTGTCCCACCCATCTATCTGTTTATTTTAATCCATTCATCAGCGCAGTCTGTGTATTCTCATGTTCTCCACCCCTCCATTTTCTATCAATCACTTCAGTCATTAATCTAATAAATTTTTATATCTTGTCCATGTTTTTAAT
This sequence comes from Clarias fuscus, assembly GCA_030347435.1. Taxonomy (NCBI): domain Eukaryota; kingdom Metazoa; phylum Chordata; class Actinopteri; order Siluriformes; family Clariidae; genus Clarias; species Clarias fuscus. Next base: position 3,889,979 of record CM059213.1, on the reverse strand, counting down.
AATTAATTTGTCCATCTTGTCTTTGATTCATCAGTTCAATGTATTTATCCATGAGTCTATTCATCTATTCGTCCAGTCACTCTTTCCATCAATCTTTCTATTAATCTTTCCATCCACCTTCTCACATCCTATACATTCTTTATCAATCCATTCCATCCATCCATCCATCTATCCATTCAACACAGCCATCCAACACCTCCATCCATCCATCCAACACCTCCATCCATCCATCCATCCATCCAACACCTCCATCCATCCATTCATCCATGCATCCATCCATCCATCCATCCAACACACCCATCCATCCATCCATCCAACCAACACCTCCGTCCATCCATCCATCCATTCATCCATCCATCCATCCAACACAACCACCCAACACAGCCATCCAGCACCTCCATCCATCCATCCATCCATGCAACACCTCCATCCATCCATCCATCCATCCATCCATCCATCCATCCATTCATCCATCCATCCAACACAACCATCCATCCATCCAACACAACCATCCATCCATCCAACACCTCCATCCATCCATACAACACAACCATCCCATCCATCCATCCATCCAACACATCCATCCAACACAGCCATCCAACACCTCCATCTGTCCATCCATTCAACACATCCATTAATCACATTAACCCATCTGTAAAATTCCATCCAGTCTGCACATTTCCTACATCCGTTTTTTTTTTTTATCCTTCAGCCTGTCCGTAATCCCTTCATCTAATCAAGTTATTTTTAGCCTAGGATCCAGTTGTCTGATTAGCGTTATTTTCCCTGAGTAAAATGCCTATTTATGTTCCCTGGCAGGATCTGCTCGCCGCCCAGCTCAGTTCAAGTGACCGGCTCTTTAACCAGGCGGCAGTGGCCTCTCTAACAGCACTGCGCCACTTTAGAAGAAGGTCAGAAGCAGCTCAGGCCATGTTTTGATTACAGGATGCCTCTGCGCTTAATAACAGGCTCGGTGTGGAGCCCTTCGCCAGCACCAGCGGGTCTCTAATAGTCACGTCGGGCACATGGGCGCAGTATCATTAGCGCTCCACCCTCAGCCTTAGACAACCAGCCTGTCATTTAGCAGGCCAGATCAGAGAGACGGAGCCCCTACCCCTCCTCTGCCGGATCAAAGCTCTACGCTTGCAAGAGCAGACATGAAAAGAGACGCTTCACAAGGCCTTTCCCTCTCTCTCGCTTTTTTTCCCCCATTGTTTTCTCAGATTGATGCTGACTCTTAGTGTTAAAGCTGAGGAAACCCACATGAGTTTAAAAGGAGACCGGAGTCACTAAAGAAGAACTGCGACTGAGTATTTTTAGTTCAGGGCGACAAAAATATCACACTGTTAGACATAAAGACTGTTCTTGAACTCTCTAGCTCGTGTTTCGAGACGGCTGTGGAATGATGGAAGGGATTCAGGAGAATATAGGAGACTGCGCAGCCAGCATGTGGATGAACATATGACACGTTTAATTCACATGAGGACAAATTAGGGTTGTTCCAGCATATTCCTTTGCCCAGTAAACACTGTAAATGTGTAATTATGATCATCATTAACAAAACAAATGCAATCATTTTCTGAGGAGTGAGCAGAGGAGTACATTTTAGATATAAATATTAATTTAATTAATTAACTCATGACCTGACAAGCAGTTCTCTCGTCGTCATCATCATCATCATCATCGCCTCCCCATTTTTGATTTATTCCCCTCTTTCCTGTTAGCCACTATTCTCTGAAGGTTTTCCAATGTGTATCTGTGTTCATTCTCCTCCGAAGGCATTAGTGAGCTCCGGCACCGACGTCCGGATGCCGAGGAGGCTCCAGTTCCAGGTCATCTCAAAGATGTTAAGCGGGGATGAGTTCAGTCAGGACTCTCCAACCTTAACACAAACAAAACGGAGCTGACTTGTACATAAGGGCGTCGTCATGCCGGGACAGGTTTGAGTTCCATCGTAATGCTACAGCATCCAAAGACATTCTATAGGACTCTCGGCTCAAAAAACACAGTATTGGTGCTATTTTTGTTTGTGTGTGTGTGTGTGTGTGTGTGTGTGTGTGTGTGCTATACATATAAAACACAGAAAATGTGTGTGCCAAAGTTTATGCAACATGGAAGTGACAAATCTTGCTTCTCTAAAAATGTCATGTTGCTAACTTCAGCTGTTTTGGAGAGATCATTTTACATGTGCCCAAAAAATCGCCATTTTCAGCGTTATACTGTCTCACTTCATACAACAATTATTTAAAATGCAAATTATTCATATTTCTTTGAGTATTGGTAGTAAAATTGCTGTAAGCTTCTAGAAGCATATGACCTGTAAAAAAAAAAAAAAACGTTGCTTAAATTAAAGCATTCCAAGGCATTTAAAATTAAGGATCTTTCCCCCCAAAAATCTGTAGTGTCCGTAACCATGTCAAATTCCTGTTGCAATATCGTAACAATTTTGCATTTTAGAATAATAGACCTTTTTAGCTTTTCAAAATGACCAATTTTGACCCAAATGGCTTCCCATAATCAGAGTTGTCAGATGCTAATTTCATTGCACTTACTGGAGACCACAGGACATCAGTAGGTAACCATAACTCCTGTACCTGGGCGTAACAGCATGTCTGATCAACGACAAATGGCAACTGCACTCATTCACTCTGGCTGTATAAAAAAACAAAAACAAAAAAAACAGAAGAAAGACATGTTGCTGAAGCACGTGCTAGCCATTTGCGCTAACCAAGTTGAAAAGGAGATAACAACATGGTCAATAGTATAGGAACAGACAGGGCTCACAATATGATTACTGCTGCAAGGAGTTTCCCATTCTAAAGATTTTACTTTAACATTTGTTAGATGTTCTTGCTTGAGATATCACATTTATAATGCCAAACGAAATAACAGTCTTAATTTTTTTTTTAAATCACGATTAATCTCAGTTTATTTCTGTGATTAACTAGATTACATTTTTTAATAGATTGACAGCACCAGTACAAACAGCCGTTAAACTATTTTTTAAAACAAATTCAGTATAACAGCTTATATATCGTTACGTATCAAAATCCTGAAGAACGTTCCTGCTGTACGTTTCGTCCTTATAAACGAAAGGTCAGATCGAAATTGAACCGCGTCGAGGGATTTGTTTGAGCCGCTACACAATTACACCCGAACACCGCCGGGTTTATTAGAGAAAGACACAACGCAGTCCATTATGCAGTACAAGCTGCATGCATTAGCATTTCTGATCTCATTCCTGCGTCGCTGCGGCTCTGTGCCCTATTCAAAGCCATACAGCTCACGGCTGCACACGGGGTCATTTTAAAAAAACAACAACAAAAAAAAAAAACAGTCAGGCCTTCGTCAGTCGTAATCTCCTTTTCACTTCAGTTGCGCGGCCTTTACTGGGGCCACAGCCTGCGTCATGAATAAACTAGCGAGGGGTTTTTAACATCGCGCGCAGGGGAGGGAAGTGGAGCAGGAGAATCGCGGCGCGCGGCGATGTTCACGGCTGTTTTTACCACGGGCGGCGAGCGTGAAATGCACTAACGCGATCTGACAGTTTTGGAGCAAGTAGAAGAGGGCTGGACAGAAAAAGGAGGAGAGGGAACGAGAGGGTGGGGGGGGGGGGGTGTAGTGGGAGGGGGGGGGGGGGGGGAGCGAGGACAGAGGATGATGAGGGAAAGAGAAAGATTGCTGGAGGTTTGTATCGAGGTCACCAGCAATATATAGAGCTCTTGATCTCTTCCGATCTGCCCTAAACTCTCTCTCTCTCTCTCTCTTATAAAGATAAAAATGCTTTGTGCGTTTATTCACCAGACATCAATCGCGTTCTTATTAGCGATACAGCAGCCGTTCTCCGAGTCGTTGTTCTTTGGTGAAATGTCAACGATCTCATCCAGGTTGAACACTGTTTGGCATTTGAAGCCTCTACACGCAGGAGGACGGACTCGCGGGCTTTTTGGACGTGGGTTAAACATTTCATCAGCTGGTCCGTTTTTTCGCTAAAGGGTAAATTGAAAAGAAAAGAGAGTAAAAGTGAAACCTCGAAGACTTTATAATCGCAGTTAGTCATGGTTTTGTTTTTATTATTATTTTTGTAATCATTAGAGCTGTTCTGCCTCGAGCTGAAGTGGAGAACGTCGCCGCGCCGATGAAAGATAAATCTGTAATCCAGGAATATCACGGTGTCTTTATGTAAATGCACGCCACGTAGTTTAACGTGTAAAGCGTAGAGGTTTCACGATCACACGGACGAGTCAGCCGCGTGAAATCGTAGAAACGATATCGATCACAACTATCGTTTTTTATAAAATCCTGATGCGGTCACGCATCAGAGCCTGAAGACAGGACGAGGGACGAGGACAAATCCCAGGACAGGACTGAGTCTGTTGTTAGACAGACTTCACAGACTCGAGGCTTGAGTGAAAACCCTTGACCCCACGCACACACACACACACACACACACACACACACACACACACACTAGTCTCGAGCTAAGGTTGTGATTTGAATTTCGCATTTTGACCAAAGAAAGAACATTTTATCATTTGGTAAATACAAATTCTAATTCAGATTTCAGTTGTGCCGTAAAACCAACCGTACACAGTATGATGTGCAGTGAAATGCTTATATGATTACCCGTGACCTAAAAGGGAATAAAACGGTACTATAATGGTACTGTAATAGAAAATATACAGATATACAATTGCAATAAAATATGTATAAATCATATGGAAGTTCAAAAATAAAAAGGGTGTTAGATGGAAAGATATGGCACGTCGGTAGGTACGAATCCTGCAAAATAATAGTTTCGATTAATTGTTTAATTGAACAGTTTGATGAATTGAATGAATTCATTTTTGAAAATTCCATATGATATATATTTTTGACATCCTTTTTACGTTATATGAATATACAGTTATAATAAAAGAGAATTATTTCAACATATAATGTAATATGTATCTGTCACAGTCAC
>CM059213.1:3845016-3882516 GCA_030347435.1 Clarias fuscus | reverse complement strand
AGTCCTCCTCGGCATTTTGCAATCCCGGGCGAACTGCTCTCTCTGCACACTGTGATGTCTTCATCGCAACGTTCTAGAGGAATAAAAGACGTCTTTTTTTTTGCTGTTAGAGAAAAATAATTAACGGTGGTTATATTTCTCGCACATCACAGAAACTTCTGCTTTTTAGTAAATAGTTGCCTTTCTTGCGTTCCTGATTTCTGCACTTATTCCTGTTTTGTTTTCTCTTCGGTCGTGAAGACATTCCCACAGCGCTGACACTGGAGACTCCTTCCCTGCACGTCATCTCACATGGACAACATGTCCATTAGACTCGACGCATTGCAAAAAAATATTTTAATTATTATAAGTGCTAAAATCTACTGCGAGTATCTAATAAGCATTTAAACACTGTGTAACTTGTGTTCCTGGTCGTTTAAATCGTCTGCTCCACACTCCAGTCCAGTAGGTGGCAGTACCGCACTGACTGCTCATAAAGTCAAAAGAAAAAGGAAGCGATAATGTTGCGAAACTTGAGCAAGATGCTAAATCTGTGATATATTTTATATAAAGAAATAAATCAATTTTGCACAATTTAATGTTCGTAAATTTAGCGAAAGAATTAAAACTGTGAATCGATTCGGAATTGAAAACTGATTCATCGATTCAATTACGTGAATTAACTAATAAAAGACCGATTAAATCACACAGCTGTAATCTCATCATCCCCTTATCACAATAAGGATCAAGATTCGATACGTCGTTTAAAAAAAACATAGATTTTTCTTCATTTTTCTACGTAATGTTTGTGTTAAGGTCGCAAAGGTCGCTAGAGCCATGCGATTAAATCAAGTACGCAGTTTAATCGAGCTTTTGTACATCAAATCAATTCGAGAGCGAGAGGTTACAGCAGTTCACCTTGGATTTGAATTTTCGAAATGATGATTCAATTTTTTCTTTTTTACTTTTATTGTCTGTTAAGTACTTAAGCATGTTTTTCTTTCTGAGATTGGTACATCATGTGCGTCTTCTTCTTTTGAATTTATTGGGCAGTTAGAGCATTACTGCCACCTAGTGGACAAAATATATATCGCTTGGTAAGAAAACGTGATCATGACATTTAAACCATCAACAACATGAAGTCACACAGCGTTTCGATGTCTCCTAAATACCTTTAATAGCTTTAATCCTTTGATAATTCAAGAAGTATGTCTGTTTTGTCTCAAGCGGCCGTAAGTGCTATTGAATTGAATTCGGTCGAATCACCAGCCGTCTCTGATTCCCAGCTCTAATGCGTCTCACACGGGATCTCGTCCAGAGTGTTTCCAGGCAACCAAATCATAACACTTGAACTTGGTATCACTTCGGTCAGTTAATGAATAAACGATTTGTAGCCAAAAAAAAAATTCGAGCTTTTTTTTACACGTCAAGCGCATCAGCATCGTAGCTCCAGCGATCAACTCAAGACTAGACCCTAGTCGACTAGACCTCGAGGAGAAACGGTGCGAGTGGCTACCAGGCTTAAATCGGGTTACATTATTAATATGATCTGCATTTTTAGTTCTGTAGAAAAGCCACCCAGTGCTGAAGCGATTAGGAAAAAGGAAGACCACAAGCTCTTGACTAATCCCGGAGCGCGCGGCGGCCCATTTCTCTGAATTCTGATGCTAAGTCACTGCGATGAAGCTTTGTGAGAGTGTTTCCGAGTCTCTCTCTCTGTGTGTGTGTGTGTGTGTGTGTGTGTGTGTGTGTTCTCCACAGTGTGACAGATTTATAGCGACGGACCCCAGGGCGCCTTCTCTCTGCTCGCTGAAATGAAAATAGAGCGCGAGTTAGAGATCAGTCCTGCAGAGCTGCGCGGTTGAAATCATTACGCTGAAAATTAGACGCCGAGGTCCAGAGTGCAGGCCGCCGTCGCGCTTATCTTGACATCTAGCAGTGACTCAGGGCTTTTTTTTTTTTTTTTTTTTGATGATGATGATGATGATGATGATTCCAAAGGTCGGCAGATGAGTTTCGTCTGATTCACGCGCGGCTTGTTTTGCGTCTCGGATGAGTCATGTTTTTTTGGTCGGTTATGTTGGTGGTGTTTTTCTACTTCCCTGTTCTTCTCATGATGACGAACACACACACACACACACACACACACACACACACACATACAGCTGACGGGGAAATGATGACAGGCATTCACATGACTGAACAGAAAGCTGTACTTAATGCCACTCTATTATTTTTGCATTATTCCTCTCTGTCACTTGTCGAGTGTATTATTTATACACGGGCTGCTTTTTGCACTTTGCAGCTTTCATGTTCGGTTCTGACTCCTCTGTTTCTCAGAGTGTGTGTGCTTGTGTAGGTGTGTGGGCGTGTGTAGGTGTGTGACACTCTCTGTTCTTCCTTCAACTGTCACACGCTAGTTTCTGGTCGCCCTATGGAAACTTGCAGCTCTTGCAGTTTTTGTTATCGGCTCGTACAGATTCAATCTGTGAGAAAATTCAAAGTGAATGTGAATTACGAGACTGAATTAGGAGTAAGAATATGCAGTATTATACAGCGATCCGATTTCCTAGCCGAATATCGCGGCAGAGAGAATAAACAGGATTATCGAGGGGAAGGTGTGAGCGTTAGTGAGAGGATTTATATCACATAGAGGGGCTTTCGAGTTTGTGTCGGTTTTATTTTTCCCCAGTGAAACACTGTTTGGCCATTTGTTAGCCGCGGTAATGAAAGAACATCTGTGGAGCCAGATGTCCTCTTCACTTTTCTCATGTCTTCTCTACTGTATGTTTAGTGACACATTTCTCTCAAATCTTGTGTTTCTGCTGCCCTCTGCTGGTCACGTTGTAGCAGTGCAGTTCAGTTCAGAAGGCCTTTAATGGTGTCAATGTTAAAAAATAAATAAATAAATTTTAAAAAAGACATTGTTGCCAAAGCAAAGTTATTGTTTCATGCTTCCGCAGAGTGCTCCAGACTGCAACCACTTTTTACTCTTTTAAAAGCCATATTTATTGATTTCAGTGAGTTTTTTTTTTTTCCCTCTGCCGTCTTTTATCTTAGGGATAAAATATACGCAAATAACAAAAGTAAAAAGTCAACTCCTAAACTACATCGTGGGCCGAGCAGACACCTCAGCCAAAGAAACAAAATTGAACAAAAAGGAAATTATAGTGTGGGAGCAATCGCACTAATAAAACCAAGAGTTTTAATCGATTGTCTCTTTTATAAGAAAACTGAGAAACTTCCTACTTTGAGAGTAATTGGTGTTTTAATGGAGCTCTGTGCACTTTAACTGAAAATCAGCTCTGTTTTACTCATTCCTTGTTGTAAAGACTTTTTTTTTTTACATTTATTTCTCACAATTATTTATTACAGTTACTTTAAATGTGTTTATTTAATTATTCCTCATGTTTTAGCAAATACTAAATGACTAAATACTAAATAACTGTAAAAAAGTTTTTTTTTTTGTGAATTCAATTCTCTCATTATGTCTCTCGCTCTCTTATTGTGTCTCTCTCTCTGATTGTGTCTCTCCTTCTCTCTCTCGATCTCATTTACTCTGTCTCGTTGTTTTTTTCTCTCATTGTGTCTCTCTCTCTCTCTGATTGTCTCTCCTTCTCGCTGTGTCTCGTTGTCTCTTTCTGATTCACTCTCTCTCGTTGTCTCTCTGTCTCTCTCTCTCTCTCTCTCTCTCTCTCTCTTCCTCCATTTCAGTGCGTCTCCTCTTGTGTCTTCCTCTCTCATTTTGTTGTGTCTCTTTGTTTTTCTCTGTCTTTTCCTGTGCGTGTCTCTGTCTCTCTGTCTCTGTTTGCCTCTTTTACTCTCTTTCTTTCTGTGTCTCTCTCTCTCTTTCACTTTCCCTGTTTTTGTCTCTGTGTGTGTCTCTCTATCTCTCTGTGTGTTTGTGTTTTTCTTTCTTCTGTATGTAACTCTCTCTCCTTTTGCATGATGCTCTCAATATATATATATATTTGTCTTTTTGAGTGTCTCTGTCTTTCCTGGTCTTCCTCTCCAGTCTGACTTGCTCCTGGCGTGTGTCTGTGCGCGCACGTCAGCTTGTCGCGTGCGTGGAGACGTATTTCTGCTGAGGCCTAATGTGAGCGTGTCCTCTGGGAGGCGCTGGTACATAAACGACACTGAGCCGGACTGCTGCACTGTATTTTAAAATCGCGATTAATCGCACGTCTGTGACTGTGAGAAACTAATGTTTGTAATCTGTCGACAGCGCAAATTTTTACGCAGTTTAAGTAAGGTTTAGCTCTTAATGCATGATTAACACTTCCCTTCAGTTATGTGCTTTAAACACATCGCCTGCCCTAAGCCTAGAAAGACGGAATCGTTCTTCTCGGCAGACCTTCGATCAGATCTTTCAGAAGGTCCAGGTCGAGACTGTTTCTGATGCGGCTAATGCAGTTCCCGATCCGTTTGACTCTTGGACGGTCTTAAGTGAACTTCAAACTGTCTGCCGTCTTCTGATTAAAATAATCAGGAAATCTCTATTCCAAGGCATCGTCGTCTCTTTTCCAACCCGAAAGGAAGGATACGAATCGTCGTCATGGTAACCGCAAGAACTTGCTTGCATTTAATCATAAAACTATGGGGGTGTATTTACTTTTTGCATGTCTGTCTTTGTGTGTGTCAAATCTAATCATTTCATTGTGATAAATGACCCTAAATAACCCTGTGTGTGTGTGTGTGTGTGTAAATGGTGTGTTTACAGTATGTTTGATCATCTCTACACAAAGCCATAATGCTGATGAGCTCAGCGCCGTGTGCAGATAACCCAACGCTGACCCCGCCCTAAACACACACACTGACAGGAAACTCTGTGTACTTCTGTCATCTTTGACCCCGAGGTCAAAGCGCCTGATTACGCCATTCATCCTCACGGCAGCGGCGAGCGGGGGCCGGCGGGGTGGGGCGGATACACAAGGTCAAGGGTGACGTACGTCCCCGGATTCCTCCTTCATCTCATGTGCACGTGTTTTACATACTACACGCCAATGTTGTTTATCCACACACACAGACACACACACACACATATTTCGTAACCTTCATGAGTCCTCTGCGTGCTCCTCTATACCCCCCCCCCCCCTCCCCCTCCAAACCCCTAGCCCTAGTCTCTCAGGGTTAATATTCTAATAAGATTAATTACTCCAAACAGACTAATTAGCTTGAAAGTCTTTTCACACTAGACAGAGAGGAATTAAACGGGACGGCGGACACTCCTAACCTCGGCGTCAGGAGCCCGGCTGCACGCCGGAGATTAGGCAAGGTCACGTCGGAGGTTTCGCGACAGCAGCTCACGGATCTGTTGGGATTGTGCAGGATTCCGTATCGCCAAATAAAGCTCCGGCAAATTAGAGATCGTTAGAGCAGCTAAAGATTGCAGGCCACCTCCTTACAGTAACTCGCTGCTCAGTCGGGGCAGTACAGTGGGACAGCCTGAATTTTCAGTTTTGCAAGAAATTTTTTTTCGCAAAAGAAGCATTTTCGGCATTTAAGCGAACAAACCAACCTGAGCCGAACACCGGCTAAGTCGTGCTTAAGTCCGGGAGCCGTTTAGACCTCGTTAGCGTCAGTGGAAAGCCAAGCAAAAGCGGGTCTACATATTTTCTTTTTTTTTTTTTTTGCCATATTGTACAAGATTTAGTGAAGATGTACAGTAGCACCACAGGTCCCAAAGAATGTAAGCAAGGACGGTAGCAAGCACAAAAGGGAGTCACTTTTAATTCGGTTTTGAAAGCAGCCGGTGCAGAGAGGAATCATAAATTAAGCTTAAGTGAGGTTTAATGTCTATATATTTCATATTTTCCATCATTCACGTGTCTTTTCTAAATGTTTTCATTGATTTTATATGCGAAAGTATGATTATAGTTTTGGGAATTAGTAATATTGGTAATATTTTTGGGCGTCTGGAACGGATTATCTGCATTTACATTATTTCCTATGGGACAATGCGTTTCACAATACGAACTTTCATCTTAAGAACTCGCCTCCGGAGTGGATTAGACTCGTATGCCGAGGTACCGCTGTACATGATGCTCAGTTCATGGCTTATATGGATATAATCAGGTGATTTAATAGAATCTAAGGGAAGCACTTTGGAACGACTTTGCCTGACTCGAGCTCGTCATCCTGCCCTGATAATATCACAGATGTACATTTTTTTGTCTTTCTGATTTTGTCATCTCTTCAGGGCCAGAAACTGCAGCGCTGTCGGTTCCTATCTGTCCGGTGGCTCGTTGTGTGTTTTAATGCAACGTGACTGTGTGTTTATATAACACGGTTACGCAACCGAGTTTTTGTGTTCCTGATCCTGAAACGATCGTCGTTCAGCGGAGCGCATGAATTAATCCGCCTAGTAATCCTTGATCCATAATTCCCGACGGACAGGATGCAGGATTCGGAAGCGCTCGCTTTATTTACAGCATGGACGCGATACACGGCGTGTTTAAACATCAGAGGAGCGTCAGATGATAATGTTGGTTCGAGAGGTTCAGTAGGGAGAACGTCTTGTCTGTTTCTCTGGTTGGATGAGAAAAGATAAAAAGAAATGCATTAATGACAGCTAAAAAAAAGAAAAAGAAAAAAAAAAAAGAGGGCGTTCAAGCCAAACTGGGACTTGTGATAAACTTTATGGTGAATGAAGTAACGGTGAGTAATGTTGGCGTGAATGTTTCGAATCAGTGAACGATGATCCCGGCTCAGCTCACTGCAGTCGTTCCCATGAACATTCAATCTGATCCAGTCACCAATTTACAGAAGAGACGCATTAGTCCGTGCGTCCTGTACACACACGCATTCACCAACACCACGTGCACGTTACAGGAACTCGGCTGGGAGTTATTTTCCACATCCCCCGTACAGTCCTGACCTCGCTACAGGACATTTCCACATGTTTGGGCCGTTAAAGGAGTTCCTGGGAGGCCGGGGTTTCAGATGTAAAACACTGGTGTAAGTGCAATAATGTAGCAGGGGATTATATAGAGAAATAAAGGAAGTTTTCACTCTCATAACTGTTTTCTGTACAGTCAAAAGTCCCGGTTTGACGCGAACACCTCTTGAAGTTAACCCTAGGTCCTGTCTTCATGATTTTTGCTACAAATCACTATGATGTCACAGCTCATTGACCTGTGGGTTACTATTCTGCAAGACTGTTCCCTATTCCTGATCTTTCTGATCGTGCCTTCTGTAGCGCCGTGTCACGTGACAGCAGGGGGTTAATAAGCGGCAGGATACTGATAAACAGTTTATTCATCATTTATTACAGATCTCGAAGTGAATCGTAGCACTGTTTGTAAATAGGAAGCATTATCCATAGCTTTCCCGTACTAGTTTTTGCATGTCTTATGTATTTCATTTTAGCCCTGCTTTAGTGCTTCGCTAGCTGTGCTACGCTACGCTAGGTTTTAGACCCACAGTGATTCCTAGCAAAAACTGTGAAAGAGTCAACTGTGCGTTAATCATGTAGCGATTTCCTCAGAGTATCGGACGGTAAATCATGGACTGATTTTACAACTTCATGATTTCAAGATTTCAGGAAATGAAACGTCCGACCACAAGTGTTTGTGTCTCTCTGGTGCTTCTGTAATAACAACAAGACATTCCATAACATTTAAGCAACCGCAAACCGATTCAAAGTGCTTTTATAAAAAATGTGTTTATAAAGAATTAAATGGCTCGTTACAAAATAAGCAACTTCAGAGTGATTAATAGTAAGTACCCCTCCCCTTCCATAATGATAGAGCTAAACCTCTGCTGGAGATGATTAACAGCCCGGGTCTCAGTGTGACCTGAAACCGGGCCTTTATTAAAGGCGGGAGGGAGTACTCCGAGGATGAGAGGATTAATCCTGGACGTAAAATACTCAAGTCGAGTAAACACACACACACCACCTAGTGGTGACTTTGCGAAGTGTCAACAATATACCAGTACAGTAATGTGCTTTAATCAGCATGTTTCTTACACACACACACACACACACACACACTGGTTTTTGTTTAGTCTGTTAAACTTCACACTACAAAGCTTTTTAGAAGAGAATCTAAGTCTAAGTTTGTCAGCATGTCATTTAAAATGCAGTTCCTCCTGATATAAAGAGAGTTTCTTTTGTTGTAGTTTGTTGAACTCGCACTTCTTTCACTCTGTGTACACAAGATCACTGGACACTCAGCGGATATTGATTATTTTTTTTTCTTCTTTATTGAGATTGAGAAAATCTCAGAGAGACACGTTTTCAAAATACGGTTTCACGCCCTTTTATGTCCGTAGTGTCCGTTATTTTTTTTAAAATTCAAATCTTCCAACGGTCTTAACTGTCATTCAGATGAAACTTGGAAATGTAAATTTCACCTGAAAAGATGTCAACCAGAAAAAGTGCATTATTCTAAAATGTGGAATTGTTCAGAGATCACAACATGAATGTGACGTGGTTACGGACACTACAGATTTTTTTTTTTTTTTTAGCTTTTAAAGCTTTTACCAAAAAACAATTTATTAAGCAATGACTTTTACAGGTCATATGAAAAAATGTATTCTACATATCTTCTAGAAGCTTCCACCAATTTTACTATCAATCCTCATAAAACAAAATATGAATAATTTGCATTTTAAATGATTATTGTGTGAAGCTGAAAAATGGCCATTTTTGGGCCACGTTTAAAATCATCTCTCTAAAACGGCTGAAGTCAGCAACATGACATTTTTGGGGAGGCGAGATCGGTCACTTCAATGTTGCATAAACTTCAGAAGGAGCTTCTTTTTCTGTATTATATACATAACATGAAAGAGAAATGAAATCAGCACCGATACCGTGCTTTGGCCGTATAAAATGTCTGATCTGTTTCGGGATTTAATTTCATTGTTTGTTTGTTTTTTTGGGGGGGAACTTGGGCACAGCTTGCAGGAAGATCCTGCGCTCGCTCTCTCTCTCTCTCTCTCTCTCTCTCTCTCTCTCTCTCTCTGTGCGGTAATTAAACCCGCTCATCTTGGGTGTCAGGCGTAGCTGGAGGGCCAAACTCAGGCCCGGGCGGACAGCTGCAGCAGAAACTTGAACCTCTGCTGCCTTCATTCATACTCGACTCCTACTCCACCCTCCCTCCCTCCCTCCCTCCCTCCCCTCTTCTCCACCTCTACATGACAAAGTCCAGCTCAGCTCCTCTCCTCCTCCTTCTCCTCCTCCTCCCCTCTCTGACTCTCCTGTTGCATTTGAATGTGAAAAGCTTCTTATGTGTGGCCGCCTAGCAGTAGGGAAGAGAAAGAGGAGGAGGAAGATGAAGATGAAGAGGATGATGGGGGGGGGGGGGGTGATCATTAGCAAGAATTTCCACCAGTAAAGAAGTGAGCATTTTAATCATGATGATGATGATAATATAGGCAGTGATGCAGGATCAGGGGAGGAAAGGTTTTTTTTTTTTTTTTTTTTTTGGTCACCTCTGAATGATTGTGCACTTCAAGAGAGAAAGAAAAAAAAAAAGGGAGGAGGCTTGTATTGTTCCACAGCAGGGAGGAGGAGGAGGAGGAGGGGGGGGGGAGAAAAAAATAGGACTATCAGTTCCACTTAGATAACCCCCCACAACGTCATTGGCCCTCTGGCCATGCCGTGACCCCTGGGGCCTGAACTCGGTGGTCATGTGACCAGGCTGAAAGTGACCAGCAGGCTCAACCAGAAGGAGGAGGATCAGAGGGAGACGGAGCTGAGAAGTGAAGAGAGAGGACAGGACAGCAGAAGAGAGAGAGAGAGAGAGAGGAAGGCGAGAGGAGAGGACAGAGAGGGAGCGAGAGGGAGCGTCATGAGGCCTAAGTCCTTCCCGATCCCGAGGATACACTTATGACTGGATGGCAGGAGAGACATGAGATGGATTCATGGGAAGGTGAGCGGGAAAATAAAGGGAAAGAAGGGAAAGAACGTCCGAGCTGCTGCTGCTCTTGTATTTTTTTCTTGTTGGATCTAGTGTGTGTGTGTGTGTATGTGTGTGTTTGTGTGTGTGTGTGCGCCTCGTAGATAACGGCGTGTGGAAATATTTTGTGATTTAAAGGTGCGATTTCTGTGTGTAACACCAGCACATGTTACGATTTATTTATACGAATAATCAGTGTTACAGTCATGATGATCAGCTGTTACAGGCCTGGTACACTGTATCTGTGTGTGTGTGTGTGTGTGTGTGTGAGAGAGATGGTGAGAGGGGGTATTACGTAACAGGGGAAATGCAAACAGCTGGCTCTCTCGATGTAGAAAGCTGAGCAAACATCTGACGTAGATGAGCTCCAACGCTGCTAACGGGAAGGTTGTAGTGTTTACGTGCGATGCTCTGCTCGTGTTCCGTGATGCAGCACACATGATGTGTTAAGTGTGTGTGTGTGTGTTTGCCGTGTTTGCTGTGAGGTATGCGGGATGCATCCCATCTGGAAAAGGTTTTCAGTGCAGCTTTGTTCAGGCATTGAGGAATGAGGAGCGGGGGTCAGCGGGACCTGGCGTTCATCTGGCTGGAAAAAAAGCACCCCCGACACACACACACACACACACACCCTCCTACTGTAGCCCAAACTTCACCCCTCGTTCCTCCCAGGTTTTATCACTTTGACTTCAGTTCCTCCTCAGCTGATCATAAAACCAGCGTGGTAACATTTGCTCGGCTCAAGAACAACAAGAAGGAGAAGAAAACACAAATACAGCGTGAAAAAAACAACCAGCGAAAACCATAACGCCGTCTCAACAAGTCCCTGATTGTTCGTCCATTTGTTAATGTTCAAGTTTTATTAGTTCTATGTAGCAGAACCAAGTTTTATGTAGCAAATCTCATCTCATCTTATCTTTTTTTTTGTGAATTTTTGTTTGTTTGTTTGTTTGTTTGTTTGTTTTTGGTATATTTTGTTGGGAGTTTTGATCTCTCCCTTTTTTTTTCTTTCTTTTTTTTTTTTACTCTCGCCGCCTTTCAGAACCCAGCTCGCTTTAATCATTAACGTGATATTAGCCGTTCCCGGGGTGCCGGCGTTAGTCCTATGCTAATTCGGTCCCGGCGGCCCGCCCACCCGCCCGCCCGCGGGGAGGGAACTGATGCGGCGGTATCGTCACGTGACGGTGCGAGGTGTGAAGTGTGCTCCCCTCGCTTTTTGTTTTTTGTTTTTCTTTCATCCGTTCAGCCTGGAATTGTAACGCCGTCTAATCAGCGGTCCTCTCGGTGAGGTGCGGGTACTTAGTTAGTGACTAACCCTCGAGTGGAGTGCTGCATTATAAAAAAAAAAAAAAAAAAAAGTGGATTGTTTGTTTTGCTGTTTGTTTTTTGGGAGAAAGTGAACCGAGTTGTAAAGTGTGAAGGAGAGTCGAATTAATACGGCGTCAATCGGTGTTGAATATGATCTGAGCTAAAAAAATAATCATTGTTTTTGTGTGTGTGTGTGTGTGTGTGTGTGTAAGATCCCCTACTGTACAAAGCCCCACCTCCGCTGCTAATCCTATTGAGCGTGATTGCCCCTGCCCTACTCCTGTGTTATTGTTCCCTACAGGAGGGAGGAGATGAAGATCTCTCTCTCTCTCTCTCTCTCTCTCTCTCTCTGTTTCCTCTTTTCCATTTTTCGATTTCATCCGTCACTCCTCCGTCCAGGAAGTCATCATCTCTTTGAGTGGACCTGGTGGCGAGGAGCTACTGTGTAGGCTGATTTCAGTGTGTGTGTGCGTGTGGGTGGGTGTGTGCACGCATACTTGTGGGGGAAGGGACTCAGACTTGTTTGTGTGTGTGTGTGCGTGTGGATCAATAGTTGTACAGAGGTCTATAGAGCAGGAGAGATAGCAAAGCCATGTACACTGATGACTGTTTATACATTCATGCTGTAACACACACACACACACACACACACACACACACATTTCTCTTACATTCTGAAGCTTGTAATCATAGAATCTGGTGCTGATACATTAAAGAATGATAACATGTATATGAGAGAGTTACGGTGCGCGATACGGCAAATATATCAAATCACGAGACTCAAAGATATTTCTATGGTACTTGGTATGCAGATGATACTCACTGACTACAAAAATATATAAAGAAGGAGATTTAGTACTAGAGTCGGTTTATTAAAAATAAATAAATAAATAAATAGATAAAAGCCCACAACTTCAGAATATCCATCATATATTAAAAGAGTATTGCGACATCGTTTATCACAATATCGATATTGCATGGTCGTATCGTTTGTCCCTTGTTGTTTTGCACAAACATTTAAAAAAAAAAAAATATATATATATATATATATATATATGTATTTTAGCTTTAGCCATAACGATAACACCACTGCCATGTGCCTTGAACAACACTGATGATCACTGATGTCCCAGTAAATTGGTGACAGCATCACGGTCACCCAAGTCTCACCCAAAGGCCGTCCGGTCCGATCCCACAGGAAAGCCAGTGCACCACGAGTCACCCATAAAAAAAACAGTTCATGCTGGTTTGCGATAGAAAGCCACCGGGACACCCCGCGCCCCACACAGCCTCACTGCCGGATGTGGAGTTTAACAGGCAAAAAGTTCTAGGTTGTTGATCCGCCTTTCCAAAATTCCCCGGATGTCAATCCGATCAAGCACGCACGGAATGCGCCGGGCAAACATGTCCGATCCACACAGGCCCCCGCCTTGCCAATTACAGCACTTAGAGGATCTGCCGCTGACGTCCCGGTGCCAGATACCACAGCACACACCTCCCGGCCCAGAGGGGACGGAGCCGTTCCGGTGGCACATGTGGAGCAGCCCTGCACAGGCTCTCATTAGGCTTGATGTAGTTTTGTGTTTTTAATGTTATATAAAGTTAACAGCTGTGATCTCTTTGCTTTGTGAGTTTTTGCTACCAGGGCTAAAAATTGCCGAGCTTCCCAGACCTCACAAACGTAGCCGGTTTGAGGTAATAATTCTACCCTGGATCGCAGTTTTGCCTCTTGTATCACAGCCTCGAGCGCTGTAACTGTGTATTAAAATCACACACACGCATCACATTTCACACCAGCCCTCCAAAACCTTGGAATTGTGCTCGTTTGTAGAAAACGTCCAGACTTTGGCCTTCATATGAATCTCTACTCTCTTTCTTTCTTTCTTTCTTTCTTTATCCTATACACCAAAAAAAAAAAAAAAAAACAACAACAGGAATTCCAAGACCTCAGATCAAAGCGTGTAGCATGACAGCACAGAGCTCGTGCTGAAGATAAGGCCGAGAGAGGTTCAGCAGGACGGTCTGGAGGATTAAAGCCCAGGGTTATCTGGGTGATTGCTGATCAATAAGACTCGAGGGCGATCTTGCGATGTTTGCACGTTTTCCGCGTATTGATCTGGACCGCAATAGCTACAAAAAAAGTCCAAACGGGCAGGGAAAAAAAACCCTCGCTCGTGGAACACGTTCAGGGCAGAAAGCCTTGTCCTGGTTTGGCCTTGATCCTGTGAAGATGATAAACTGCAATGTTAAGCTAAAGAGCTACGTTACAGCTGCTCACTGTTAAAGAAACCCAAGCCCAGTTTTTGTGTAAATAAGGAGCAGGCCACCTGATAAGTCGAATGTTTTTTTTTTGTTTTTTTTTAATGACCTACAGTGCTGTGCAAAAGTATTTGTCCCCATTTTGGAAAAGCTGGATAGAACGGATTAGTCCAAGCCTTTACTTGTTCCTGTAGGAAAATAAATCCTCAGCTTGGAAAATTATTTTTTACACGGGATGATTTTGATATTGGAAAGCTCTGCATATGAGGTTTCAGATGTATGTGGATGAGTAGCGATGCTTTCTTATTAAACATGGAGCTCTCTTTTTAACACACACATATAGGATGAGCCGAAAGTCTGGATCCATGGACGAGCTGATACCAAGCATTTACGCTTAGTGGTTACGCCATTGGACCGTTGATCGGAAACGTCCCGGTTTCAAAACCACCACCACCACCACCACCACTAAGTTGCCCCTGTTGGACCCTTGAGCAAGGTCCCCAACCCTCAACTGCTCAGATGTGTAAAGAGATAAAAATGTAAGTCGCTCCGGATGAGGTCATCAGCCAAATGCTGTAAATGTGACGAACTCTGGCTCTCCAGCACCGAATTCAGGAGGGTTGAACATAATTTCACATACCAGTTAACTGCTTTAGTGCTCTACATGGTTCTGATCAAAACCAAAAAAAAAAAAAGATCATGAATGATCCAGATTTTTGCGTCTGCCCCGTATATAATCCTATGGTTCAACTGTTTAAAGGGAAGCATTTGTTCAAAGCTAACAAGGGAATTTTTTAATTCTTGAGGGGGGGGGGGGGGGGGATACTTTTTTTCACAGCACTGTATGCAAGCATGGAAAAACAAAAGCCAGCTGACTTCATTAACAAATGCTAATAAAAGAAGCTGAGATGGCTTCTGCACTCATAGAGGGGAGGGGTGGGGTGGGGTGCGCTGTGTGGGGGGGGCGGGTCCAGGGCTTTACTATGCAATCCTCAGCTTTGGGTCAGTCTGAAAAATAAATAAATAAATAAAAGGTTATAGCTTAAAAGCTTTAAAGATATTACGATTCAACAGAATCATTTTTCTTAAAAGCGTGTCCAGGTGAAGTCCAACATATTAAGGTAAAAAAGCCGATAAACAAATGGAAAAGTACAGCAGTGCTGGAACGCTCCATTCTCAACTTTAAACCATTCAAATGAAAGAAAGAAAGAAAAAAGTCTCTCATCTTTCTGTCTCTCTCCGTGATGGATCCCATCCTCCATTTTCTAGCCGCGCTCCTACATCAGGTCTTCCCATCCTCCGCGGCGAATGTGCATTAGCATAAGCTCTCCCCCGCGTCAGTAATAACAATGGTATCGTCCTCCTCCTCCTCCCAGCTCTATTAGTATTAGGTTTATTTATATGTTTATTAACATGATGCAAATTTCTGTTATTAGTAAGTCCGAAAAGGTTCGAAGGTGCGAGGGCGAACACTCCGACCCAGCAAAACTTCTGTTTTTATTTTATTTTTTTTATGAAGTAATAACAGCTTTGATGTTAGTTACAATTAAGCAGCGCATATCAAAGCTAGAAACTTATAGTTCTATTCCACTTTATGTTTATAAACAAACCAAAAAAACAGGTCTGGCTTTCATTGTTAATGTACGTTTAAGCTTGTATACAGTTAAACTGGAGCCGCTCCGTGTGAATCTGCTGCCACTCCAGGATAAAAGTGTGAATTTCATATATAATCATATAAAATTATGTAATTAATATAATAATAATTATTTATAAAGAGCTTCTGATTTGATAAAGCAACATGTAAAGTGTGTACTATATATACAGTACAATGTGTGTGTGTGTCGGAAACAGGAACAGCTGTCGTGCAACAGTGGTGTGTAAAAAGTGCTGATCTGGCAACTCCCACTCCTGCTGAAGTTTGGAATGAAACCAGGCCTGACCTCCAGCTAACAATGCACAATTTAATAGAACCAGTAGGGGGTCTGAGCAGTTGAGTGTGTGTGTGTGTGTGTGTGTGTGTGTGTGTGGGGAGGGATTTACAGCCCAAGGCAAAGGGTTCAAGATGAGGCTGAATGCTGCCTTTTGCAATCCCCCTCCTTTCCTTGTGCAAAAACCTGTTGTGTTTGTTTATGAGCATGTGTGTGTGTGTTTGTGTGTGTTTTGTTCCTGCTTATTATTAAAAAAGTGTGCAAGATTAATCATATACCTTAAATATAAGCCCACCTTTAAACTCCACTCACTTTTTAGAAGTTTGTATGTGTGTGTGTGTGTGTGTGTGTGTGTGTGTGTGTGTGTGTGTGTGTGTGTGTGTGTGTGAGTGAGTGACAGGGCAGCCTGAGACGGAGGCGGGCCTCGTGAGGTGACGCTGTGGGATCAAGTGGGTGAAGGTGTGAGGAAACTCCAGGTTTATATGGTGGCCATGCACTTGAAAGAGAGGGGCGACAAATTTGGCCAATCAAAGAGGCCCGACGTGTGAATAAAGGAAGCCGGCGTCGAGGGCACCGCTCTCCCGCTCTAGGAAGTCGGCCATTTCACGTAGGCCGGCCGATTATTTACGATCACGAATGCATCCTGCATAACACTACTCACGCTGTAAGAGCCAGGCAAATGGTCTGCCGAGGAGGGAAGTCAGTGTTACTGTAAAGCATTTGGACTCCTTTTAATGACAATGAGAGTAACACGGGCTCTTCAAACAGCGTTTTTAACACGTATGTTACACGTTTGGGTGTTGCGTGGACTTAACTTACGAGACTTAACACAATCACGTACAGTGCCGTTTTTTTAAGCAAAGAGGGTGAATACTTATGCAATCACCACAGTTGCATAAACAGTTAGCCAAGGAAGTGTTCGGGGAGTGAATACTTATGCAATTAGCTCTAAAAATCTGACTTAAAAAAAAAAAAAGAAGCAAAAATTAAGAGAACATTTTGACCCTGTTTGACTCAAACAAGCCCTGTGTGTGTGTGTGTGTGTGTGTGTGTGTGTGTGTGTGTGTGTGTGTGTGTGTGTTTTGACCCAATCTTTGACTTTGTCAGTCCGAAAGAAAAAAAAACAAAAGGTTTTAGTTTATAGAATAATTTTCTTAAAAGTAGGTTCACATTTCCAGGTGAAATCTAACATATTGAGGTTAAAAAACTTTAATGTATAAAGAGAAACAAGATCAGAGGTGTAGAGGAACGAGTGGAAAAGTACAGCAGTGCTGGAACGCTCCCTTCTCAATGTTTTCATTGAATGAAAGAAAAAAAAGAAACCTCGTCCTCTTTTTTTTTATCTCTTTTTCTCTGAGATAAACCCCATCCTCCCATCCTCAAACTTACAATCTGTGTTAAAACATTTTTTCTTTTTGCTCTAAGCAAAGGGGGTAAATACTTTCTGCAATCACAACAAGAAAGTGTTTGGGGGTGTGTGAATACTGATGCAAAAACCCTAAATCACTTAATATGCACAGCTCAAAAAAATGAAGGGAACCCTTTAGGCCCGGTCTGATTTAAACACAGTATGTGTGTTGGCGTTCGAATCAAACCGGGACTAAAAATATTTACTCCTTAAAGCTACTGGTTAACAGAATCCATGTCTGATTTCAGGTCTCACACATTGCAGATTCTCCACTTAACCAAAAAAAAAACCCCACGGCTTAAATAAATGCTTACATTTTTTCATTTCTCCGCGCACTAGCTTTACAGACTGTGACTAGCTTACCCTTTAACCGCGCCTAGCATTACAAGTTCTGATCTGTGGCTTGTGTGTAATCAGGGCGTGTATCAGCGGTGACCTCCGGAGGAAAATTTTTATCAGTTTCCCAATTAGATTTATCCGTATCTGCGGGGCTGTTTTAAACGTCTGAGTCTAACTGGAGCAGATGAGTGAATTTCAAGTGGAACGTTAATTCGTAATACAGCGATCAAGCTGCCGCATGGATTCATTTAGAAATACGTGTCGCATATGTAAAGCCTCATGCGGCAGCGCGCCTTATTCGCAACTGTTTCTCTTCCACGCGGGAGTTGATGTGCCTGTAAATGAAAAAAGGAAAGCCCTACTGAGCAGCAGCATAAGCCTAATCCATCATTCTTTGTGTGGCCGGATCCCGGCGGCTCCTGCAGGGCCGGTACAGTGCGTTCTCTCTCTCTCTCTCTCTCTCTCTCTTTTGCCTCGGGCATCTCAAAGCCCCACATTCACATGGTAATACACTGAAAAGGTTTTTTTTTTTTTTCTTCTTTTTTTTCTTTTTCCCCTTCTCCTTCCCCGAGCTCGTTCATTCATCAGCGAGACGGAGCAGCAGAGATTAATCCTTAATGTTTTCTTCGCAGGTAGTGAAATTCCTCACGCTTTAGTTTTTATTTATTTATTTATTTTTTCCGGTTGGAAGAAAAACAGTCTTGTTTGCTATCAGACTAAACAAGGTCTGCGGAGAGGGCAGGGAAGAATCCCCGAGACGCTTTGCGGCACTCGCACTCGGGCGCGCTACCTCCGGTGCACTGCTGACCCCGAGAAGGCCCGCGCGCTTACAAAAGAGAGCGCTCCGCAGCGGGGCTTTTCAGAGCCACTGTAATCGTACTGTCTCATACAAGAGTAAAATGGCATGTCAGATGGGTTGAATGGCCTGTTCTTGACTCCGCTGTAACGACAGGACCGAGGAACTCCCTCTCATACGGAAGGAGAAAAGGCTCTGGGCCATGACCCTGCTTTTATGACTTGAACTCTTCGTTAATAGCCCCCCCAGCCCCGGCAGTTGACCCCGCTGCATTCTGCAGCAACATTCTCTGCAGCTTTTTTCCTTCTCTATCCCACTCTCTCTTTCTCTCTCTCTCTCTCTCTCTCTCTCCTCATGTTTAACGTCTGGATTTCTCTTCCCTCTCTGAGATCTCTCCCAACGCCTCTCTAACCGAGTCACCGATTGCCGACTCAAATTCCTTTCCCCTAATCGTACGGCTCGATCATTTCTTCTCCCGAGTGACGCGTGCATCCGCGCCGCTCGCCGAGACTCCGCAGGGGGTCGAGGCTCCAGCAGGCCGCCGAAAGCGCTCGGTAAGAGATCTCATTGAAGGATGAAGAGAGCGATAGCGATGCAGGGCTCGTGTTTCCGCCGCTCTGGGTTTGAACCCCATTCCTGCCCAGTCAGCCGTGACGCAGCGGCCGAGAGCAGCCGGCGCGTTCCCCCTCGGCAACACGCCGCGCAGAGCATCCACACCGCTCGCCCATCTGCTCAAGGCCTCGCTCGCTGAAAGACCGCGTGCGCTGTGTGTGGCTCCTTCTTCCCTCTTTTTTCGCCCCCTGAGTATCTGTTTTTTTTTATATTTTTTTTTTATGAGAATTACAATTTTAAATGTTTCAAATTCTTTTAAAAATGTTTTTTTTTTAATTGGGAAAATATTCCATGAATGTAAAATGTTTAAAACATTTTTAAATCATTTTCCTCTGTGCATGTGTCGTGCTGTAGCTGCTGAAGGTTCGCCGGGATTAATCCTTCTCTTTCCCTTTCACATTTGGCCCAGGGTGGTCGGTGAAGGATTCCACTGGGCAGATCATCCAGACAAAAGTGTGGCTCCTGCTTCACTATGATTTAGCCGTGCGATGTGTGTGTGTGTGTGTGGCGGTGTGTATGTGACCTCTGTGGCTGTTCTGATAGAGTGCTAACCCTATTTCTCTCCTGTGTGTGTGTGTGTGTGTGTGTGTGTTTGTGTGTCTGCATAGTAGATGACCAGGCTGAGCAGCGCTCCTGCCTCATCTGCGGAGACCGCGCCACCGGACTGCACTATGGCATTATTTCCTGCGAGGGCTGCAAGGGCTTCTTCAAGCGCAGCATCTGCAACAAGCGCGTGTACCGCTGCAGCCGCGACAAGAACTGCGAGATGTCGCGCAAGCAGCGCAACCGCTGCCAGTACTGCCGCCTGCTCAAGTGTCTACAGATGGGCATGAACAGGAAAGGTGAGACATGAGTCAATGTGTGTGTGTGTGTGTGTGTGAGAGAGAGTCTGCAATCTGTTCACTGAGACATCACTTACGTGGAGTTGTAGCTGCTTGATAATAGCTATATTGCCTTTTTGTCTCTACTGTAGAACATTTCAGTCAAAATACAACCGCCTATTAGCAACAGTTAGCAAAAGAGGATGAGTCTTTTATTTAGCAAAGATAATTATTGGAAACAATGATTTTAAATATTTTTTACGGTTTAAAAAATCTTCAAGTTCCCTGTGATTTGTCTGGAAAGTGATGGCGTATCCCAACAAAGTGTCAGAACCAACATCATCAACCAGCATGTCTACGACAATGAAACTATCTTAATGCTCTAAGCAAAAATATCATATCGCGATACCAAGATATTGCGATATGATGTTTTGGACACATCGTCCACCCTTGGGGGGAGTGTTTGCTGGGTGCAGCCAAATGCTGTTAAACTACATTCTTTTGATTTAATGTACTGGGTTTATCATAGTCCACTCATAGCACTGCTTTCATATCGGTAGCAAAGTGTATTATTGTTACTTAAAATTTCCTGTAGTTTCTTAAAATAACTTAAATCTTCTTGAGAACCGCAATTTAACCGCTAAAAACAAAAGGTAAATGACAATTTTTTTTAAATGTGGTTATTAAGAAATATGTTAAGGTTCAGGTCTACAAACAACAAAAAGGTAGAAAGTTTTATTTCTTATTCAAATGCATCAATATATTTCAGGAGATTCGTAACCAGTGCACGATGCAGCTAATTTTAGCTGGTTCAAAAGTTCTAAGTTGAAAACAAATGAAACTTTGTATGTGTGTATATCTGTAAGGATAAAACGATATATATATATATTTTTTTTTTTCGTAAAAGTCTAAAAACAATGTGTTTATTAATAAAAATGGTTAATATTCAGGTCTAAAAATGACAAAAATATAGAGAGTTTAATTTCTTAATCAAATATATCAATATACTTGGATTTGTTTGTGACTGTTGTGCAATGCAGCTGACTTTGGCGATTAAGAGCTAGTTTACAAAGCTGATGTGATTGTTGAAGTCTAAAACGATTTCTGTTTTATTTAATTTGAGATCTTGCGTATGCTAAATCCCAGACGCATGCAGTACAGAGAGTGGCTCATGGATTAATGTGAATTAAAGTGCAAACCAAGATATTTTTGATTATAATAATAATAAATGTGATTATTACAGTATTTTATATACAGAGTTAACAGGAACAAGACCAAAAAAAAAAAGTGTGCACAGAGGGTGGAATCGAAAAGTGTTAGGCTGAAATATCTGTCTTGTGTGTGGTTTAGCAGTACTGAGGTCGGGTGTGGCTGTGGTATTCGCTTAGAGCAGTTTCCCAGGCTGATCTGCAAACCCCCCACCCGCCCCTCCCCTTATTTCGATGGTCACATTTTTGCCCCAAACACACCTGAGCGCGCTGAGCTGAGAGCCGGGAAAAGCCAAAAATGTGACCTGTGTTTAGGATTGTAAAAACCGCTCCTCTTTTGTTAGCACGTGACTCACTGATCCGCGCCTCGAGTCCGGTTCCTTCATTATAAAGGAGCTGATGATTAAAAGAGCGATACGGGTCTGCCTGTATTTTGGTTGAACATGCATCTCCACCTAGTGGACAGTTTGTGCAGTCACACCCCTTCCCCCCCCCCCTCCCGTGAGGCTCGGTTCAGTCGCGAGTGAGACCGTAAACGAGTTAAAAATGCACCTAAACGATTAAAAATACTGATATCGATGGCAAAGACTGTGCGATTCGAGCTCGATTCAGGCGACACTTTGCTTCCTCCGCATTCTTTCCATTAACCTTTTTACCACTTCATTCACGGAGCGTCCTTCAGTGTGTTGTCCTTCGGGGAAAAAAAAATAAAATAAATGCATTTATAATTTTTTTTTTTAAATAATTAAATAATTTCTTTATTTTGGTAGAAGTCTCAACATTTTTTTTTGCCTTCACCTCTCTACTCTGTGGCGCGTGAGAATGAAGATTAGACGCGAGAGAGGCGCGCGGCTGTATTTGACCTGCGCGCGTTACATAACGCCGACGGTGCGCGTTGTGATTTGTCTCTTTTACCGCTCGCGGTGCGGCGGGAACATGCGGGTGTTGGGACGTACAGTTTCAGGATAAAGCATGTGTTAGTTCCTCTTACGAAGCCGCTCAGTGAGTGTTTAGATACACGTGATGGTGGGGGGGAAAAGTGTTACTAATGACATGATCCCAGCTGTTTCTAACCTGTGCACGATGGCGTTGTGTGTGTGTGTGTGTGTGTGTTTTATAGCGATCAGAGAGGATGGCATGCCGGGCGGAAGGAACAAAAGCATCGGGCCTGTTCAGGTAACACAAGTCAGAGTTCCATCATGTTCCTCGTCTACTACACCCCCCTACACCCCCCCCCCCCCCCTCTCGTCCCGTTCCTCTACACGTCGAGCGGATACGTTCGTGCACGCGCGGCGACGTCAACAATCGTGTCGGAGCGAATTAGGACGCGGCGCCCTCGCAGAGTCTAAATGCGTGAATTTCATTAGCGGAATGTCTTCGCTTCAAGGCCGCGGCTCGCCTGAATGCACCTTCTTGTCATTCTTCCCATTCACTCCCCATTAGCCTCATCATATCGCTGTGTTCGGGTCGCTTTATCTTCGCTGCGCGCGCGCGCGCGCGCGCCTTTGGAGAGCGCGCTTAATTCTCATATCGAGCAAAACGCTCCTTTGTGATTCCCTGAAACGGCTAATTATCAGGACTGCGGTCTGCGCTAAGCGCGGGTCACGCGCTATTATCAAACCCCGCGTGTGGGCTGACAAATAGCCGCCTCTGAATGGCGAAGAGACGCGTACGCGCGGCGTTTCTGTCTCTCTATCTCTCTTCTCTCTCTCTCTCTCTTTCCTTCCCACCCGTGTGTATGTTGCGGGCCGCATTAGTCGCGCAGAGTCATTAAGCCTTAGACTCCATTCAGAGCCGCGCGCCATATGTGTGTGTGTATGCGCGCGCCGTGTGATGAAAGCTCAGCTTTGTTGCGGCTCTGTAAAAGCCCTCAGAGGCGGCCTACGCCAGGCAGTTTGACCCTGCACATACACGTCATCGCCACACACACACACACACACACACACACACCTGAACCCCTGTGAGAGGCTGAGCTACCGATGAGCCAGACACACTCATCATTTTAACAAAAATGCCAATTTCTCTTTGTGAGCAACCAACAATAGAAAAGTTTCTTCAGAAAACTTCCAGATATTTCTCTCACTCATTCTCCTTTACACGTTCACGCGAGATCTCACGTGCATATACCGTCTCTGACGTTATAAAAAAAAACATTTTCCTGCCACCAATCTTCTGCAACTCTTTATTTAAATTTTTTTTTTTTTTGTCGATGTCTCTCGTTCTCTCCCATTGGTTTTACATCTCTTGCTCGATACGATCTGTTTCTTTGTCTCCTCCTCTGCCATATACTCTTTGTCCTTGTCTCGCTCTGTTTCGGACTCCCCTGAGCTGCCCCAATTTCTCGCTTTCAATCCTCCTTATCTCTCTGTCTCTCTGTCTTTCTATAGATCTCGGACGAGGAGATCGAGCGGATCATGTCCGGTCAGGAATTTAAGGATGAGGCCAACATGGCAGAGCACACCTGGGGCAACAATGGCGACAGCGATCACAGTTCCCCTGGCAACGGCGTCTCCGATGGCAACCAACCTTCTCCCGCATCCACGCTCTCCTCCAAGTAAGCATTTCATGCCTGTCAAAGCCGCCGCTCCGCGCCCACAGATCAGACGTGCCTTTGACACGTGCCTTTTGTCTCCTGTCCTTCGTGCGCCGCAGTTGTGATGCGCATTAAAGCTGTCGTGGTCCCGATAACGCACGCCTCCGATTCCCTCACTGCTCGCAGAAATCACATCAGACCTTTGTTTTAGGTTTTTTTTTTTCTTTTTCTTTTTTTTAAGCAGACAGTTTATTAGGTACACCTTCGGCTTGGATTTGAGCCTACTCATCGATTATAATACAATCATTATGATATTATATACTTGTCATAATATAATCTTATCAGAAATTAATTTTGTCCTTTATTATTATTATTATTATTATTATGTATATTTTATTCCTGTTTATATTGGTAGTCCATACACCATTTAAACCCTCCACACATTTCCATGTTTTTATATTATCGTCACACTCTAAGTAATCTCCCCTCCTTTGCCTGTGTCTCTCTCTCTCTCTCTCTCTCTCTCTCTCTCTCTCTCTCTTCCTCCCTCCAGTCGCTCAGCGGAGCTGAACGGCTACACGGCGGCTCTCAGGGAGCAGTACATCGGCAGCGCCGTGGCCCAGCACTACCAGTTCCTGCCTCATCTGTTCGGCTACGCGGCACAGCCTCGCAGTCTCTATCCACAGAGTCATACCCTCATCAGCCAGCTGGTGGCAGCAGAGGAACTGGCACCACTGGGCACCCCGATGCTCATCGAGGATGGGTGAGCCGGATAAGTGGATAGTGTCGTCTGGCCTGTGTGATTATTAAAGTGTTTGTGTATTCCCGAAAGTACAGGTCATATAAGGAGGCCGGCGGTTAAAAGTCTAATTTTAGAAGTCGGCAAATAGTTCAATCAGAAGCCTAGAGTGTCTGATTCTCTAAAGCATTGCGTCTTGTTGACGTCGATGCCACGGCAAGTGCCACATGGTCTGGTCATGCAGGATTGAAAACATTAAAGGTCGCGGAACCTGTCTAAGTGTTACGATTATGATGTGCGTTTCAGGTACCGCGTGACGCAGGTGGAGCTGTTCGCCCTGCTGTGCCGCCTGGCCGACGAGCTGCTCTTCCGCCAGATCTCTTGGATCAAGAAGCTGCCGTTCTTCTGCGAGCTCTCCATCGAGGACTACACGCGCCTGCTGAGCGCCACGTGGCAGGAGCTCATCCTGCTCGCCTGCCTGACCGTCTACAGCGCGCAGATCCTGGGAGACCTCGCGAACGTCACCGACAAGTACACGCCGTCCGACCACGAGCTGCAGGGGTGAGTCTATAGAGGGAATTTACGGAAATTTGCAGGAAAGTTCACGTCTATATCAACGCTTCTATGGTAACAACTTCCTCTTTTTATTATGGAGCGTCCAAGCGCCTCTTGAAATGAATTTTTTACGAGGTTCGGGAGGCGCAGGAGTGAACGCGTGCGCGCCAGGTTTGATCTCATTAGAGCCGGAGTGAAGGGCAGGAACGTCTGCAGACTTTAGCGACTATGAATCATTACAGACGGGCCTATTCTCCACGCTTCAGGTATCCTCAGGCATCCGGGATCGAGTGTAATAAAGGGGAAATAGATTTGTGTGTGTGTGTGTGTGAGAAAGTGTGTAGGAGGCAGTGCGATGAGACAAGAGAGGGAGAAAGAAGAGAATAGCGCTGTTGTGTCTTTCTCTTGTCTCAGACATGAAACACAAAGACATGAAAGCGTTTGGGAAACTAATGTGCACCGACAATTGTCAGGACTTAAGCGAATCCGCCTTGGAGACGAGAGCTGACACTCAACTGTTTTGGAATATTAAAGAGCGCACACTCGTAGCGCTTCAGGGTTAAGCTCGGCGTCACGCCAGTGTTGGACGTCAGTGTGTGACTAGCACAGTGTGTGCTCGAGTGAAATACAAGCAGCACCTGGTGTGCCGTGTGTGTGTGTGTGTGTGTAAACGAGTCGACCCATGTCCAGCTTCCTCTTGATCTATAGTGTAGATTTACAGTGGTGTCCTGCGACAGGGCAACATCCGCTCCACCCGAGCAGCCACTCAATTAAACTGATGGGCCGCTATCAGGGAGGGGAGCTCAGAGAGGCCGGGGTAATTAAAACCCACCCGCAATCAGATCCTGATAAGCGGCGCTTATTACAGGAACAAGTAAATTAAAAAGCATAGCAAAGATAAGCAGAGTGCTGTGATGCTTGATAACCATTGAAATAATGATGTGTTGGGAGAACAGGAGGCTTTATTTAGATTTCTAAGTAATACACAGTGAAATAATAATGATAATGATAATAATAATAATAATTATTATTATTAGATTTTGGTTAGTGATCATCACAAGCTTTTCTCAGGACACTTATTCTATGTATCGACAAATAAATAGCATTTAAAGTAATACAAATTGATTAATGAGGCCGTTTGTAGTTTTAGCGCCATCTGCTGGCCGTGACATGATTAACATAAAATTTGGCTTAGCGCAGTACAGTATACCGTGTGTCATGCTTTAACAGGAAAACTCATAACAAGACGCTTGAAAGTGCTTTATTCCCTTTTTACTACAGCTACAGTTTTTATCAATTAAAGAACGACGTCATACGTCTTACAGGTTTCAAGTTACTTTTGATGTTGTGAAGGAAGTTAGCTCCAGTTGTTATAGCACGTACAGCAAAATCTGCGCAGGATCGATTCTTTAAAATATATTGAAAAGTGAAATGTGTTTGTGTGTGTGTTGCAAGGTTCAGCGAAGATGGCATGGAGGTGATGGAGAAGCTAATCTATCTGTTCCGTAAGTTCCACCAGCTGAAGGTCAGCAACGAAGAGTACGCCTGCATGAAGGCCATCAACTTCCTGAACCAAGGTAACCAGCAGCAGCTCATTAGCATTAGCATTAGCTCATTAACCATCAGGGCAAGAGGGTTGTGCAAGAGTTACAGAGGAAACACAATACGTTAGTGGAACATCCCTGTAATATGGTATAGAGGGAACACAATGCATTATGGGAACAGCGCTGAAGTATGGTATAGAGGAAACGCAATATGTTAGGGGAACAGTGCTGTAGTACAGTATAGAGGAAACGCAGTGCATTATGGGAAGAGCGCTGTAGTACAGTATAGAGGAAACGCAGTGCATTATGGGAAGAGCGCTGTAGTGCAGTATAGAGGAAACGCAGTGCATTATGGGAACAGTGCTGTAGTACAGTATAGAGGAAACACAATACGTTAAGGAAACAGTGTTGTAGTATGGTATAGAGGAAACGCAATATGTTAGGGGAACAGTGCTGTAGTATGGTATGGAGGAAACGCAATGCATTATGGGAACAGCGCTGTAGTACAGTATTGAGGAAACGCAGTATGTTGGGGGAACTGTGCTTGATTATTTTTCCCCAGGGGCCAAATGAGAAGCAGAAAATATTGTAGAGGTTTTAGTTTGTGTACTTGTAACACAAACTAAACACACGGGTTTACCCCCGACTTCAGTGAAAAAATATTTAGTAGTCCATATTTTCTTGAAACCACAGCCTTCATCGTCCACCTTTCTTTTTTAGGCATGTGCAAACATTTTGAAGGGATACCATTACAATGACTTGTTGCTAATCACATGCACTCGGACTTGTTTCAGAGCACCTGTACGTAAACGACGCACGCACACAGTAAACAAGTTCCAAAAATAAAAGCCCTGCTGTTTTAGTCCATGCATTATGCAAAATTTTGAAAGTAGGTTTTATTTTCTTAATTCCAAGCAACCTAAAATGCCCGGGTCTGGTATAGAGGACACGCAGTATGTTAGGAGAACAGTGCTGTAGTACGGCATGGAGGAAACAATGCGTTAAGGGAACAGAAATGTTGTATAGTATTGTGTAAATGTATTGTGGAGTTTTTTGCTTTAAACCTGATAAAGTTGGCTAATCAAATATTCTTTGGTTGCGTTTCTCTTTCTCTCCCACACTGTTCTGTTTCTATTTCCCTCTCTATGTATATTCTCTGTTTTCTGTCCTTCTCTCTCTTTATGTCGTATTTCTCTCTCTCTATTGTGCACACACTGTTCTATTTGTCTGCCCCCCCCCCCCCCCTCTCTCTGCGTGTATGTGTGTATAGATATCCGAGGTTTGACTAACGTGACACAGTTGGAGCAGTTGAATAAGCGGTATTGGTACGTGTGCCAGGATTACACCGAGTACAAATACCCTCACCAACCCAAACGCTTCCCAGAGATCATGATGTGTCTTCCTGAAATACGCTGCATCGCTGGTAAATTGTCCACACACACACACACACTGTTTGGAATTCAGCTGTGTCTGAGTAGTAAGCAGCAAAATTTCAACCAGAAGCTATTCACTATTTAGCCACGTTTCCCAAGGTCATCTCTGGACATGTTCTAGCAATACAGCTTCGTGTAAAAGGTCACTTAGATCTGTGGTATGTTTCTTATTCGCCCGTACATGTTGTATAATCCTCTCATCAACAACAATGAAACGAAACGAAAAAAGCGTTCAGCTCTTTTTGCATTAAAGTGTGTGCGGTGCTGTCTCGCATGAACGAGTAAGGTTGCCGTGATCAGATAAGACAAGGGTGCCAATACTTTAATCACTGATGCGCTTTATTTTGACACACGATGGATGTGCTTTTCTTGCGCTACACAATTGGTGAAAAAGCGATAATTTTGGTAAAACCTCTCTCTGTCTCTTTTTTTCCTCAGGGAAGTTGGTGAACGTTCCGTTGGAGCAGCTCCCCCTGCTGTTCAAGGCGGTCCTGCACTCCTGTAAGTCCAGCCTGAATACCTACAGGTCAAACTCCTCCCCCAGCGTGACGAAAGGCTCCGCCCCTGCCAACTAAAAGACCCGACTCTCGTCTCCTAACGATGCACAAGGGGAAGACAGTTTTTTTCTTCTTTTTTTTTTCTTGAGGTGTCGCTGGGGTTGTTTCACCTCCGTTTATTAAAAAAAAAAAAAAAAAAAGGAGAAAAAAAGAAAGAAAGAAATGATGAATGTGATTAACAGCTATTTTATACGTTTAATTTTTCCCCCTCTCTCTATTTATTACCAGACAGAGCTGAATGTATTCTGATGTACACTGCACACGATCGCTGCTGCTCGTACGCAAAATGCACAAACGCCGCGGCGGAGTTTACACTCGCTCGTCCGACTGCAGAATGTGTTCTCCCACTGCTAGGGTTAGGAGTTTTTGAAATAGTTCACTTTTCTTTTTTTTTTTGTTGCTCATAGAAACAGACATACATAGATATATGGGTGTGTGTGTGTGTGTGTGTGTGTGTATAAATCTCAGGTAGAACGCTCTCTCTCTCTCTCTCTCTCTCTCTCTCTCTCGCTCACTCGCTTGCTTTCACTCTAATGTCCATCACACACTATACACACTAAAAAAAAAAAAAGTCATCAGCCAAAAATGAATGTATTTAATTTTAAAAATTAAATTTATTTAATTTTTGCTTCCACAAACAAGGACGATCGCCTCTTCTGAGTCTGATGAGGGAGAAGTTGTGACGTACGTTTGTCCTTAGTTTTTTTTTTTTTTCTTTTATAAGTGTCATGGTGTCAGAAATCACAACAGAACAGTGAATCCGATGCTTAAGCACGGTGGCTCCGTGGAATTTCGAAACGTTAGTGGGAAGTGGTGACGTGAGGAGGGAAAGATTTTCACCTGACAGCTTTACAAGTATATAAATATACGCACACATACATGCACGTGGGGCGTTCGAGTCAAACCAGTAATTTTTAGAGAGTAAAAACTCCCTTTATTTCTCTATATAATCTCCGGCTACACTAATGCACTTATCCCAGTGTTTCTCTAGTGCTTGGACCACCATCAAGGTAGAAAGTTTTCTCAATCGCTTCACATCTGAAACGCCGGCCTCCCAGGAACTCCTTGACATGTGGAAGTGGCTCGGAGCGAGGTCAGGACTGAGGTCAGGGGACGTGGCGATAACTCCCAGCCGAGTTCCTGTAATGTGCAAGTGGTGCTGCGGTTTGACTCGAACGCCCCATGTCTGTGTGTGTGTGTATATATTTACATATATGTAAGGTTGGCAGGGAGTGAGCAAACCATTCAGCTGAGTGAATGTAACTAAATAAAGAGGACCTCTTAAAGAGAAAGCGTCTCCCACCAGCGTCTCCCACCAGCGTCCTCGACCAGCCCTGCTCTCATTTTTCATGCTGGACAGAATATTTAAAAACAGGGTTAAAAAAACAAAACAAAAATACAGGCTTTTTTTTTTTTTAAGGTGTCTAACTCAAGCTCAGATATGACAACAATGTAGGTTTCTAGTTGTAGTCAGGTTGTAGTTTGTAGTAGGTTTTTTTTTCTTTTAGGGACTTTTTTATTTTATAAAGGAAAGAAAAAGGATTTTTTCTTTGTTTTGTTTTTTTTTGTTTTTTTCAATTTTTAAAAATTTCTTTGGCAGGGCGTTTGTCAGATGATGTGAAATATCAGCCTCCGTAGACCTGACGGTTAGCCGGAGCGGCGTCCTTGATGTTTTGTTGCTAACAGTCGAGACATTCCAAAAATGGTTTTAAAAAAAAAAGAAAGAAAGAAAGAAAGTCAGAGTAATGTTTACATAATTTTGCAGCAGACAATGACGAGCAGAGGGTCACAGAGAAGACGGGCGAAGGTGATGCCCGGAGATACCCGTCCTCCGTCTCAAGGCCTCTGCAGCGCAGCTAAACCTCAGTGGTAACAGAGCAAAAGTAATCAGGGATATAAGCGCGGATCGAAAGAGGAAAAGATTACGGGATTAGAGTAATAACACCATAGTCCAGATGTTCCCACTTAGTGCTTAGATACACCTGCTTAGAAAGAGCAGGTTCATTCATCACTTCAGTCGTTTTATTTTTATCTTTTAGGTTGGTTTACTTTATGCTGTGTTTACTCTCGTAGATACTATCGTGCATTTTATTATTTTGGGTTTTTTTTTTGGTTTTTGGTTTTTGGTGTTTGTTATAGGGTGAAGACCTGTGGCTTTTTCCGGTGCTCAGTCTTGACATCTCATTATCAGGGGTCAGGCTGAACTTTTTCTTTTCTTTCTTTTTTTTTTTTTTGCGCGCACTGCGCGCGTGTGTGTGTGTGTGTTTAAATTTGAGACTGAGCTGAGGAATACATGATGCTCTGTAAAGGGACCGTTCAACAAGAATTTTTTTTTTGGCCCACACACACACACACACAACAGCTTTTAGCTTTTAAGTGCTGTCGAACTCTCGAACACGTGTCTCAGAGGTCTATTCGACAAATTCCTCCCGGCAGCCGAGGTTGAGATGTAGGTTCATGAACCTCGTGAGGATTCTCTGAAGCTCAGGGATTTTTTTTTTTTTTAATTCAGAGATGCTTCACTTCATACAGACCCCTGTACCAAGACCCTTTGTGAGCCCCTTTGTAACCTCTGCGTCTTTGTTGATTGATGTTACGTCTCTTGTACGACTCAATAAGAGAGGCCATCCGCGATTCATTTAGAGCTTCGAAAGTTCTCCATAAGCGACGGGCGCATTGTTTAGCGGCATTGAATCTCCCGCTGCGAAAGGCCTTTCTCACAAAGCGCGCTCTCCCGAGTGAAGCCTATGATTTTTCTTTTCCCTTTTTTTTTCTTTCACTGCTCCCGTGTGTTAAACTGTTAAACCGTTAAACTGTTAAACCGTTAAACCGGTTTCTACCCTCTGAAACGTTTTTTTTCTTTCTTTCGAAAGTTTTTCTTTTAGATATTTTTTCGACTTGTCCTTACAGATTGTGTTTGTTTATTGTTTGTACTTTTTCTCCCCCCCCCCCCTTTTTTTTCTTCAAAATTCTACATTGAAACTACCTCTTTTTTGTGTGTCATCATGTTGCGTACTTTCATTTATTAAAAAAAAAAACTCGTTATTTATTGGTTTCATGGCACCATCGGACCGTTTCTTTGTGTCTCTTATGTCTCGTCTCGTCCGCTCGATGTCTCGAGATGTTTCACCGCTCCGTTTTCTACGCTACATGTCCTCAGTGCAATGATGACTCCGTGCTTTAAAATAACCAGTATTATGTTTGTTGTTGTAAACACTGTTTTATTTGTGAAATTCTTTTCATTAAGAATGTAATTCTTGTCATAGCTGGCATTATTTCAATGACTGCTGTTTACAAGCTTTGTAATATTTTTATTTAGATTTTTTTTCTTCCTGTGTCGTTGTTTACCCGCTGTAATCATTAATATGCTGTGACACTTTTTGGGCCAATCAGCTTTTTTTTTTTTTCTTCTTCAATGCGATGGTTACGGGTATATGCTGATTGGTCTATCACGACTATCAAAAGTGCTATCAGTTTTACACACTTGAAACCTTAATGCAAGACACAACGGTGAATGTTGGGGCTTATACAAAATGAAAAAAAAAAAATGAAAAAAAAGAAAGAAAGAAACGAAGGCGGATGAGGTGGTTCTGCGTGTAGCTGCTGTCTCAGGGAATAGACGCGCTCTGTAAAAACACAAGCCATGTTGTTCGGGACATGTCGTGCGTTCAGATGGAACTTTCAACATATTGAAGAGTCGCCGTTCATGTGGCCGATTACATGAAAACAACAAATAAAAATAGATGCCAAAACAAAGCTCGCAATTTTACAGTAGAGGACTAGAATTTCTGTTCTGACTTTTTCCTCAGAAATCTGACTTTAATCTCCTTCTGAGAAGAAAAATTCAGAATTATGAGCTTAAATTCAGAATTTTGATATTAAAGTCAGAACTTTGACATTAACATTAGAATTCTAAAAAGTCAGAATTTTGGAAGAAAAACCAAAAAAAGTCAGAATTTTTTTCAGGAAAATTGAATTTTGACATTAAAGTCATTAACATTTGACATTAAAGGCTCACCACAATGCTGAGATTGATGTTGAAGTTTGGCATTAAGGTCAGAATTATGACAGTAAAGTCACAATTTGGAGGAAAAAGTCAAAACACAGAGATTTAAGTTAGAAGTCTAAAGTCCAGGTTTTGACATTATATTCAGAATTTTTATAATTGAATATTCTATTTTAGTATAATATTATATTTAATTATAATATTTTATAATAAAAAAATTCAGAGAATTAAATTTCTGAATTTAAGAGATTAAAGTCAGACCACTAGTAAACACTCATACTTTAAGAAAGTCCTAATCCTCTACTGTACAATGTAACTATCATTGTTTTAAAAAAAAAAAAAAAAAACGGTTTTTAGGAATATTAGGAACATTTCCCATGTTTACAGTGTTTATGAGAATTTTATGAATTTTAGTAATTTTGTTTTAGCTTTTTCTGTTTTGTTTTTTCTTCATCTCTTTGAAGGCCTTTCTTAGCGCTATATAAAGTTCCTTTGTTTGCTAATTTAAGCCGCTTCCAACAAAACAAAGAAAAGCAGAAAAACATTTTTACAACTAATTGAAATAAAACAGTGTGGTGTGCTGATGATTTAAGTAATTAACTTTACAAAGCTCAGCTTATTCACCAACACTACAGCCCTGTAACATCGTGCAACACATCACACTTTTTTTTATTTTTTTAAATGCTTTAACACTTAAACATAGCTATGCTTCACTTTCCACTTTTCATCAAATCAATCCCTCGGGCGTGATCTCTGTCGGGGGAAACGATTCGGCCGTAGTCATACCGACGTCGCACATGGAGCTTGTGTTTTAGGAGTGCTGTCTGAGGTGCTTTTTTTTCTAAGCTACGTCTCAAACCTCTCTCATCTGCAACTCTTACTTTAACTACCTGTGAAAAGAAAATGTGACCCATACGTGTTATGAAAGCATGTGTATGTGTAGAATGTTTTAGGACTTGAAACCAAATAAATGTGAATCTTATGCAACTGTGAAACATTTGTGCGCGTGCTGTGTTCTCGATCCTGTGTCACGTCCTGACTGAACGTTTTACACCAGAAATACTTAAAAGAACTTTAAGTATTTCTTTAATAGTGAGAAATGCCAACCCCCCACTCCCTCCAAAAAAGAAAAAGGATGTGGGGGAAAAAATGCAGGGAAAAATGCAGCAGGTGATAAAGATTGTAAAGATCAGAAGGTTGAAATTCTTGCTGGATTGTGAGACAACGCCAGTGTTATGGCTCCTATGGCTTCTCTCTCTCGCTCTCTCTCGCTCTCTCTCAGCTCTTCAGACCTTCTTGATTCATGCTTGAAATTTTTTGTCCTTGTGATTTGTCCTAAATACTGTATTCACTACATGTGCAGAAGATACTGAGCACAGTGGCCGTGTGGCCTGAGCGTTTTCCATGTCCTTGTGGTGCAGGAGCGTTGTAGGTAGCGGAGGTAGCAAAGCACCGTGTCACACTGCGTCTGCAACTGATGAACCAAACTACCATCATGTCTCAAATCAAATACTTACACGTGCACTATTCTATACTCTAATTCAGTACAAATACCAACCAGTGTTTAGCCACAAAAGTGTATTTTCTGTATCTACAGTATACTTATGATAATATGTGTTAAGTTGACGTGTCTGTACATTGAAGATATTTGCAAAAAAACAAAACAATTCTGGACACATCGAGATGGGTTTTGGAATTTTTGTCAACTAATAAGAATAGATGCCAAAACAAAGCTAGCAATGTTACAGTCGAGGATTAGGGCCATCATAACAATTTCTGTTCTGACTTTTTCCTCAGAATACTGACTTTAATCTCGAATTTCAAAAACTATTTTGGGAAGAAAAAAAATATATATATATTTTGACAAATTTTTAAATTATATAGTTAAATTGTACTGTAGAGGATTAGGACTACTATAAAAAATGTTTTTTTGTCATTAACATTTGACATCAAAATGCTGAATTTTGGCATTAAGGTCAGGATTATGATAGTAAAGTCAGAATTCGGAGGAATGGTCAAAAAAAACAGAATTCAAAGACTAAAGTCCAGTTTTGACATAATATTTAGAATTTTTATAATTCAAATCAGTATTCTGTGATTAAAGTCGGAATACTAAGAATGATTCAGATAGCAAATACATTTTATAGTAGTTCTAATACTCTACAATTAAACTATTAGTGTAACAATAAAAATGTAACAGTTTTTAGAAACGTTAACGTTTTCCATGTTTACAGTGTTTTATGAGAATTTTATGAATTTTGTTGAATTTTGTGTTGAAGATATTTGCAAAAATTTTTTTTAATAAATTGTGGGGACGTAAGAAGAGTAATAGGACAAGTCGAGATGGATTTTGGAATTTTTGTCTGCTTGTTTGTGCACACATCAGATAAAAACTACTGAATGAATTTTAATAGGGTTTTCACATGTGTATTTGGCAGAGCTTGGGGTAACATATGCAGTAGGCTTTGTTTCACTGCAATTGGCCCACGGGAAGAGAAGATATAATACTTTAATTAATCGATTTAAATGGAAAATGCCCTTATATCATAAAAAAAATCAACTTTAAAATAAATTATTAGTTCTTCTCAAAATTCAACACTTTTTTTTTTTTTAATACCAGTTATGAGCGTGCAATTGAAATCTGCTTAATAAGCGCAATCTCACGCCTTCATTCCGCACACTTCACGGTAACGTAAAAATTCCAAAATTCAATAGATGGAGATGCTCATTCTTAAAAACATGCTCATAAGTTTGCAATTAAATTCCATGCTAGTAGTAAATAATTTTATAAAAGATGTTTCGTTTCTGACACGCCATCTAGTGGACGCTGCTTCCATTCTTACAGTTGTAGAGAGAAATGGCCCCTCTGGCTGGCTCCCGCACTTAATGACAGCGTTCACACTTCTTCACCAAAAATTCCTGGACTGTCAAGAAAAACCCTACAACCTTAATCTCAATCTGCTTTGTACTGCGTATCCTTAGAACTCCTTAGAAATTAGTCTTTAGTCTTTTGCATGTGTATACAGTAATGATTTATAAGCTTTAAATCTCCAAAAATAAAATAAATGTCTGTACAGCGGTCAGAACTCGTTGTTTCAATGATATCTTTACATTTCATACAAAATCAGTCTCAGGAAAATTTTTCTCCCTGTATGTCTGTCCAGCCAGATTCTGTCATCAACATCACGCAAAACTGTCTGGACAGAATTTAATGGGATTTTTCCAGTCCTTGGGCATATCTGCCTGAAGTTAAATCTGCACCATAAGTGAACGCTAAATGTTGAGTAAAAGTAAAGTTATGAGCAGTTATCTGACAGATTATAAAGGTTTAAGAACCCTAATAATAACCTAATAAGTCATCAGAAATGCACAAATGCTTATTGGATTGAGTAAAGTATTGGCACCCTTGCCTGCCTTTGGGCAGCATACTGGCATTAATCTCACTGTTCATAGATGACGCTATCGTATAGTATTTCGTATAATCCTGGCTTCTGATTTGAATGTGAAGTCATGGCAGGTTGTGCTGCTTAATTAAGAATGTCCATTGAAGCGATTACAAATAGTGTTTCTGAAGACATATTAGGTTATTTTTTGGGGTTCTCCAACCTTTAACCTTCTCATGAAATACAATAAGCATTTGTGTATTTTTTTTTTTTAACCTCCCTTCTGGCTAAATTGATATCATCTCGACCTAGCCTCAGGTCAAGAAGGCCAGTCAGCAAATTCTGGACATGTAATAGATATGACTTTGCAGCCAGCCCATAACCAGCGTTCGACGGACATTGTTATTGGGCACGGCTTTATCACGTCCACGTAAATAAACACACATCGAATGACGCCTCTGGGACGGAGCCCCATCAATCCACCTCCTGAGTCCAGCTTCAGAAACCGAAGAGGCCGGGCCGTGGAATAATGTTTATACAGTGATAGCTCTGCTTGGTTGAACTTCTCCTCATCCGGCAGAATAAACAGAGAGAGACGAGTCACTAAGGGTCCCTCTGACTCAGCTGTTTTAGAGTCAGCGCATGGGCAAGGCTGACTTATGATTGAGAGTCAAGAAAATATATTGATTGGGGTAAAGTATGTTCAGCTCAGGTCAGGGTCTTGTACACAGCATTACTTGACTAGTCCTCACCATCCCCACTGGCTATTTGGTGTATAGTTGGTGAATAGGCTTCTTGACCAAAATAATGTAAACATTTGTGTGTCTTGTTATGACAAACCAGGATATGGACAAATACTTATTTTGGATTTGCAGCGAAGCCATGCAGTGTTCCACACAGTGTTTGGTGGAGAAGGAAAACTTCCCACTTGAGTTTTAACTCCACTCCAATGGCTTTCATTGGCCCTTTTTCTTGGTTCCATACTTCATCTGGTCTTGGACACCAGGACTAAGCCTGCTATTATTGTAAGGATTCAATGAAAAGGGATGAACCTTCACTTTGTTTAGAGGAACCTGTAAGGAACCTGCTTTGTTTAAGGATATTAGCTCCTAACCTCCTAGGAAAGTGTCTGTAGTTACAAGAGTACAAGAGTCAGGAATCTAAGTCTTCAGCATGTTTATTAATGAAATGTACCAGTTTTTATTTATTATTATTATTTTTTAGAAATGCAAGACTAGGCTGGTTCTGCCTCATGAAGTG
Source organism: Clarias fuscus (assembly GCA_030347435.1). Taxonomy (NCBI): domain Eukaryota; kingdom Metazoa; phylum Chordata; class Actinopteri; order Siluriformes; family Clariidae; genus Clarias; species Clarias fuscus. The sequence goes on along the minus strand of CM059213.1, from coordinate 3,845,949 downwards.
ACCTGAATCTAATTATTTGATTCCATTCATCCATCTAGGGACCATGGAGGTCTATGGTAATTACCATTGTATTTATTACCATTTTACGACTGTGGTGGGACCTCCGCTTCACACTACGGGCAACTTGGGAACACCAATTAGCCTAATCTACATGTCTCTGGAAGTAAGAGAAGATTCTCTGGAGGAATCCCACAGGAATCTCCCCAAGCATGGGGAGAACATGCAAACTCCATGCACACAGACCCCGAGGCGGGATTCGAACCCTCGACCCAGGAAGTGCAAGGCGACAGTGCTAAGACATCACTAAGAACATTTTAAGCATCTGAGGGAGCTAGAACCATTACCAGCCTTCGAGGAACCATTTTCTGAAAGATTGCTCAGACAGTGTCAGGAAATATCAAAAGTCTTTTCTCTCGAAATATTGAGTATTATTTCCTCAAGAGATTCTGGAACGATCTGTGCAAATTTGATCGCCTTAAATGGTGGGCGATCACATCTGGCTTCGCCTTCACCGTGGCGCCATCTATGGCAGTAGCTGGAAGTACAGCACCTTCTCAGGCTTCTTGCTTTATAGAATTATTATTCTATAATCTCTTCTTGTTAACAACCTGGATTTCTTTGTAAAAATTAAGACAGGCAAAAAATGGTCCATCATGGATGCGTCCTTCCAGTATGAGGAGGAATGTTTGCCGAGCTCATCATCATCATTGTCTACCCAAAAGATTTTGGTGAACCGGCGTGAAGGGGTTATGTGCTGGGACTAAAACTACACACCGGTACCCCAAGTCAGGGATTTAATGCAGGTTCTGAGCATCTGCTTCTCTGAGATCTGAATGCGCTCTCGTAGCAGAAGATCTCGCTGATTAAGCGTCCTCGTTCCTCACTCACTTAAATGTTTGGTGTGCACAACCTCGTACCTTTATTCCTTCCACA
>CM059213.1:3797516-3842516 GCA_030347435.1 Clarias fuscus | reverse complement strand
GTGATCAAAAGAAAATGCATATCTTTTAATAAAAAGAGAAAAGGTGAAATACATGAAATTGTCATCAAGGCTGTTTGGGATTTTCATGTTTTTCAAGAAGTCTGGAACAACATTCCAGTGAATTTTATTCTGTATTTATACATGACATTTAATCATTAGAATTTGATTTCCATGTTATTTTATTAATTCGTTCTGCTTTAAAACCTTCTCGTTCTTTAATCTCTTAGGATGCTCATTTTATTGCATTTTCTTCTCTCATTCACACCAATTCATTTTCCAAAGTGCCCTACAAAGAAAAATCTAAACGGCATGAACTCGGAATTAAAGTGTCTCAGTGTGACCGATAATGAATTCATACTGCGGCATGTTCTTCATTTTAATCAGAAAACTTTGACACACCACGTATATTTCTTTCAGCTGCACCTCGCTTGCTCAGGGTTTCGGGACGAGGCCGTTCGGAAGAAACCTGCGTAAGGTTTGATGGAACACGTGCAGCATGAATCTACTGTGTTTTATTATGGTCTGAGCAAACACAAAGCACATCAGTGCGGCCGAGACAAAGCATCCTACATGTGACGAGATGTTTTCCTGAGAAGAAACGTGCTGCGCTGGAGACATCACGTACCTGAGAGAGCTGAAGGACTCCATCATCCATTCACTCCAAATCCAGCCCACAGCAACCTAAACATAGATACTGAAACAAGATTTAGTAAACAAAGTGTTATTATTATTTTCATGAGCTGAATACAGAATCAACATCTGTCTGAAGGAAAAGAAAAAGCACAAAGCCAAATATTCCTACTCTTAAAAAAAAGGCTGCTATGTTACTCCGGTGCTTTCAGTATCGATACATTTCCTTATAACTAGCATTAGTGTACATTGTAGAAGGTTGAAGCTAAAAATGATCTGATGAGCATTAATTAATTTTCTTCTGCTTAATCCAGAAGTTCTGGTCATAGGACCACAAGCAGCTAGAAGTAAGCTTTCTGATCACACTGTGACTTTAGATGGCCTTTCTGTTCCATCAAGTGCAACAGTAAAAGACCTCGGTGTGATTATAGATTCCAGCCTTTCGTTTGAAGCTCATGTAGATAATATCACCAGGATAGCTTTCTTTCACCTTAGAAATATTGCCAAGATAAGAAACATATTGTCACTAAATGATGCAGAAAAACTAGTTCATGCTTTTATCACCTCTAGGTTGGACTATTGTAACGCCTTACTGTCTGGTTGTTCAACTAGGTGTATAAACAAGCTTCAGTTAGTACAGAATGCAGCAGCGAGAGTCCTCACTAAAACCAGAAGATACGAGCACATCACCCCGTCTTATCTACACTGCATTGGCTCCCTGTGAAATTTCGCATCGATTTTAAGATCCTACTTCTGACATTTAAAGCACTAAATGTTCTCGCGCCACAGTATTTGAGTGAACTGTTAGTGTCTTACGATCCGCCACGCCTACTTCCATCAAAGAATGCAGGCTGCCTGTCAGTACCATGTATTATTAAAACTACAGCAGGGGGCAGAGCTTTTTCCTACAAAGCCCCAAAGTTATGGAATAGTCTTCCTATTAATGTTCGGGACTCAGACACAGTCTCAGTGTTTAAGTCTAGGCTAAAAACCTATTTATTTAGCCAAGCATTTTTGTAAATAGATTAACCTTAGGTAAAGGAGCAGATCTGGGGGACTCATGGACGTAGAGTATTCTGGTGAACTGGTATGTTTAGATGCTGTCCTCCCCGCTCTCATTGATCACTCAGGTTTGTCGACAGTGAGGCGCGGTAAAATTCACTTATACCACCTCAGAGCTGTTATTTCAGCCAAAGTGAAAATATGGCTAATATACAGTACAGATCAAAAGTTTGGACACACCTTCTCATTCAGCGAGTTTTCTTTATTGTGTTCTTCAGCCCAAACGCGTCTCTTCTGCTTGTTGCCTGTCCTTAGCAGTGGTTTCCTAGCAGATATTCTACCATGAAGGCCTGATTCACACAGTCTCCTCTTAACAGTTGTTCTAGAGACGTGTCTGCTGCTAGAACTCTGTGTGGCATTGACCTGCTCTCTGATCTGAGCTGCTGTTAACCTGCGATTTCTGAGGCCGGTGACTCGGATGAACTTATCCTCCGCAGCAGAGGCGACTCTCGGTCTTCCTTTCCTGGGCCGGTCCGCATGTCAGCCGGTTTCTTTGTAGCGCTTGATGGTTCTTGTGACTGCACTCGGGGACACTTTCAAAGTTTTCCCAATTTTTCCGACTGACTGACCTTCATTTCTTAAAGGAATGACGGCCGCTCGTTTTTCTTTACTTAGCTGCTTTTTTCTTGCCATAATACAAATTCAACCTCTTTGAATGAGAAGGTGTGTCCAAACTTTTGGTCTGTACTGTATTAGGCAAACTAATCCCAGTAAAAATATTCAGTTGATCTTTTTATAATTAAAATCTATTGGTGCAGGTGTTTGTTTACATTGAGACAGTAGCGCATTAGTAGCTTATTTTAAAGTGGATTATTAAATCCGACACATAACTGTTCATAACATCACTTTTACTCAACATTTTCATTATTTATAGTGCAGGTTCAACTTCAGGCAAAAACATAAAAACTGCCAAAGTATGATAGAATTCACACAGTTTTATTTGATGCTGTGACAAAATCTGTTTGGACAGACATACAGACAGACAGATTTTTTTTTTTTTTTTTCTGAGATGTTTCGGGTCCCCTAATGATCAAACGTAAATATATAAACGGAACAGCGAGTTCTGACCAATGTACAGACAAAACATTTCTTTTATTTATATGGACTTGCATTTGCATTTATTGCATTTTTCGTGAAATGAGTTTTTCCTCAATCTGAAGTTGGATGTGAACATTAACACAAGCTCTTGCACTGATGCAACATGCGTGTTTGGCTGAGTGGAAACCATTTTAAACGTAAGAAGCGGTGCTGTGATGCTCAGAGCCGCCATGTTGGTTTGATGCCACTTGCTGAACTCGGAGTTGAGGATTGAATTTGGATTTCCCAGACCATTTTCTTCATTTGCATTTTTTCCTAGTTGGATGTTGGACCGTATGACGTTTAGTTGAACTAACTAAAAACTTTTAACAGAAACGTTTAACAGGAACCGTACGGTTCGCTCCAGGTGTGTGTGTAGGAGCACGTGAGGAATGAACGAGGGGACAGAAAGCGTGTGGGAGAGAAAGAGAGAGAAAGAGAGGAAGAGAGATGAGCAGAGAGCAGCGTCTCCCTGCACCTCGCTGACCCGCGCTGTGTTTGGGTTATCTCAGGGCCGATTCGTAGCTGTCAGCATTTACATCAGCGCTCCCCACGTGGCCAGGGCTCCGGAGCACATTAAGCATCCGCTCAAGGCCAATCAACAAACGACAAAACCCCTCCTCCTTCACCCTCCATCCTCTGCTCCACTCTTCCTCTCTCTCTCTCTCTCTCTCTTTTAACCAACTGTTCCAGGACGAAGCCCCTCTCATATCTGACCTTCACTCCTGCACCCTCTCCTCAAGGTTGCTGCTGCTGCCGATGATGTGCAGTGCGTGTGTGTATGTGTGTGTGTGTGTGTGTGTGTGTGTGTGTGTGTGTGTGTGTATAACTGCAAAGTTCTGGATTAACTCACAATAATCACAGACTTCTACAAAGAATAAAACTCTTCAGGAAAATAATCAAAAGCAGTAACGCAGTGTGATAAAGCTGAGTTCCTGTTAAAAAACACACGGGAACGGTTTAATTCCTCTTATATTATAACAATTTAAAGTTACCTTTAATGTAATTTAGTGTAAGTTTCATTTTGTATTAGCTATAAACATAAAACAAACATAAAAACCCAACTAAAGTGCTGAGACTGAAGACTTCCATTAAAAATAAATAAATAAATAAATAAATAAATAAATAAATTTCTCAATTTCAATTCTCATCTTAATTTTCTTAATGATTTATTTATCAGAAATGTAACATCTATCTATCTATCTATATTGTATATCTCTCTCTCTATCTGGCTATCTCCAAGCTAAAAGTTAAAAATGTTAAATTCAATTTCACCTAAAACTTCAAAGAAATCAAGAATGAAATCAGAATGTGTAGCCTCCTCCTCAAACTAAGGTGCTTTTTTAGCATTTTTATTTTAGCCAAGAATTTGGATCTGCTGTAACTTATTTCCCCAAATGATTCCAAGCTAATCCAGGTTCTCTAGCGGACTGCTGACCCTGAGTGCGAGTCGTGGACGGAGCTTCGCGCGGACACCTGCCGGGAGACGGCCTTTAGGAAAGAGGAGTGCGGTTTAAAGTGGGAGCTGGAGGAAGAGAAGAGAAAGATTCCGGGAGAGGAGCCTGTTTGATGTGCGGAGGCTCCGTGGGTCGGCGTGGGCTATCAGAGGCGGCGAGGTCTCCACTTATCACTGCTTTAATATCCTGTACAATATTGCTAATCTTTATATATATACACACGTGGACAAAATTGTTGGTACCCTCCGGTCAATGAAAGAAAAACTCACAATGGTCACAGAAATAACTTTAATCTGACAAAAGTTATAATAAATAAGAATTCTATGAATGTTAACCAATGAAAGTCAGACATTGCTTTTCAACCATGCTTCAACGGAATTATTTTAAAAAATGAACTCATGGAACAGGCCTGGACAAAAATGATGGCACCCCTAACTTAATAGTTTGTAGCACAACCTTTTGAGGCAATCACTGCAATCAAACGATTCCTGTAACTGTCAATGAGACTTCTGCGCCTCTCTGCAGGTATTTTGGCCCACTCCTCATGAGCAAGCTGCTCCAGTTGTTTCCGGTTTGAAGGGGGCCTTTTCCAGACGGCATGTTTCAGCTCCTTCCAAAGATGCTCAATAGGATTGAGGTCAGGGCTCATAGAAGGCCTTTAGAATAGTCCAATGTTTTCCTCTTAGCCATTCTTGGGTGTTTTTAGCTGCAAGTTTTGGGTCATTGTCCTGTTGCAAGACCCATGACCTGCGACTGAGACCCAGCTTTCTGACACTGGCCAGCACATTTCTCTCTAGAATCCCCTGATAGTCTTGAGATTTCATTGTACCCTGCACAGATTCAAGACACCCTGTGCCAGATGCAGCAAAGCAGCCCCAGAACATAACAGAGCCTCCTCCATGTTTCACAGTAGGGACAGTGATCTTTTCTTCATATGCTTCATTTTTCCGTCTGTAGAACATAGAGCTGATGTGCCTTGGCAAAAAGTTCCATTTTTGTCTCATCTGTCCATAGGACATTCTCCCAGAAGCTTTGTGGCTTGTCAACATGTAGTTTGGCATATTCCAGTCTGGCTTTTTTATGATTTGTTTTCAACAATGGTGTCCTCCTTGGTCGTCTCCCATGTAGTCCACTTTGGCTCAAACAACGACGGATGGTGCGATCTGACACTGATGTTCCTTGAGCATGAAGTTCACCTTGGATCTCCTTAGAAGTCTTTCTGGGCTCTTTTGTTACCATTCGGATTATCTGTTTGTTTGATTTGTCATCAATTTTCCTCCTGCGGCCACGTCCAGGGAGGTTGGCTACAGTCCCATGGATCTTAAATTTCTGAATAATATGTGCAACTGTAGTCACAGGAACATCTAGCTGCTTGGAAATGGTCTTATAGCCTTTACCTTTAACATGCTTGTCTATAATTTTCTTTCGAATCTCCTGAGACAACTCTTTCCTTCGCTTCCTCTGGTCCATGTTGAGTGTGGTACATACCATGTCACCAAACAACACAGTGACTACCTGGAGCCCTATATATAGGCCCACTGACTGATTACAAGATTGTAGACACCTGTGATGCTAATTAGTGGACACACCTTGAATTAACATGTCCCTTTGGTCACATTATTTCCAGTATTTTCTAGGGGTACCATCATTTTTGTCCAGGCCTGTTCCATGAGTTTATTTTTTTAAATAATTCCGTTGAAGCATGGTTGAAAAGCAATGTCTGACTTTCATTGGTTAACATTCATAGAATATTTTTTAAATTATTACTTTTGTCAGATTAAAGTTATTTATGTGACCATTGTGAGTTTTTCTTTCATTGACCGAAGGGTACCAACAATTTTGTCCACGTGTGTATATCATTTATACAAATTTTATGATGTAATGGAGCACATATTTTGGTTCGAGCTGTTAGTTTTCATTGCATTTTCACACATTATAATTTCTTGGCCACGAGTCTGTCTTAATCGATGCAGTCATTTACAAGAAACAAGCAGAAACTTCATTGGGACTATTTGACCTGAGAGGATCAAATTCAGACCTCTGTCTTTAGGGTTCTGCGAAAGACTGGAGCATTTCGAGTTGAGAAAGAGAAGCATCAGAAGAATGCTGTAGCCTTGTGAGTGACGAAGAGGTGAAGTGGAGGTGTGTGTGTGCATGAGTGTGTGTGTGCGATTAGGAGATTTGGTGTGTGTCATGGTCACGGCGTAGGGGGGAGACGGTGGCGTGTGCCTCAGCTCGTGTGTGTGTGTGTGTGTGTGTGTGTGTGTGTGTGTGTGTGTGTGTGTGTGTGTGTGAGTGTGTGTGTGTGTGTGAACTGTGCGTGTGGTATGCTTGATGGCTAACGATTTGGCGTGTGTCAGGGTCGAGGGTAAGAAGATGAGAGAGAGAAAGAGAGATGAGGAAAGAGAGAGAGAGAGAGAGAGAGAGAGAGAGAGAGAGAGGACCACACCTGTAGCAGCCACACTTCAGGAGCGTGCCTATGAGGACACCCAGCCAGACGCAGAGATAACACACTCGAGCTCTCTGATAGGCCTGTTAGCCTCAAGGCTAAAACACTAAAAAAACACTTATTTACTGTAGTGCTTACTAATGATCTAGAACTCTCCAGCTACACTCGCTCAGACTGTGTGTGTTTGCAAGATCTGGATACGAAGGAGACAAAACAGTGTGGCAGTTAAAAAAACAAAAATAAAACAAGACGGATTAAAGGCGTGGCCAGTGATTTTTATATCAGAATAAGTGATCAAGAATAGAATAAGTGTCAGTCATGCTGCATGTACACTGTGGATCATAAGAATCAAATCAGTTATGCCATTAAATTGATCGTTTGTTGGTTGAATTGATTTGCTGGTTCAATGATTCCGTTTTCGATTCGGTAAATTCCATGAAAACAAAATTCCGTTTTTGCAGAAATGACAAAACAATCCTTCTTATGCAAATACTCATGTTTTGCAAGCACATTGTTTCTTCTTCCTTTGAGATCATGGGCGGTTTGTGCATTATCGCCACCTACTGGACTGTAGTGTGGAGCGGAAGAAAAAGATTACCACATTGTGTGAGACATGACATTTAAACAATCAACAACACAAATGACACATTATGTACAGTGGTACCTCGGCATATAAGCTGAATGACGTAGCATTATGGGTACCAGGAATGTTAGATGAAGAAAAGGGAGTCGCATTTAGTTTTTTTTTTTTTTTAAAGCAGCCGGTGCCAAGAGGAACCATAAATTAAGGTAAAGTGAGGTTTAATGTCTATTTATTTCATGTTTTACTTTATTTACATGTCTTTTCTAAATGCTTTGATTGTTTTTATATGCAACAATAGGATTATAGTGTTGGAAATTGGTAACATTCATATAATGATATAAATGAATGGTAATATTGTTGGGTAGCTGGAACGGATTATCTGCATTTACTTTATTTACTATGGTACAATGCGCTTCACAATACGACATTTAACCTTAAGAACTCACTTCCAGAATGGATTAATTTACTACTGTACATATTTAATAACTGCTTTGAGCTGTTTAAATACTTTAAAATCTGTATCAAAATCAGACGAAATCAGACAGTAAACATTAGTCATATTTAACTGAATAAAAAATCACACTGTTGAAAAATGTTATCAAATCAAATCATTAGTCTACAGCTTTGTTCACTGGTTTATATTTGAGTGAAATCACCAGTGTTGGGGGAGGTTACTTTTTTTTTTTTTTTAGATTTTTCCCCGATTTTCTCCCTAATTTAGTCGTGTCCAATTCCTCCCCGTCACTAGGGGGCTCCCACATTAAGGCTACTACTACCATTCAGCCGGGAGGGCCGAAGACTATCACGTGTTTCCTCCGAACCACGTGACGCCAGCCGACCGCATCTTTTCGAACTGCTCGCTCGCGCACCGTTGGGGGCGGAGTAACACACTCGGAGGACAGCGCTATCCGCTCCCTCCGTCGCGCGAGCTCACAGACGCCCCTGACTGGCTGTAGAGCCGTGATTAATGTGGGAGCACTAAGTACCTCTCATCCCTCCCCTCTGAGAGAGCTCGGCCAATCAGCTCTCTCTAGACCTCCGGCTGCGAGAGGTTACAGCACCACCCGGGATTCGAACTAGCGATCTCCGGATGATAGGGCGAGCGCTTTAAGGGGGAGGTTACTTTAACTAATTACATTACAAAATTACTGCCATTAAAAAGTAATCAGTTACGTTACAGCGTTACTTTCTGATAAGAGTAACTAGTTCGAGTACTTCTCCATTGCAGAAAATGAAAACTCCTTTGTGCTTCCTCACGCATGTTGTTTTAGTCGAGACCTTTATAACTATTCTACCATCATCACTCAGTGAAGTTTGGCCCATAATATGTTGACTACTAATAGCAGGAATAACACACACACACACACACACACACACACACTAACGAATCACTGCTGTCTGACTCACGGATTACATAAATTGCCTGAATAACGGATTACACTTTTGAAAACATAACTAAATAACTGAGTACTTTAATGGCGGACCTAACACGGATTACTCGTTACATCAAAAAAGTCTAAATTTCTCACACAAGTTGCTTTATATTGCTATATATGTTGAGCAATATATATTCTGTGATGTTGTACAAACTGATATTTTAAAAAAATTTTCTGAATTGAGATTTGTATTAACTCTCCTACAACGTACATATTCCTATAAACTACAATCGTTGCGTGTACCTTTCGCAACTGCAGGCCACGCCCCCAAAATCTTATATAATTACTTGTGCTTTAAGCAAGAAGAAGGAAACAGGGCTAACATGAGCAGCATCCGTCACAAACGGTGTATGCTATCTCTACGCATGAGGCCGCCATGTCATGACCCTTATCCAGAGTGCTGTGCGAAGCTCAGGCGGATCCCGCGTCCCCTCATATGGATCAGTGCTAATGAGTTTACGCTAGTCTCTTTATCCAGAGCTAGCAGTGTAAGAAGAATAAGATGAAAGACTTCCGCTGTTGCTCTGCTAGATGCGAGTTCTCTTCTGGAGTACCTCTAAGTGCCATCTTCCGTGGATAGGATTTCCTCCTGCACTTCGCTCCACGCTGTTTTTGTACTAGTAGCGTTCTGGAAGGATGTCCTCAGCGGAGTGATAAAAGAGACGTATCATTCGACTATTTTTATTTTCAGCACTCAATCTGATGTTCTGCAGCTTCTCACATTAATATTAATAGCCTCCACTTTCACTTTGTTAATTTGTTCCTAGGTCCGAACCTCTTAGAGCTTCACAAAGCCGCTTACACCAGAGTACCCTGGAATCCTGCTCTCTGATTGGTCAGAAGTTGACTGACTATAACGCAGATACACATTCGAGATTTCTGTAAAGAGACACTTATTTGACGTTTATGGAAGGAGTCTCCAGTGTCAGCGCTGCTAAGAGCTGTTTTCTCAGCAACTTTGAAACACACCCGATTTAACTAATCAGCTAATTAGCAGCTTTTTCTGAATTAAAATGAAAACATTAAAAATGTGCAAAGTACGCTACTATGAAAACCTCGATGGTGTCCAAGCACTAGTGAAACACTGGGATGAGTGCATTAGCGTAGCAGGGGATCATATAGGGAAATAAAGAGAGTTTTTACTTTCATAACTGTGTTCTGTTATTCTGCACAAAAGTAAAAAAAAAAAAATCTAAAGTTTACTATCCAACAGTGTACAGTAGCATGCAGAATATACATAGGTTTCACTTACTTTGTTTCCATTCAGGTCATTCGGCGCATCTGCAGTTTGTAAGGTAATCAGTAGATACAGTACAATCACATTGAAAGTGAAAGTGTCATTTTTTTTTATTGTTGTTTTGCCCATAAATGGTTGTTCTGCGATGCTCTTGTTCACGTTCTGGAAGCTCAGCACAAAGTTCTAAGCTCGGAGGAGTTTGGTTGGTCTCTCGGTAGGTCGGCATTATAAAAAGAAGATAAACATGAATTTAAAAACAAATAGACAAACAAACAAATTTAACACAGATTTGAGCCAATAATCGTATCCAGATTGGAGGACGGTTTTGATTGTTTACATTTGTGTGAATAAAATGTTGAAAACCTTTAAAGATCATAAAAGTTGAAAAGTATTTATTTAATGGGTTTTTGTTTTGCTTTGTTTTTGTTTCAAAACTAAAGGATGAAGTGACGGTGGTGTAGTGGTTAGCACTGTCGCCTTGCACCTCCAGGGTCCGGGTTCGATCCCCGGCCAGGCTCGATACCCGTCTCTGTGTGCATGGAGTCTGCATGTTCTCCCCGTGCTTGGTGGGTTTCCTCCGGGTACTCCGGTTTCCTCCTAATTGGCATTCCCAAATTGCCTGTATTGTGTGTGTCTGTGCCCTGCGATGGATTGGCACCCTGTCCAGGGTGTACCCTGCCATGTGCCCTAAGTCTCCTGGGATAGGCTCCAGGCCCCCCGTGACCCTGAATACAGGATTAAGCGGTATAGATGATGAGTGAGTGAGTGAGGATGAAGTGGTGCAGACGATGAGTGAGCGAGAGTGTTTCAGAATCTTTCACGCTAAATATTAAAAAGAAAATTATTATTATTTTTAAAAAGCAAATTGTGGGGGTCCTGAGCTATGCTTCATGGACTACGGGAGGTTCTTCACCTTGAAAACCATGACAAAAAGTATTGAGACAAAAGTGAAATTCAATGACATTTTCATTTTTCTGAAATTTTCTTTGGGATCAATAAAGTTTCTATCTATCTATCTAAAAATCCTGCCACATATTTGTTCCATCCATTAATTAAACCAGCTGATTGTAATGATACCTAATTTTCAGCCAGATAGGCGAGAAGTCATCAGTGACATCACATGAGAGAGAGAGAGAGAGAGAGAGAGAGAGAGAGAATACATGGCATATGTTGGTTTAATACTTTCGGCTGTAGATCGATCCTGGTGTTAGATTTTTACTGTAGGATCTGTGTATGTTTGTGTGTGTGTGTGTGTGTGTGTGTGTGTGTGTGTGTGTGTGTCCATGCTTGTAAGCCTGCACTACCTACCGGCTCGTTCTGGCCTTGGCTCTGTGGGGGATGATGGATGGATTTTGCTGGCAATGTTTCGAACCAGCTGCCGCATGATAGCTCGAGGACTCGGACCCCGGATTCACCCAGCACCGCGCGCTCTGGTTCGGCTTTCTGTCTCTCAGGACACGAAACAATACACAACTTTACAAAGCACTTAATCCAGAGCCCCGAGCTGAGCCTTACGTCCGGCGTCAGTGAGAAGTCTAAAGATGAACTCGGGCACTGAGGGAGGAAGTGTGGAGCCTCTTCCTGTCAGTAATAAATAATCTGCTGCTGCTTTAGTCAATATATTTATACTTTTTATGAATCCAAGGACGCGAGTGGCATTGTCCTTGCGATTGCCAGGACTGTGCCGTATCTCCATTGTTTACTGATGGACAAAGCAAAGTGCCCCCAAATGGTCTGAGACGGGAACCGAGCACGTGGGTGTGTGGGCGCGTGTGACTGTGTGTGTGTGTGTGTGTGTGTGTGTGTGTGTGTGTGTGTGTGTGTGTGTGTGTGTGTGTGTGTGTGCATGCGTATGTGTACACACAACATTATATTGTGTTCCGTGTTCGTGTATGCGCCTGTGTTGCTGTTTAAGGTCACCAGTGTATTCAATAATGGATCGCTGTTCTGTTCATAGTGACCTGAGAACACGAACACACACACACACACACACACACACACACACAAATAAACAGTATACAATACACATGCACACACAGATATACAGTACAATACACACACACACACACACACACACACACACATGGATATACACATGCATCTGCTCTTCTCCAAAAGTATTCACCCCCTTATTTATCTGCTTTATCTGCTTTATCTGAATAACAAGTGATCAACACACACACACACACACACACACACACATTCCTCCTGTCAGTATGTTTATTGTAAACTCATGTTCACTTACGCCCAATTTCCAAAGATAATGATTTAATTCCTCTTCAGCCAGGAGTTCAGATCCAGATTCAAATCCAAACACTGTAAAAAAAAAAAATGCAGCGTGGATATGAGGATGTGATTGACTTAAAATTGACCTTCATCTCCGAAATGCAAAAAACTGTGACTGAAGAGATGGTCAGTGTAAAAAAAAGTAACAAGACAGTAAAGGAATTCCATGACTAATTTAAGAATAGAGTGTCAAATTACTGTATATCTGAATATCTCAGCAAGCACTGTGGGATTAGTGGAGAAGAAGTGGAGGCTGCATCACTGGTACCAGACCTACAGTCACTCTGATGGAGTTAATGAGCACAGGGGCTGAGAAATGTAGATGTGAAGGTGCAGCAAAGACCTGGGAGGCGTGGCTAGAAGCATAAGAGCAATCAGGGATCATATGATGTTTTTTAAAAAAATTTTTTTAATGATGTGATTACAAGAGAGAGAGAGAGATACTGTACTGTATATGGGGATGGATTTAAAGCTCTAATGTGTGGTGCAGCAGAGCTTAATTAACACCATCTCTACAGAAAAACATGGTGACATGGTGATGGCAGCATCGTGCTCTGGAAATGCTGTTCGTTCTCAGAACATCAAGCTTCTTATATGGCTTCAGAAGATAAAGGAGGTGCGGGTGTTATCAAAAAACTTGCTTTTTTACATTTTTTTTTTTTTTTACTTCTGGTAAAAAAAATATTGTAAAATCTAATGTTTGGGAAAAAACGTTTTCCATGTTCCAGCAGGACAGCGCACACATACAGTATACTAGTAGAAATTCATCACTTTAGGTATTTTAATACACTAAGAGTTAAAATAAACAATCAGGACTAACTGCGCTCATTTGTAACTTATACACTTAACATCTGGTACACATCTTATTGTATTACACATCCATCTTATTGTATTACAGGGTTCTATTACTTTTTATTACTAATTTACTAGTATAAAATTATACTGTAAATTTTACTGCTAAATTTTTGTCACATTTTCTCTCATTTAATATTTTATTTATTTATTTATTTATTTATTTATTTGAATACTCTATTTATTATTATTATTATTATTATTATTTTAGGTCACGGGCGGTCATATAAGCATTTCGGTGCATAGCTTACAGTAAATTTTTGATTTTTACTTGCATGACCACTGAACACTGGAAGTGTTAATTAAATACATACAGTACTGTGGAAAAGTCTTACGCACCGCCTCATTTCTTTATATTACCTGATGTCGATTAACCGAAAGAAATGGGAACAAATATTTAACTGTAACAGGCTGCAAAGTGCCTAAAGATTTACCAATTTGTTATCCGTAACAACCTCAGCAGCGACCTCGTTTCCCCTCTCGTCTGTTCCAACCACCGGACTGAAAATAATGAGAGGCAAAAATATCTTTCAGGGAGTCCGCAAGTTCCGCATGACTACATTAAAATACAAGACATTTTGGGTGTTCGAAAGCAAAATATGAAGAAATGCTCATATGAAGAAGTACTGCACATACTGTGTTTATTGGGTACTGTAAACGTTCATTAACACTACATATGAATAAACAGCAGCTGTTTTAATGCTCTATGATTAATTAATGAGGTGTTAACTCAGAACTGTAAAACTAATTCAACACTGTGATTTAAATCCATTTAAAAAAAATGACATCACCATTAAGGCAAATTTAACATTATATATGTTAATCAAAGCATCCTGATTCGACACGGTGAGACCAGGAGTTAACTAAAACCTTAAATACTTTGTGTTATAATTGAGAAGGGTTAACTCTATACTGTGTGTGGTTTAAATCAACACCGACAGTCAACCTTCATTCCCTGTTCAAAGAGGTCATTAAACACTGAACATTGCATAAACACTGTACAAGTTAATGACACACTATGAAAGACTACAAATTAATTAATTAATTAACTCGTGGTAATGCATCAATTCACCAGCGGAGGTGTTAAATCAGCACGGTAAAAGCTAACGCGACACAATCGTCAATAAACAATAAATGGGGTTCATTTACCGGTGTAACTTAAGTGTTCACTCAACACTGTAACATTTGCAGCATTTGGCGCACACCCTTATCCAGAACAACTTACATCCATCTCATTACACATATGCGCAGGTTAGGGTGAAGGGCCTCGCTCAGGGGCCCGACAGTGGCAGGTGAGTGGTTTCTGGGGGTTTAAACCTGGGACCTTCCGATCAGTAGTCCAACCATCCTTAACCCCCTGAGCAAGAGGTAATTCAACACTGTAGGTGTTTATTCACCTTGAACAAGACCTGATCCAACACTGTTCCTATTCGTTCCCGATCGTAAAAACGATCATACACTCAATACAGGGCATGCTCACTGAACTGTTGATTCCTCACTGAGCACTGAACACCGTAGACGTGATTGTGTTAATGCAACTCTGTTAATTCATCACTCAAGGAGCTATACACTGTACAGTAGGTGTTAATGCTGCATGTGTTAAGTAAACTGTTTCTGATTCCTTAATTCACTCCTGTGTCCTGTAGAACGACTTGCGATGGTCTGGAGCCTATCCTAAGAGACTTAAGTCACAAGACACAAGAGTACAAGAGTACACACACACACACACACACACACACACACACACACAACCGCACTCATTGTATAATAATTTAAGCACAATGAAATGAGTTTAATATTAATAATAACTTGATAGAACACCATAAACTTTCATTAATGGTAATTAGTATTGCTGGTTCATTTGTCAGTAACAAATGTGTGTGTGCGTGTGTGTTGTATGTGTGTGTGCTTTCACTATCAGCAATGATTTTTAGTTTTAGTGAAGAGAGGTCAGAGGAATGCAGCAAACAGCCAGCGCGGAGTCAAAGCACAGGGCTGATGTCTGCCGCAGCTCCAACGTTCCACCCAACACACTGCCTGCAGCTTACCACACACACACACACACACACACACACACACTTATGCACGCACAGCTGCTCTAACCTTGGGACAAAAAAAAAAAAAAAGAAAAAAAGAAAAAAAAAGATAGCGCCACCATCATTCTGTCTCTCTTACAAACACACACACACACACACCTCAGTTACTATCCACGCTCGGCTCCTTACCAGACAGAAAACAGCATCAGGCTCGGTGTAGACGGGTATTAATCCGCAGGACTGAGCGTGTATGGTAAACTCCTTCCAGTGTTCAGACTCACTTAACCACGCAGCTATAGAAGTGAAACACAAAGTCGAGCATTCATCTCACCATCACGCCGAACCTTGTGATGTTCTCATTTCATTATGTCATTCAGGTTCCTTTATGATGTATATTCACGCCGCTTCACTTTAGTACAACTTAACATACTTTACATCCACCTTAATTATCTATATCTAAATATACATAGTGCAGGTAAAGTGCACAGATGAATGTTACCCATATATGTTTTATACAACGAGGAAAGAAAGGAAGTCTAGGTTTTCATGCTTCTGATTGACCCATGAAGATCATAAAATGCACCGAAACTTAATTAATTATTTAATTTTATAACGCACATTCTTAAAAATCATTTCGGCCCAACTTCTCAGCAACGTCCTGTATATATTTTTTTAGAAATTTGAAAGTTGTTCCTCTTTGCAAGAGTTCAAATGAAACACTTTTGATAATTAAACACTCACACTCACTCTTCATTACAATGTTTATCCAAGACTGAAAAAGGTCAAGCTTTTTTTATATAGTAATGTAGGTGCTTTCTAACTCTGCAAGTATCAATTCAACACTTCGGGTACTTAGAGTTGAAACAAGTACTGGTGATGTTCACTGAATGCTACAATTAAAGATGTGTAATGTGTTCACTCAGGTGTCCTTATTCCACACTGTGAGTATTAGTTGAACACCGAACACGAATTTATTACTGCAAATGCTAACCACTGAAAGCGTTAACACTGTAAAAGCAAATCCAATACTGTAAGGGTTAATTAAAATATTCCAGTTGAACAATAAAAGTACCAGATCCTACTGTAGGTGTTTATTCAACACTACAAGAAAAAAAAAAAAAAAAAAAAAAAGCTAATTTAACACTGTTAAAGGAAATGTAATCGCTCTATTGTTTTATTAAACTATCTCAATCCACCACTATAAGAGTTTAATTAACACTGTAGGTGTTTCATCAAAACTGTAAAAAAGAAGGTCAACAATGTGTGACTGAATTAAATGATTGTAAATGTTAATCAGGAATGTAAAAGCTAATTTAGTGTGCTATATGGGTATTTAAACTGCTAATTCACCACTGCATGTGTTAATTCAACATTGTAAAAGATAACATGCCACTGTGAATAAATGTTAATGCATGTCTAAGAGAAAATTCAACAGAGTACATTTTAATGTAACACTATAGATGCTAACCCAACACTGCATGTGTTTAGTAACCTGTCTGAAGTAGCTTTTATAGAGTTAATTAATCTCAATGTTACTGTAAATAAGCACTAAATTAATTTTCGTATTTATTATTTACTTATTCCTTTAGTATTCACTATTTGACATGAGCCTATTTGGCTTTTTTTTTCATTTCCAAACCATGTGGCTGATTAAGCAATAACTACATAGAAAGCACAGCACAATGACTGGCCAATTAAAGATTCACCCAAGGTTTCTTTTTGTTGTTTTTCTAAAATAATATATATTTTTTCTGATAAGATTTTTTTTTCTTTTTTTACTTCATGAAATGAACACATTATATTTACCCCATTTACGGTGTTTTATTAAACTGCCACACAAAAACATGACGCTTGAAGAACCATTCATGAAAAAAGACTGTATTTACTGTATGCTGTGAAAAAGGTTCTTCTTTGGTATGAAATGAAAGAAAACACATAAAAACGTTTGGATGAAAAAAGCATGAAAAAAATGTAAGAGTTTATAAAGTTTAGACACATTACTTAAGCATGAAATAATATAAAATCATCAACAATTCATCATAATTTTCTTGAACAGTGTTATTTTTCACAATTGTCACGAAGTAATATCGCATTTCATGTAAAAACAATCTTGGGGAAAAAAAACACGAAAAACATTTTTTAAAAAAAGCATCCAGGTAAAATGTGTGATTTTATTTTAAATGTGAAATATCTCAAATTTTTCAAATCACTTCATGTCATAGTCTGAAGGCCGGGTTTTAGTGTTTTATTTTTAGAACACAACATATGATTTTAATGGTTATTTTCACATATTTGATGTCATTCTTTGGCATGTCAAAAATGCATTCAAGTATGCGAAAACAGGTCAAATAAAAACGCAAAATTGGTTCCCCAATACTTATACCTCTGTAATTTCATGTCAAAGTCATGTGCCTTTGTTAGTTTTTGTTTATTATTATTATTATTATTATTATTATTATTATTATTATTGTTATTATTATCATCATCATCATCATCATTATTATTTACTTTTGGGCAAATAGGTGTTTTTTTTACATGTACTTTTCCATCCTCCATGTTCTTTCCCCTTTCAGTTCATATGGATATTTGAACATAAATCATTATAGTTTCCAGACTGATATGTGTAAAGTAAAAATATTTTTGTGTTCAGTTCTTTATGTTGTGTTGGACAAAGTGTTCAGTCTAGGATCAAGTCAATTCCAGTTTAAAAAAGTGAAAGAAAACAAAAAGTTAATGTGTGTGTTAAATCGGTATTTTAAGTGTTCATTCAAACCTCTAGGATTTGTCAGAAGAGCATCATCATCATCATCATCATCCTCCTCCATCTCCAGTGTGTGTGTGTGTGTGTGTGTGTGAGAGAGAGCGAGTGAGTGAGGAGTCACATGAGTGTGTGATGTCCAATGGAGGCGCCTCTGCTCGCCGCCCGTCGCATAAATCGGACGCGCTCACACACACACACACACACACACTCAACATGTGTGAGCGGAGACGGTGCAGCAGCTGAACACCGGCTCACACACACACACACACACGCGCACCATCTCCGTCTCCATCTCCATCTCCGCTCACACGTGTGTGTGCGTGCATGAGTGTGTATGTGTGTATGCGTGTGTGTATGTATGTGGATGTGTATATATATATATATATATATATATATGTGTGTGTGTGTGTGTGTGTGTGTGCATATCTGGACTGGTGCGGAGCTGCTGAGGAGCGTCGCGGTCTTTTTCCACACACTCACCACACACACTGAGTCAAATGCTGGATGCGCAAAGTAAAGGTAAGATGATCATCACCGAGTCAGATCAAATCCAATCAGATCGAAACTGATCCGAAAAAAAAATACGATTTAAAATTTTTAAATAAGCACATCAGTCATATATTTATATAATATATATGATTTATGTCTTTTACATGATTCTAATTGGGTGTTTTATTCTTTATATTTTTATTATTCATCATCGTTGTAATACACGTTTTGATAAAAAAAAAAAAAAAAAAAAAAAAACAAACAAACAAAAAAACCCGCAAACACGCTTGTGCTTTCCGGATTCGATGTGACATGATTTCCCAAAGATTATTTTCCCGAAAAAAAACATGAAATATAATTTATGAAAATACGTGATGACGTGCGTGACCCAAGTCACGTGATTTCTTGTTTTACGTTATATTATATTAAATGTTATTTTACTTTGTAACGCAACGCCTTTTTTGTAGATTTAATATGAAACATTTTATCAATATTGTTTAACAAAATGTATGCTTAGTTTTATATATATATATATATATATATATATATATATATATATATATATATATATATATATATATATATTATAAAATGTTTTATAACCTTAATTTTTGTATCCAAATATTGAAATTAATTCTATAACGTGCGTGGTGAAATTTTCAGGAAATGTTCGTGTTATAATCTAATATTACCATCGTTATTAATTTTTTATTAGATAAGAAATGCTGCATGCGGTTGTTTTGCGCGACTCGTTTAAACTAAATGTGATTTTAGTCAAAAGTAACAATTCGGGTACTTCAATATAATTATTATTTTTTATTTATAATGTACTTATTAGGGGAAACGGTTAGTTAGCTTGATTATTATTATTATTATTATTATTATTATTGATGTTCTTTTCAAATTAACGAGATGGGTATTATTATTATTATTATTATTATTATTATTATTATTATTTACCACTTTATAAAGTTTAAGAAGGTAGCTGATTAATGGAAGCATATTTCAGTTGTTTTGTTTTGCTAATGATTGTTCAGGAGTTCAGTTTGTTTCCTGGTTTTACTAGTTAAATAATAAAGTTTTTTATTTATTATTTTTTTTTATTTTAAATAAACCCGACAGGCACCGTTTATTAATTTGCACTTGTCTGGATTTCTGAAGAAAGACGCGCTTTATATTATTCTAATATTAATAAAATATATAAAATCAATGAAGAAAGTACAGAGAAACATCAAAACGTTGGGAAAATGTATAAAACAAGTTACTTTTCAAAGCAAAACAAACCAAAAACTTCTTCAAACCGCTAAATGTGACCATGTGTGAGGATAAAATTGTGCATTTGTTTATTTGTGGCTTTTTACTTGTGAAATATATTTTGTTTGATAAGTTGTTTAAGACATATTTATAATGCCTTGCAATGTATTTAATCATGTTAGATTGGTCGAAGAATAAAATATAAACAATTGAGATGTTTCGTTGCATTTGCCAATTTGCCCTTTTTGTACCCGCGTTAAAACGACATTAATGACTTAATTGACATCAGATCTTTTTAATCCGCAATGACCTTGATCAAATAATGCTAATCTCTCTCTCTCTCTCTCTCTCCCTCACGTCGACTATCTTAGACGCCCACATAGTCTACCTGAAGATATATAATATAGGAATTATTGTAGCTTAATATCCAAACAGACATTGGGATACAATGTCAAATTGGTAAGCAAACACAAAACAAAATGTAAAAATAATCTTCGTATTATTAGAACGTTATTATGTATTCTTACGGCCAAATCTCTGACGTCAAATATCACAAAGCCGCATGTTGTGTGCATGTATATTTACATTTATATTGATATTTAAATATCATGAAGTAAACATTTCGTAAGAGTAGAAATATTACTAAAACGTCTCCGGATGGGATGTACACATGCTTTATACAGGGCGTACAGTGTGTCTGGCTGAAAGTCTGATCGGTGCAAACACAGTGATATCGACTTTCCGATTAAATCGCTCGGGTCCTGTTTCCTTAAATACACCAATTAAATGTATTATTTGACATTGCGTTAGGGCATGTTAGTTGCGTGTGTGCGTGTGTGTGCGTGTGTGTGTGTGTGTGGTGGGGGTTAAGTGGACGTGCTTGCAAACATCCATAACACCTGAGCTTTTTATTCAAAGGGTGCACGAGTACCTCGTTAGGTCCTCTTGAACAGACGCGAAAGTGTGTGTGTGTGTGTGTGTGTGTGTGCGTGGTTCAGAGTTCTACAAAAACTGCACATGTCGGTCTACAACATTTATATATTAATCATAAAATGTTTTATTGCTTTTTTTTATTTGATTACATATCTCTAATACATCTGAGTTATATATAATTAAGTGTTGACTTGCCTAGTTTTCGGTTTATGTGCAATTTGACGTCTTTTTGCAGCTTCTACAAGCACGGTGGACACGAGAACCTTGCTTTGTTTGTGTTTGTTTATTTATTAAACGCATTTCTTTATTTAAAAATGCCCGACATTTAGACAAATTCGTATTTTATGTTGTTGCTAAGACGACTAGGAAAATGTAACCATGTTGTCATTAATGCATTCTAATGCGTTGTATTTTAATATATTATTGTTAATAATCACGTTAATAATAATATATACAAGCAAGTATATAGTACCTAAATAAGTACGTAACTAAGTAAGTAAAATATTTTTGGTGTGGATAATAGGTTGTGGGATTATTTGTTTATTTATTTATTAATCCATTAATTCGACAGTTCTAGTCAACAGTCTAATTGTTTGGTTCAATTATGTAATAATGATATTAAGACAGTGATCAACAAGTTGCTGCAGAGAGAGAGAAAAAAAAAAGATTTCCATTTGGGAGACATGCTTGTAGTGCTCCAGATGTTGTAATTCCCAAGTTTTGTTGTTACGATATTGTTAGACTATAGTTCTTATATTGTTATTATCGTACATATTTGCAGTCAAAACTGCAAATGAAGTTTGCACCGAAGTTTTGAACATATCTTGACGCAGATAACCCTAAATGGATGTAACGCTCTCTCTCTCTCTCTCTCTCTCTCTCTCTCTCTCTCTCTCCATTTTTACCGATTAGTTTCATAGTGCATACATGTTTAAAGCGTTTATTAAATTGTCTCGTTCTGTAAGAGTCGAGTTGCTGAGCTGTGCAATGTCCACAGGGTCAGTGATGGAGTTCACGACAGAAGAGGATTTGGAGGAGCTCTGTCCTGTGTGCGGGGACAAAGTGTCCGGGTATCACTACGGCCTGCTCACATGCGAGAGCTGCAAGGTGCGTCATCGGCGCTCCTGTCCATCATTATCGAATTTCATTAATACGCAGAAAAGCGTACATTTGGGATTAATGACGTCTAGGATTTTATATATATAATCCTAGATGTCATCCTAATACCCTAAAATATCATATATATATATATATATGATATTTTAGGGTATAAATATATATATATATATATATATGATATTTTAGGGTATTAGTCAAAATCATTCAATCTAATCTAATCTAAATCGACTGCAAATTCTTTTTGTTGCGTATTTTAATTATCGCAAGAGACTGTGCATACATGTGATTTTAATGACGTTAAATCTAACACAGTGCGATGTTCTATAGGGCTTTTTTAAGCGCACGGTGCAGAATAATAAGAGATACACCTGTAACCAGAATCAGGACTGCGGCATCGATAAGACGCAACGCAAGAGATGTCCTTTCTGTCGCTTCCAGAAGTGCCTCAGTGTCGGCATGAGGTTAGAAGGTAAGCAATAAAGAACTGCTGGCATATGATTAAATGAATGAATAACCTACTAATGCGACACTTTTATTTCGTAACTTTTTAAATGGTTGCACCTCGCCAGGTTTTTAAGCATGATTTTATTATTATATGAATTTTTTTTTTTTTTTTTTTAAGAATGTATTTGACATTACACGAAATCTCAATATTATTTTCGTATTTTAACACTGAATTAGGTTAAAAATGAACACAATCCAATCACAAATACGCTGTTGTAAGCTTCTTAAACGGTTGACAGTTTTAAACTTGGATTTAAAATAAAGAATTATAGATTTATTTAATACAGTTCATTGCCCGGATATCAGAAATAAAGATTTTAACTACAGATTTTCAAAAAAAAAAAAAAAAGAAAGAAAGAAAGAAAGATGTATAACCGTTTCTTATATATAATTATTTATTACTAAAGGCTTAAGAGGAAGGAATTTAAGATAATTGGAACATTTCTCTATTTGAAAGTGGTGTTTAGACATTGACTCTCACTAAACTGTTGTTTTTAGTAAATGCCTTAGTTGATTCTACATAATAACAACAACAACAACAACAACAACAACAAACTGTCATGTTCCATCCTATCAACAGATTGTCAAAGCCGCTTGTGTAATTTATGTAATTCATGCAATTAAAAATGTAATTTATGACGTCATAAAGGGGTGCCGCGGCGATATCAATAATAATAATAATAATAATAATAATAATAATAATAATAATAATGCGCTAATTATGCTAATAGCTCACATTTTTTTCTTTTGCTACGGGGGAAATAATACATCATTTGCTTAATGTGAAAAAAAAAACTCATAGCTGTAATTAAAATACATCTAGCTAGAGGAAAATTTGCACAAATTTTGTCAAACCTTTTTTTAAAAAAAAATATGTAAAACGTATATTCATATCGTACAACATTTATCGAAAGCACTGTTTATCTAGTTTATCTTGAATTGCTAGTAAAATATTAATTGATTTGAAATATTGCAAGCAACCATTTTTTTTATTATACATATTTTACAATGTTTTGTTTTAGTGTTTGTGTGTGTGTGTGTGTGTGTGTGTGTGTGTGCAGGTTTTTCAGTGCAACCAAGCAGAAGCCACACCTTATAGTCCATTAAAAGCCAAGAACAAATAATTAAACAGAAGGTGTGGCTTCCGTTTGGTTTAGAATGAAAACCTGCACCCAATCACTGGACCTTTTCTGCAGAAGCTTTGATACCTGACTGTACATTTATTGGGAGAAATTTAGCTTTCTACATTTCTAGGAAGAAAATACACATTAAATGCACGTATGGTGTACATTTAAGAGTACACAGGCATGTTTAGTACCAAAGAGCACAGTATGGTACCATTTTTCCTAAAAGTTCATGACCCTCTACTGTCTAAACCTCACACTGCCATCCGAAAACACCACAGAACGACCTCTACAGTAGGACTGCATGATTTGATAAAAAAATTAACATTACAATTATTTTGACACATGTTGCAACTACAATGTTTAACAATTAAATGAACCATTTAGTATTCAAACTCATTTATATAGCCTAAAAACAAATAAGGGCACTAGAAGTAATTGCATGAAAGCAATTTATATATTACTGGTCTCATGTGTTTATTTATTTCAGCATTGGTGATTCTCTTTTCTCTTCAAAGTTTTTTTCTTTTCTTTTTCATTTGGCATGATGCCCTGTAGGTGATTCCTATTAATTATTAATATTCATATTTAAAAGGTACCAAATGAGCTTTTTCTGGTCAACAAAACCACAAACACTACACTGATGAATGAGACTTTAATCATGAGTCTCTGCATCCATCGATCATGTTCAGTATACTCCAAGCAAAAATCCACAGAAGTTGCTGTTTGTGCATACATTACCTATAATAAACTGCACCGTTTGTATGAGCAGATAATTGCACAGGCTTATAAAGTGATTTTGATTTCTATGTGAATAATTGTGTAGCACTACTCCACAGTAACTATGGCAACCTGGGGTAATTTTTATTTTCAGGACTTAATACTCTTAGATGTCAGTTGACACCGTAACTATGGCAACATTGTCTCATTCTTGCATATTTATATCAAGTCACACAATTTAATTTGTAAGCAAAAGAATGGGTTAGGGTTAGAGGCTGGGTTAATGCTTATATCCTTTCTTACAAGTTTATTTACAATACGTGGAATGAAATCCGTATTTAATTCTTTAAAAAAAAATACTGTGAGATCAGACACACATTATTCAATACTTAGCTAGAATTTTTGGAGAAAAAAAAAATCTCTACTTTCATTCTTTAAACCACTTAAACAAACGAATGTAAATTTCCATTTGTAAGGGAACATATCAAGGATAATTTAATATTTGTTTTCCAAGTCTTAAATAAAGTTGAATGTCGTTCTTAGGCAAATATTTGGACATTAGTTCATTAGTTTAGTCTGAGGCATATGCCATTTCTTTCTTAAATGTTCGGACAGCATTACTAATTTGATAAAAGTTTTAACTTCTAGTACGTCTTCTTGCTTCTATTACATCTTATTGAAACAGGTTTTTTTTTTTTTTTTCTTCTTGGATTTTCATTCTTTCAC
This sequence comes from Clarias fuscus, assembly GCA_030347435.1. NCBI lineage: Eukaryota > Metazoa > Chordata > Actinopteri > Siluriformes > Clariidae > Clarias > Clarias fuscus. Next base: position 3,817,781 of record CM059213.1, on the reverse strand, counting down.
TTTCAACAGGGTTATACATCTACATCTAGGCATTTGGCAGACGCCCTTATCCAGAGCGACTTACTTTTTTTTTTTTTTTCATTATACATCTGAGCAGTTGGGGTTAAGGGCCTTGCTCAAGGGCCCAACAGGGACAACTTGGTGGTCATGGGACTTGAACCTGGGACCTTCCGAACCGTAGTCCAATGCCTTAACCATTGAGCTACCCCTGACCCGGGTTATAACAGACCAAGTGATTTATTTTTGTGTATATCTTTAGGGTATATAGCCTTAACTCTGCTCAATGTGTGTGCGTGTGTGTGTGTGTGTGTGTGTATGCTCCATTCCCATGCAGGCTGCCGTGCAGAGAAGCACCTGCTTCCGCAAGCCTGTGTGACACATTCCTAACCCGCTGATAAGCCTTGCACAGTCATATACAGGATTTTGTTTTGGGGTGTTTATAAAAACTGGGGTGGAAAATGTCCATATGAAGAGAAATGCTTGTCTGTGGTGTTGTTATTTTCTTCTTCTTCTTCTTCTTGTTTTTTTCAAAACCATGATCGGTATTTCCTGTCCGCACTTTGATTACTCACTACACTCTTATTCCCCTTATTAATCCAGGCCATTTCCATGTCAAATTTTAGTCTTAAGTAGATAAAAAGATATCAATTTATCTTTTTTTTTAATCTCTATCTTCCTCCCTGTCTGCTTTTCAGCGGTTCGCGCTGACCGCATGCGAGGAGGGAGGAACAAGTTTGGCCCCATGTACAAACGAGACCGTGCTCTGAAGCAGCAGAAGAGAGCTTTGATTCGTGCAAGCGCTTTCAAATTGGAGCACAACCCACCACTAGTGCCCTCCAACCAGGCAGAATATCCATTCCCAGGCTCAGTGCCCGGCCTGCTGCCCCCGCTCGGGCCTCCAGACTATGACTGCCCACCCGCGTGCCCCCCCTCTTTAGGGGTGGCCCTGCACAGCTACGGCTCCTTCCCAGCCCAGTATCAGTACACCACCCCGACCGTGCCCGGTAGATCCATCAAAGCAGAGCACCCAGATCCGTATTCTGGTTCTCCCGATTCGTCTCTCGGGTACTCGTATGCCGAAGGCTGCATTGCCGCCTCACCACAGACCAGCCCTCTGAACCCAGCCGTGCCGTCGCTGGTTCTGGAGCTGCTTAGCTGTGAGCCTGATGAGGAGCAGGTACTGCCCAAGAACTTTGTGATCACAAATTGCAAAAAAAAAAAAAAAATAATAATAATAAAAACTTCTTCAAATCTTTGCATGAGACCGGGACATGAGACATATTCCCCAAATCTTCCTGCGTCACGTTTCAGCTTATCGTTTTCTTTCTTTCTGATCTCTCAGGTGAGAGCAAAGGTATGCGCTTACCTGCAGCAGGAGCAGAGTGGGCGTGGCAAGCTGGACAAACCCCGCCCCTCCAACTTGCTCTGCGTGATGGCGGACCAGACGCTGTTCTCTATCGTAGAATGGGCGAGAAGCTGCATCTTCTTCAAGGAGCTAAAGGTATGCTGGTAAAATGAGGACATTTTAAAATTTGTATTTTGCTTGATTGAGTCTGAAAGTATAAATTGGTGTCATTTAAACCTGATCAATAAGGGAAAATATACAATGCGGCAGTGCGTGCGATGAAGCTGAGCTACTTGTAATCACCACAAAGTGCGTTGCCTTTAGTAATAGAGCCTGTCCCAAAATGTTTTATTCTTCTTAGAGCGTATTAATGGGAACTTTTGTAGTGATAAAAAAGTTGCACAAGTTACGTTACATTTGAAGCTTACGTTAAAGCAGCTATAAGCATTTATTCCTTGCACTCTTTTCCCCACTCTCTACTGAATAGAATAAGAATTTAAGGGTTGAGGGTTCGAGTTCTGCCTTTGACCTGTGAGTGTGCAGTTTGAATAGTCCTGAGCCATGTGGGTTTGTCTGGTTGGCATTTCCAAGTTGCCTGTAGTGTGTGCACAGCTTGTGTCCTGTCTAGGATAGACTCCAGGCTTATATAGGATAAGAGGTGTAGAAGGTGAGAGAGTAAGAAGTTCAGCTTTTCCTAGAACTGGAGACTCCTTCCATGAATCTTGAAAACACCACTAAGTCTACACATTTGAAAAATGTTTATTTATGCCTAGTGTCCACCATTGTCAGCAACTCCGACAATGCTTTAACAGGATCGTGCCTGAAATTAAGAGACCGCTGAGTCGCAGCGTTACGTAACGTTCAGTGTTGTGGCTTTGCCTTTGTCTCGACCGAGCCTGTGTGTTATGGGCACATGGCGATATTATGTCGCCAGGTCCTGGAGCGCACCACTGATAACGTTTAAGAACACTGAGACAAGTAGCTAGATCGCTTTCGCCACCACGGAAGTGCAGTGCAACCTGATAACTGCAGATCACAGAATGCTAGGTTTATACTGACACAGAAAGTCTTTAAGAGCGTTCCTGATCAATAATATCATCCTTGGTGATGTTTGTAAACCCAAGCAGCTTTTACAGAGTGAAATGTCACTCTGCCCTCCTATTCAGATTGATATAGAGAGTTATGATTCTTGTGTAATGTTTTAACTAGTGAGATTTAGGATGGTGTGCATAAAACTTCCACCAAAATTCAATTCCTTCTAAATTACCATTTTATTCTGCAGAACAAAACGATCCAAGTCAAACCATAGAGAAAAGGTACAACTGTCATGTTTCGGGACAGAGGTGTGGTTAGACACGCAACCAAAATATCACTATTTTCCATATATTCACAAGGGCCGGGGATCACTCAGGGGACACCCGATACGATATTATTGATTCGAATTGTATTGCGATTGCGATAAGTATCGTTATTTTATAAATATTCCAAATCAATATCGGTCATATTTTGTTGCAGTTCTAAACAACTTACAGGGACACACAGGACGCTGTGCTGCCTGCTCATGTGTGAACAGTTTACAGTGCGCCACCTGTAGTATTACCGAGGAACTGCAACATTCTACCACCTCAAATGCAAACATATACCATGTAAATTATTGTTATTTTTTAATACTTTCATTAATTGCCACACAAAAGAATCGGGATACATCACTGTATCGATTTTTCGCCCATCTTTAATATATACACTTTACAGATCTTCCATGGACGCACGTGGTATAAGTGAAGAATTTCCCCACATTGTGTAAGATACGTCTTCGGCTTTAGCACAGCTACTGAGTTGCAGCCCAGAACACGGGAGTGTGTTTGTGAAGCACAATAGATTTTCTTGTTGCCCTGATAGCTGAAGTTATACATTGTTAAGAAAAGACCGATGCCAGCTGATACTCAGACGTTTTGGATCCGCGGTCTTAAATGTTGTTAAAGAAACGGAGTCATCTCACCGATAAGCCGGCGTGGTAAAAGACAAAACAGATTTCGCACACATCTGTTATGTCCCGCACGATAAAACAATTAACAAAATGATAATAAAAAGAGAAACAATCACGTGATAGTGTATCTCGACCAGCAACGTTTAAATCGATATCACAGATGCAGCCATGACTACAGCTGTGTGTTTGCATGATGGAGCAGGTGAATGCGTTTGACCAGGGTTGACTCCAGTGTGCACACACACACACACACACACACACACATGGCTTTTTCTCTACTGTTTAATTACATTCCACGCTGCAGATAGCTCAGGAATTCAGCTCTCCCGCTCCTCCATATCTCGACACGCATTGTTCCAAAGCGCTGAAAGCTTTTCCCGAGGCACCTACAAAAAAGAGTCTGTGTTGATTGAATGTTGGTGCGTTCGTGTGTGTTGAACGAGGATCGAAAAAAGGGAGAGTGCGTGTTCTTCTGTGGGAGGTGTTGCTGAATGTCGGTACCGCAGTGGTGGGCGAGACGGGGAAATTAATTTTAAATTTTAGCCGAGAATTTCGCTAAGATTCTACTTCTAGCTAGGTTTTCTAGTTGTGCACAGGAGTGTTTACATCAAGTTACACTGCATTAGTTTGCATCTTTGGGGTTTTTATCATTGGCTTTTATCTCTAAGCCAATAATAATAATAATAATAATAATAAGAAGAAGAAGAAAAAATGTAAAAAATTAACAATTGCTGTGCAATGGATCGTCCTTATATTAGGCTTCTTACAATTTCCCTTTGGGATTAATATAGTACTCTTTCTATTTACATTTACAGCATTTGGCAGATGTACTTATCTACTGTTTAATTATAACTGTTTAAGTTGACTTACATTTGATCTCATTTTACATCTGAGCAGTTGAGGGTTAAGGGCCTTGCTCAGGGGCCCAACAATGCTGGTGCAGGGGTTTGAACCTGAGACTTTTCGATCAGTGGTCCAGCACCTTAACCACTGTCTATCTATCTATCTATCTATCTATCTACCTATCTTTTATATTGAATAATAGTCACAATCTACAAATGAAATATTCTTATTTTTTCCATATTATTCTTATAAACAGAACATAGACTTTCTTTTATTATGGTGTAACCCAGTGAAATTCAGTTAGCGTTGGAGGCTAAGATGCTAGGAGCACTTGATAAAATTTTGACCAAAAAACAATCTGTGATAAATGTGGATATTCTTGACAGACCTGTCTTGTTTTCATGTCGCTGCGTGTCTGTTTAAAGACTCAAAGCCTAGCTAAATCGATCAGTCAACAGCTAGCTTATGCTCGGTGTCTGGATTTCCCAGTTGCCTAGCAACAGAGTTCTCAAGGTTTTCACCCACGAGTGAATTTTGTGTCAGCGTTTGAAAGCATTGTATGTGCGCTGCCCCATATGGACGCATCTTCATAATGACCTTTAGAGTGAACCCTAATCTACTAAAACACATGTTTATCTCTAACGAGGGCGATACGCAGGGGTCATTTGTTTTGGCTCACATTTACGTCATTTCATGTCTATCACGATTCGTATCATCCACATAGGTATTTCAAAATATGTCAATACTTCCTATAGTAGGAACACGTCACTTCTGGTTTGTAATGAGTAACCTACAAATATACTGTGTATAACATTTTATAGGCTGGAACAATCCTGATAGAATTAAGAGCCTCCATGTGGTTAAGGCAAGATTTCTCCTGGTCTCGCACAGGTCGGAGATCAGATGCAACTTCTGCATAACTGCTGGAGCGAGCTCCTGCTTCTGGATCATGTCTTTCGACAGGTGCATCATGGGAGAGACAATACACTCCTACTCATCACTGGCCAAGAGGTGAGAATGTCACTCTTCTTAAAACCCTTAAAAAATATATATAATTTTGTGTGCATTTGGGTTTTTACATTACTTTTATAACATTGCTGGAATATGGGAATGATGTTGCAAAAATGTTGAACTCTCAAAATGATAGTATTATTATTATTATTATTATTATTATTATTATTATTCCTATTATTATTATTATTATTATTATTATTATTATTTGGTCATAGAAACAACTGACCAAACTACTTTGCCTTTAAAATATATTTTTTTTGCGGAGTCATGTTTGTATAGTTGGTTTTAAAATTAAATTCAGTTTTTTTTGTGTGTGTGTTTCAGGTTGCATGTATGTATTGCCTTTGCATATATATATATATTTTTTAATATTGTAAAAAACGTTTAGATTTTATGGCTGGTCATCAGTGATTAAATTCAGGAGGAGATTTTAGGTCATATTGGTAATTGTGTCCTTTCTGCGCATGCTAGCTAGCTGACCAACAGAGGCTAATTAAACAGGATTTCTGAGGGGATTTAAAGGAAGCATAGTCATAACAAGCAATAAACAAGCAAATGTGACAAATTCTCCTAAAGAATTTAAAATCCTGTATATAAATACACCATGAGTTAATTGTACACCAAAGATGAGGTTCCTTTTTTATTATTATTGTAACGGTTAATGGAAAATATTAGGCCGTTTGCTATTGTTGCTAGTGTTTGCAGCAGGATAATAAAGCTAGCTGGCTGATGCTAACACATTCATAAATGTAAATTTTTTTATTTTTGTTTAACTACCCCAACTGCTAACTCGCTAACTCATGATTTCTCAGAATGTTTTTTTTTTACAGTCATATAACTAATTTTTGCTGGGTGTTTGAAGGAACAATACCAGGCGTTTTGCTAATTCAGACACTGCGGTGTGTGTTGCAGGTTGAGCTTGCCGGCGTCGTGTCTGACTCGGGTCTGACTCTCTCGAGTCTCGTGCAGAGGGGACAGGAACTGGCGCGGCGGCTGCAGCTGCTCCAGGTCGACCGCCGTGAGATGGCCTGTCTCAAGTTTCTCGTTCTCTTCAACCCCAGTGAGTCTTTGTTCTTTTTTATGCACTACAGTTACAAAACTACAGTTATGAAGGCTGACTATACGGTTTGTGTATGGTTATAACAATTGTCAGGAATAGTGAATGTAGACTTATGTCAGTTGTTCGGAATAGTGTATGTAGGCTTACAACAGTTATCAGGAAAAGTGTATATAGTTTATGTCAGTTGTCAGGAATTGGGTATGTAGACTTATGTCACTTGCCAGGAGTGGTGTATAAATGCTTATGTCAGTTGTCAGGAAGTGCATGTAGTTTTATGTCAGTTGTTCGGAATAGTGTATGTAGGCTTATAACAGTTGTCAGGAAAAGTGTATGCAGGCTTATGTCAGTGGTTAGGAACAGTGTATATAGTTTATGTCAGTTGTCAGGAATTGGGTATGTAGACTTATGTCACTTGCGTGTATATAGGTTTATGTCAGTTGTCAGGAACAGTGTATATAGTTTATGTCAATTGTCTGGAACAGTGTATGTAGGTTTATGTCAGTTTTCAGGAACAGTGTATATAGTTTATGTCAGTTGTCAGGAACAGTGTATATAGATTTGTGTTAGTTTTCAGGAACAGTGTATATAGTTTATGTCAGTTGTCAGGAATTGGGTACATAGACTTATGTCACTTGCCAGGAGTAGTGTATAAATGCTTATGTCAGTTGTCAGGAAGTGTATGTAGTTTTATGTCAGTTGTTCGGAATAGTGTATGTAGGCTTATGTCACTTGCGTGTATATAGGTTTATGTCAGTTGTCAGGAACAGTGTATGTAGTTTATGTCAATTGTCTGGAACAGTGTATGTAGGTTTATGTCAGTTTTCAGGAACAGTGTATATAATTTATGTCAGTTGTCGGGAACAGTGTATATAGTTTATGTCAATTGTCGGGAACAGTGTATAAAGTTTATGTCAATTGTCTGGAACAGTGTACGTAGGTTTATGTCAGTTGTCAGAAACAGTGTATATAGTTTATGTCAGTTGTCAGGAACAGTGTATATAGATTTGTGTTAGTTTTCAGGAACAGTGTATATCATTTATGCCAGTTGTCAGGAACAGTGTATGTAGGTTTATGTCAGTTGTCAGGAACAGTGTATATAGATTTGTGTTAGTTTTCAGGAACAGTGTATATAATTTATGTCAGTTGTCAGGAACAGTGTATATAATTTATGTCAGTTTTCAGGAACAGTGTATATAATTCATGTCAGTTGTCGGGAACAGTGTATATAGTTTATGTCCATTGTCTGGAATAGTGTACGTAGGTTTATGTCAGTTTTCAGGAACAGTGTATATAATTTATGTCAGTTGTCAGGAACAGTGTATATAGATTTGTGTTAGTTTTCAGGAACAGTGTATATCATTTATGCCAGTTGTCAGGAACAGTGTATGTAGGTTTATGTCAGTTGTCAGGAACAGTGTATATAGATTTGTGTTAGTTTTCAGGAACAGTGTATATAATTTATGTCAGTTGTCAGGAACAGTGTATATAATTTATGTCAGTTTTCAGGAACAGTGTATATAATTCATGTCAGTTGTCGGGAACAGTGTATATAGTTTATGTCCATTGTCTGGAATAGTGTACGTAGGTTTATGTCAGTTTTCAGGAACAGTGTATATAATTTATGTCAGTTGTCAGGAACAGTGTATAAAGTTTATGTCAATTGTCTGGAACAGTGTACGTAGGTTTATGTCAGTTTTCAGGAACAGTGTATATAATTTATGTCAGTTGTCAGGAACAGTGTATATAGTTTATGTCAGTTGTCAGAAACAGTGTATATAGATTTGTGTTAGTTTTCAGGAACAGTGTATATAATTTATGTCAGTTGTCAGGAACGGTGTATATAGTTTGTCGGTTGTCAGGAACAGTGTATATAGGTTTGCGTGGTTTGTCTGGAACAGTGTACATAGGTTTATGTCAGTTGTTAGAAACAGTGTTATGACGGGTAATGTTGGTTGTGAGGAACAGTGTATATAGTTTGTCATTTGTCAGGAACAGTGTATATAGGTTTGCATGGTTTGTCTGGAAGGGTGTACATAGGTTTATGTCGGTTGTCAGAAATAGTATATGTTAGGCTTTTGTTGGTTGTCAGGAACAGTATATGTAGGGTTATGTAAGGGAAATGGTATGAGTGTTTATATCAGTTGTCAGGATCAGTATATGTATGCTTATGTCACTTGTCAGAAACGATGCATGCAGTAAGTTTTGGTAAGCTATCGGGAGTACTGTATGTAGGCTTTTGTCAGTTGTCAGGAATTGTATGTGAAGGCTTATGTTAGCAGTCACAAATAGGTATGTGTCAATTTTCAGGAATGTGTGGATACATCATACATACTTAAAAATGTATCCAATACAACAGTGTTTTTCAACCACTGTGCCGCAGTACACTAGTGTGCCGTGAGAGATCGTCAGGTGTGCCGTGGGAAATTATTCAATTTCACCTAATTGGTCTAAAACATTTTTTGAAAACTAGTAAGTTATTGTCTGCGAATAATATGCGATTGTCGAGTGTCTGCGCTGTCAAGTGACACCGGCAGAGTACTCACGTACTAACTGAACTGAGACAAAATCGTGGTTTAAAGCTAAGGTTTGCTGATCTACCTTTAGACACTTTTTGGTTGGCTGCTGCCAGGGCGTTCCCAATTCTGGCAAACAAAGCTATTTTGACATTGCTCCCATTTTCCACGGCATACCTGTGTGAGCTGAGCTTCTCAACCCTGACTGCTATAAAAACTAAAAACAGAGAGAGACTAAGAGCTGTTGAGGAAGAGCTTCGTGTGTGTCTTTCTTCAATTCCTGCCAGGCTATCAGCTCTGTGTTCATCCAAACAGGCCAGGTTTGACACCGAGTAGGTAGAAATATGAAAGATCAAAAAGACTGTTTTCAACAGCTCTTAGCTCTTAGTCTCTCTTGAGTTTATTTGATTCCTATTCAAGACACTTTAATAAGAATGACTGTATATTGTTAATTGCACTTTTTATTTGAAAGAAGAAGAAATATGAAAGATCGTAAAATACTTTTTTCTTTGTGTTTATTTGATTCCTGTTCAAGACACTTCGATGAGTAAGGCTATATGGTTAATATAGGCTACAGAGTTTCATTTTTTACAGTTTCGATTGTTGGTGTGCCTTGTGATTTTTTTTTTTTTCAATTAAAAATGTAGCTTGGCTCAAAAAAGGTTGAAAAACACTGACAAATGAAATATGATCGTCTGCTTCTATACCGAGAAATCTATCACACTTTCCCCTTAAATTATTGTACTCATTAATGCAGATGACATTTTTCATAAACATTCTAAATTGTATTAAAAGCAGAAGGGCGACATAAAGAAATGCTTGAATAGTGAGGGATATTTCATTAAATAATCGTTGTTGGACAATGTTGCTTCAGCCCATAGAAAAACATCTTTTTTCCTCCAGGGGAAAAAAAAAAAAAAAAAAGAAAATTATTGGCTGCAGGGCACAAAGCACGTAGAGGAAAGAAAAAAAAAAGCATGAGTCCTAAAGCATTTTCTATTTCGACTCTGTGTCACATTCAGTCTCTCTCGCTCCATCTGGAAATGGAAACAGGTTTTATTGGGTAATATGTGTCCTTCAAATCTATTTCAAAGTATTCAACATTTTAATTAGAGGTTGAATGGCTTTTCTGACGAGACCCGGCTAAGCGGGCCATTCAGGCTATTGTTATGTGCAGCAAGCACTCGTACGCTCTCTCTCTCTCTCTCTCTCTCTCTCTCTCTCTCTCTCTCTCTCTCTCTCTCTCTCTCACACACACACACACACACACCCATACACACACTCGCTCTCTTTCACTGTTTCATACACAGAGAGAAATAAATGTACATAAATAATATGAATGCAAACATTCATGAACATACATGCAAATACTGCTAGCAGTCAGAATTATTGGCACCCTTTATGGAAATAAGCAGAAACAAACAAAAGTATAATTTTTCTACACCCTATAATATTTTCATCTATATTCGTCCATCATGTTTTTTTTTTTTTTTTGTATTCATTTATTGCCTTGAGTAAGTTAGCATAAAAATCCTTCTGGATCAGTCAAGTGTGTTTGATCTTGTATTACACACATACAGTATAAGATTTATGCACATGTAATTCATGTCATTCATATGGCATCATTGTCAAATGTGTAGCATTTAAATCTAACTTCGAGCAACTATGAAGAATAGTTTATCAAGAAAAAAAGTACAAGCAATCAAAATGTATTTAGATTTAGTGAATTAGTGTGATTACATTTCTTTTTTTAAGGTTCTATATTGACTCTGTGTTTATCTGTGCAGACGTGAAGCTGCTGGAGAACCAGGCACTCGTGGAGAGTGTGCAGGAGCAGGTGAACAGCGCTCTGCTGGAATACACGCTCACCTCGTACCCTCAGCACTTGGACAGGTTCAGCCAGCTGGTGCTGCGGCTGCCCGAGGTTCGCGCCTTGAGCGCCCAGGCCGAGGAGTACCTGAGCTCCAAGCACCTGAGCGGAGACGTGCCCTGCAACAACCTGCTCATTGAGATGCTGCATGCCAAGAGAGCCACCACCATCTGAACCAGAGGTGTGTGTGTGCGTGCAGGCATGTGTGTGTGTGTGTGTGTGTGTGTGTGTGTGGCATCACCACTGAGCCGCAAAAGCTAAAGGACACTGGGAGCTTTTCTATTTCTTAAGTGCTATTACCACCGTATCTGATGTCGTTTGTGCATCGTGTGTGGCTAGTAGGCATGTGCTGATCTTTGGTTGCCATGGAAACTAATTGAGCTTTATGATATTGTTAGGATATTTAAACATTGTCCTGGGTGGCATTTCAGCCGGAGTGAGAAACGGAACTGCCTGCGGATACGCGCCTTTAAAACATTCCCTTCAGTGTTTACCTGGCCGAAAATACTGTTATGCTGTTTCCATGGTAACAATGTAACGTATATCATGGTATACCCTATAACCAATTATGGGCACATGCCTAATGGCAAGATATCATTTTCAGTTTGGACAATGAAATTGATGATCATTATATAGCCACTGTGAGTTCCTATCTTTTTTGGTAGTATTATGGAATATTATATGTTTATTGAACATGTTTCACATCATCAGCGCTTCATTCTGAACTAATATTTCATTTCCATAGATTTTTCTTTAAAGAGTGATAATGTAATTAAAGAGGTGAAAATGTTGCAGCGTGAGAAAAAAAAAAAAAAAAAAAAAAAGCATACTGGTCAAATCTACGAAGGCTGAATCTTTCTTAAGGTCCCTTACAGTATTTTAAAGTAGCTACCAAGCATTTTTTTTTTCCCATTCTGAGTTTTTTTGAACCAGGCGGCGCTATGCAGTGAATCGATCCGAGAATAATATTGACACAAAGTGAACAGTTTTCAAAATTCCTGCACACATTTCTCATTCAAGCTCAGGCCACTAGAGAACGCGTGCGTTCATGTGGCTCATTTTGCGAAAATCCTGCAGACTTTTATTTGAAAATAGATTGATCCATGTAGAGGAGCGAGCAATTCCCTCGATTTTAGGGTTTTGGCTGTAGTTTTAAAAACGCAAGGAAGATTTCTCAAATTAAATTTCAAATGGCATGGTTATGGTCATAATGTCTTGTTTTTTTTTTTTTTTTTTTACATAAAAATTTTAAAAATGTATTTCTGAGCAACTTTGGTGCGTCTTTAAATATGAAGTAGTTTATCAAAACCCTTTACAAACCCTTATTGTCATTGTTCTCAAATTCACAACACAGAGTGCTTCTGTTTTCCTTTTAATTTATATTTAGATATTTTTTTACGTTTTTTGATAGTTATAGCACAATTTCGTTGTTACAGTCTACATATTTGATGCACACTGTACGAAAGCTGGTGTTAATGGGGGGAAAAAATGCTTGTTAGCGTTATTATTTGGCTTAATCTGACTTTTTGTGAGTTTTGTTACTTACATGCCACTGAAATCAGTTCAAAATATTGCTTACATGTGTGACTAACGGTAAAGTGTTGAAAAGTCGTATGTGCTTTGACGCTGATTTATTGCACAAATGATACAATCATAAAATTGTCAGATAAAAAGCTAGGATTTTGAAGATCTTGGAATGCTAAAAGTTTATTGATGGTCTCTCACATCAAGGCTTAATGATGGGTTTTATGAGGTCTTTATTGCTTTCCTTTAGAGGTACAAGAGAACCTTAAAAACAAAAGAACCAGCAGGCAGAAATGTTCTTTTTATTTTCCTTATTATGTAACTTTCTAAAAAGAAATGTTCCGTTTTATTTCATCTCTTTATTGACTCTCGCCTGTTTCATCCTCTTGCTGTGGGCGAGCTTCAGCTCTAACTTTTCCTGGTTGGACAGAACAAACTTTTTACATTTCACATTTTATTTATTGAATAGAAGCTTTTATTCATTGACGAGCACAGCGGAGCGGTTTTTGGTTCCCATGGTAATTCTGACACCTGAATATTTGCCCCATTCACTCCTCAATAGGATGAAATATTACAGCAATTTTCCAATAAATACATTTATTCCTTTAGCGAATGCTTTTACCTGGAGTGACTTACAAGTGAGCAATCCAATATGAACATTATAAAATGTTTTTGTTTGTTTTTAGATTACATTCTTATATTTAACTGAAGTATATGTACAGTACAAAATGTCAAAATCTGAATAGTTTTAAGAGAGGTAAAAAAAAAAAAAAAAAAAATCACGTGATGAGTTTCTCCTGAGAGTGTTATTGCATCATGAAATACGTGAGCCAATCAGTTTTCAGTATGCAAATGCCCTCTAGAGGGGTGTGTAGGATTGGAGGTCATTTGGCATTAAATTACATATTTTCTTTTCTTTTATTTGTAGGTAAAATTGTATGCACTTTTCATCACCTGATCGATTGTTTATTAATCGTATAATAAAAAATACGGGCATTTCCTTCACTACAAATGATAAGATTAGGATTGGTGAAAAAACTGTTTAAAGTCTCTATTGTATTAGAAGCAGAAAAAAAGGGGTTCCATTTTTATTTATTTATTTTTTTCGCTCATTGAAAAAAAAAAAAATATCAGAAATTAAAAGGGCCAATCAGATTCTAGTATGCAAATACACAGAGCTTGATGGAGAAGAATGTCAGATTGGAGACTTTTACATCATATTTAATTCATATTTATGTTAAAATCAGGATTTTTTTTCCTTTTCAGAAGGTAAGATGTTTTTTTTTTTTTTTTTTTCTTCTTCCATTGGCTAATTTCTTGAAATGCCACATCGGGCTATAGAAAGAAAGAAGAAGAAAAAAAGATTTTTTTTTCCCTCCAAAACCAGCTTTATAACAAAGTGTGGGAATTATGGTTTTTAAAAAAAAAAAGCAAACTTTAAAGAATATTTTTTATATAAAAGGAAGACCCAGCCTTTTGATTCCATCCGTGGCTAATCATCAGCACACACACCTACTGTAGGTAACCGTAAATCAACCTGCTGAGAGTGTGTTTCTAAATTGTTTAATTGTGGATCCTTTCTCAACTGGTGTCCATTATTTCATCAACCACCTGCGTATCCTTTTCATCTCTGGTCTCTTTTAAAAATACTGTCAGACTGTGTGTGTGTGTGTGTGTGTGTGTGTGTGTGTGTGTGTGTGTGTGTGTGTGTGTTTGAAGTCCCAATCAGGATCGCAGGAGAAGCACTGTGCCATATGTTTTTTCCACATTTCACATGTTCCATTTCTATTCACTTTCACGCAGCTCGAGTATCTTTGTGCACACGCATCCTGATGGGACTTTGATTTAAAAGAAAAGAAACAAAAAAGCATTTTCACTCTAACATTTGTGTATTTATATGTAGTAATGTGCTGAAAAACATGCTTTTTTTTCTTCTTTTTCTTCTTCTTTTATTTGCTTAGTGTGTGTTGTTTTTTTTTTCTCTGAAAGAGTGTAACTGTAAAAAAAAAAAAAAAAAAAAAAGAATTAAATAAATTGTGTTCTTTCCTTTCTAGTTACGATCAGCATCAGTATTGTTTAGACGCCGGGGTTATTCATGAACGCTTAGAGGTCAGGCTACGACTCTATGGAGCTGAAGACAGAAATAGTATTTATTTAAATAATGTCAGACACAGAGGTGATATAATACGGAAATACTTCATTTACGTATAAAAAAAAAAAAAATCTTTTGTGCTTGTCCACATTATCTGACTGCAAAGTGCTTTATTTCTTATCAAAATGTGAAATAAAGAAAATGAAATTATAACACGGATGGCAATTCTTTTTTTTCCCCCTAAAGTGTATGCTGGAAAAACAAAACGAAACAAACAAAAAAAAAAACTCACCACAGCACTGGAGGAGAAGGGAGGGCCAGACTGTGTGTGTGTGTGTGTGTGTGTGTGTGTGTGTGTGGCTTTTGAATGCACACGTTCATTCGAGTGCCGTGGAGAAAGGCGCGTCCTCCAGACTGCCTCTAAGAGTCTCTCCAGCGGCGTTCTAAAGAAGCGTGATGGGAAGGTCAGAAAACATTCACACATGTTGCCGTTCTTTTGTGGGCTCACAAAGCGAGAGTGTGTTTCCTCGGCCCTATTTACACTCCTTTAGTCCCCCTCTTCGCTTTGTCTTGCTTTTAGGAAAATGATTGGTTTTAACTGCGCCTCATATGGCCAAAATTGATTTTTTTTTTTTTCCCCCCATTTTTTTCCCTCTCTCTCATGAATTTGTGTGTTTGTTTGAAAGTCAGAAATAAAGACCCAGAGAATGAAAGAGACGATATGACGTGGTGTAAACATGTTTTTTTTTTCCCCCCTCCTTTGTCCATTCACAAACACATCCGTTGCACGCACAGATCTTCTTCTTCTTCAAATGCCTGATCATACTTTGCCATAAATATTTATTTAACAACACAAAAAAAACAACAAGCTGTAATTCTGAATTTTTTTCTTTCAATTTCACAAACGTTTTAAATTGTAATTTTATTGAAGAAAAAAAATTGTGTCTACATTGTGTCTGACATGCTGTACTTATCAACAAATCTTCATTGTTTAGCCAAATCTCACGGCCAATTAACACAGTTTGCTATCGTTCCTGTATCTTAAAGACTAAATCTCGGATTGTTTTGATAAAAAGCAACGACACGATTGCATAGTGTATCAATGCAATTTATAGTCATTAGACTGTCGGCCAAAACATGGTATCAGTGCTAAAAAGTGTCTCACCTGGGTGAAAATTTGACATGGTTACGGACACTACAGATTTATACTTTTTTTTTTTTTTTTTGCTTTTGAAGATAAAAAGATAAATAAATAAATAAATTTTAAGCAACAATTTTTACAGGTCATATGTTTCTAAAAGCTTCCCTCAATTTTAGTCTCAATACTCATGAAGAAATATGAATAATTTGTATTTTAAGTGATTACTGTTTGAAGTGAGACAGTATAACTCTAGAGGTTATATAAATAAAATCATCTCTCCAAAATGACATTTTTAACGAAGTAAGATTGGGCACTTCAATGTTGCATAAACTTTATAAGGGGCTTCTTAGGCCACACACACTTTCTGTATATATATATATATATATATATATATATATATATATATATATACATCAATATATATATATATATATATAAATAAATCAAAACACAGTATTTTTTTATGTTATATATATATATATATATATATAACATAAAAACATACTGTGTTTTGATTGTATGGACATGTGTTTATTGACTTGTTTGTTAATGTCCCCTGCTTACTTCATTATTTTTATCGTTGCATTTTTCTTGAAAGAATCTGTTTCCACACTCACATATACAGTAGCTTAAAAAGACAACAACAAGTACATTAGGTATACTAATAATCAATTCTCATCCAGTGCATCGTTCATTTCTTTGATTATTAATTAAATCAACTCACAATATTAAAGTTTTTACAGCAGGTTTATTTACAACTTTTTTTTTTTTTTCATTTTATTGTCTTTTCATTTATTTTTATTTATTGTCAAAGCAATTCACAATCTTAGTTGTTTTTTTTTTTGTATGGAAAAAATCCACATATAATTTACACCTATCGGATTCAAACCAAAACAATATCATGTCTCTACTGTTTCTTCAGAACCCCCTTAAAAAAAAAAAGAAGAAGAAAAAAAAAATACACTAACACTAAACTACATTTCGTGCACCAACGCCTTGTTTTTTGTAGTAAGAAGGCGTCAGTACGGTCACGTCACACGTCACGTGTGTGTTGACGGCACAGAGTATCTACATTTTCCTACTGTTAAAGCGTCTGTCTCACTGACAGCCGAAGCCGTCTGGTCTGGAGGTACGGCGCGGCGCGGCTCGCTGTGTGTCCGCTGCTAACGCTAACTACGCTTATGTTCAGCAGTGTGAGTTCTGTGGAGCGTGAAGAGGGGAAAGGCAGAAGAACTTCAGCACAGGCTGCTGTTTTATCTCTATCACACACACACACACACACACACACACACACACACACACACACACGCACACACACACACATACAGCACTGTTTCGCTTTAACCCTGGGAACGAGGGGGACTGCAGTGTGGGAGAGGCCCGCTCTTCTCCAGCTGCTTCGCCACACATGTGTGTGTCTGAGTGTGTGTGAGTGTGTGTGTGTGTGTGTGGGTCAGCAGCATGTGCAGTCCACCAGTGTCCTGTCTTCAACAGGCTGTAACAGAAATTAATAGCAACTTAGCAATATTCTATTCTACATTTTATTCTATTTTATTTTCATTCTATTTTATTCTATTTAAGTTCATTATATTCTATCTGCATCACACCTTACAACAATAAACAATTTTATTCCATTTCATTTCATCCAATTCTGCTCAATCCCATTCATTTCATTTAAATTTCCTTCTATTTTATACTACTCTATTAAACTCTACTTCTTACCCTGATATTCTATTTTAGCTTTATAACTCACCTACACCATTCTAGACTATACTATATGCCTTGTACTATTGTATTTTATTTGGTTCAATTCAATTCAATTCATCAATTCTATTCTATTCTATTCTATTCTATTCTATTCTATTCTATTCTACCCACAACCATTTTATTCTGTTCCTTTCTACCCAGTTGTAGTCTGCTCCCTCCCCGTCCTATTCGGCCCATTCTATGCAAGCATATTCAATGAAATTCTATTTTTCTGTACCATCCCGTTATATTGCTTCAATTCTATTCAGTTCTACTCCATTCGATTCTACTGTTCCATTCCATTCCACTTGAATGCACTTTTATTATGCTCAATTCAATTCTGTACCATTCTACTCACTTTTATTCTACCTCATACTGTTCCATTTCATTGCACAACAGGCCGTTATATTCTACTCCATTCTATTCCCTTTTACTCTACCCCATTATATACCGTTATATCCAGTTCTATGTCAAATCTTTTTTTTTTTTAATTAATTTCTAATTAATTTTTTTTTTTAAAGAAAAAACTAATGTTACTTAAATCGTACTTAATATATTTTGACTCAAACATCTGTATATCAACCTTGAGGGGTGAGGTGAGTTTGTTCCAATAAACAAATACAGCGCCCTCTACAGTTGAAACCTTAAAACAACAGTACATTCGGCCTCTGCAGCACAACCTGGCGCACAACACTGTATTAATAAATGAATGCCTGTAGCTGTTAAGCACTAAACCTTTTATTTTCATACAACCTGGCTTGGATTATATTTTACTACTTAAAGTATTTACCTAATGACCGAGACTGTTGCCAAATTTTGAGATTTTCATTTGTTTTGTTTTTTTTCTTTAAATGAGATTACCTGAGGGGTTGAAGGCCATCAGCTGGACCACCTGAGACAACAAAAAAGAAGATGTGATCAGAGATGAGTGTGTAGAAGGAAAAGAGTGTGAAGTTGTGTTCAGTAATTTACAGCTTTTAAATTCCTATATTTTCTATTGTACAGTTACAGTACTCATTTTCTTAGAATTTCCTTATATCTTCCTTTAGTGTATATTTTGTATTTTGTATCATACAGATGATATTTTATATTTTATTTGATTCTTTCTTAGTTAAATTTACTTATATATATATTTGTCAAATTTACTTTTGTTTTAATATTTATTTCCTATATAGATATTCTTTCTTATTCCTTTTTGTTTCTTTCTTGTTCTAAGGTCACGGGCAGTCGCCTAAGCATTTCACCGCATATCGTACTGTGTATGACTGTGTACGTGACAAATAAAATTTGAATTTGAATTTTGAGAACACTGAGTAATGTTATTTAAAAATGTAACAGTTTTAACTGAAATGCCTCAGCAGTGTATGCAATGGTTTGGGGGGAGGGGCCGAGCGGATGGCTGCGCGGAAGTGAGGGGCGGGGTCAAAGACATAGTCGTAACGGCGCATAAATCAGCCAATCTGTGAATACGTTACAGGTGATGAGTGACTACTTAGAAGGTACGGTACTGCGTAAAAGTCTGGAGCCCATCTCATTTCTTCATATTCAACTAAACTGAATTATGTAGATTAAATGAAAGAAAATGGGAACAGATGTTTTACTGCGACAGACTCTGCAACATGTCTAAAAATATCATTTAAAAAACTGATTGCTTATGAAACAACCTCGTTTCCCCTCTCGTCTGTTCCGACCCCTCAGCATTCAGCACCAGCAGTACAGTACACTAATCACCGCCTGATCATCTGTCATCATCTGCACCTGTTTCTCACCGGCTCAGGACTTAAATTAGATGAGTCTTTAATGCTCGAAATGATTCATAGGACACTGCGTGGCTTAACATTACTCTAAAACGGCGCAGGTACGGGGACTGGACAGAAAAATGAGAGACAAAAAAAAAAAAAAAAAAAAAGTCCTTCAGAATGCCTGAGAGCTGTTCCTCAGAGTACATAAGATACCAGAAGTCTGGCTCTCTGGAAGATAAACATAAAGAGATGAAGGGTGGGACTCCAGACTTTTACACAGCACCCCAAGTCACCGATTAGTGCTGGAGTTCTAGTTCATGTTGATTCGAGTTCATTCAAGCTGATTCACTGTGATTGGTTCAGTACTATTAAGTATGATCTGTATGATTTTGATTTAGGATTACGCAATATCACAGAAGAGGGAGTGCTGATGTGCGAGTACCGAAGTTATCACAGCAGTGCTGATATCCAGTGCAACAGCACGACCTCAGCGATATCACGTTTATACAACAGTTCCACAATCAGCAGCAGACAATGATATCAATGGATTATGATTTGTTTGTGTATTTAACCACCGGCTAACATATCCTTCCGTACCACAGTTAGTGTAATTAACCACCATATACAGCACCTGGGACATGCAGTTAACCATCAAAGTGCTGTTACTGTCTATTATCACCACTCGGGTTACGCCTCTCGTCCTATCAGTTTACTCGGTCTAAACTAGCTGTTGTATAATTGGCCTTTATTATTGATTAGGATTCACTAGAATTCATAAATAGTTAATATTGTTTATTATTATTTGCTATGATTTTCTCATCGCCAATAATAAGTTTTAGCACGGAGTATGATTTTTTTTCGCTATGATTCATTATTAAGCAGAATCGCTCATTATAACTCATTATGCATTTAGTAACTCTACTTAAAATGTGTGTGTGTGTGTGTGTGTGTGTGTGCGCGCGCGCTCACAGGATTTTCCACAGTTGGTTTTGATGAGGATGAGAAGCTTACAAGTTTGTCGTTTCCAAAACTTTCTAAAGACACAGTGAAAAGAAAGGTTGACATTGAGATTGACATCACTGTGAACTCTCTCTCTCTCTCTCTCTTTCACACACACACACACACACACACACACACACACACCGTTCTTAATGACGAGTGAGCTTGCTGTCGAGTTGGTCATGTGACTGGAGCTAGTACTCTCTGGGCTGGAAGGCGTGGGCAAGCTGTCTACCCACGATGCACCAGGAGTCCTCGGAGATGGCAGGAAGCTGATTGGCTGGGAGCAATTCTGCAATAATTTAGGAAAAAAAGTCATTTGGGTAAAAAAGAAAAAAAAAAAAAAGATCATTATCTAGTAAACAGCCAAAACATCAATAGCTGAATAT
>CM059213.1:3760016-3792516 GCA_030347435.1 Clarias fuscus | reverse complement strand
GAAATTTTGAGTCTCAATATCTCAAAATTGATATATTTTGGAATTGTGAGAGGAGAAAATTTTGAATAAGTTGAAATGAATATTTTGCTATTTTATGATTATTGTAGATACTAGAAATTTTGAGACGGTAGGAAGAAATTCGAGATAATGTGTTGACATTTTTGAGATAATAACGTTTGTGGCCTTTATAAAAATAAAGTTTAGAAATCTTTCTGGATCACAATTCCTGGGCCAAAGTTCCTAAATTAAGTTCCTGGTCTAAACTTATCGAATCATGTTCTTAAAATAAAATTCATGGAATTGAATGATTTGTCTTCCTGGGATGAATTTATTATCATCTAGCATCTATCTTAATGTCCTCAAATTAAGTTGTCTATTTTGTGTTGGTTTGCTATGGTTCCTTAAGCTTACATTCCTTGCCTAATATTCCTGAGCCTTGAATTACGTACCTTTACTAAAATAGAACTACAAGAACTTAATTGTCCTCACATGGCGTATGCATGAAGATGCAGGAAGCAAAAAATATATATAAAAGTGTTGGACCCTCACCAAGTCAGATCCAGGGGCTTTGATTTGGAGCCGGAGCTTGGAGCCAGCATTTTGGCTCGGCGCCGTGCGCTAGAGATGGTTACCATGACAACCCGACATAAGACCACGGTGTTGACCTTAAAATGAGAGGGAGGACGAGATGTGGCTGTAAAACCCCAAATAATTAAAACATGCACATGCATATCTTTCTCTCTCTGTGTCACACACACACACACACACACACACACGCACACACACTTACCATTAGAACAAACAGTACAGGCCCCACAAAAGCCCAAATAATATCAGACTCTGTGTTGAGCCAACAGCGCTGCTCCGCCTTGTACTTTTTCAGCGACACTGTCAAGGTTACAGACACTATGACAACTGGCAAACCTGGAAGAGTCACACATGTACACACACGCACACATAATTATAGCACAGTTGCACACTTTCTTTTTTGTATTCTGTAGTCTGCTATTGTAATATACAACTGGAAGTAAAAGATAACACAAATAAACATGGGTAGCACACACACACTCACACACACTCACACACACACACACACGCACACACACACACTCACACACACACACACACACACACTCACACACACTCACACACACACACACTCACACACACTCACACACACTCACACACACTCACACACACACACACACACACACACACACACACACACACTCACACATACACACACTCACACACACACACACACACACACACACACACTCACGCACACACACACACACACACACACACACACACACACACACACACACACACACACACACACACACACACACACACCCCAGCCCAGGGCGTAGTAGAATCTCATTCTCCTGTCCTCGCTGATATTCACGGAGACGACTTTGCTCCAGAGCAGCAGCCCTTCGACCAGCATCCAGCAGAAAGACGCCAGGAAGAAGAGGTGAAGGAGAGCCGTCACCATCAAACACAGCTCCTACAAAACACCGCTGCACTGGTCAGTTCTGATTGGTCGGGAGGTTCTGATTAAATCTTTTATTTAACAGCAGTGGAGCTGCAAAACATGGGTTTGTTTCACAGCAGACATTCCACGTGAACAGATCAAACCATGCGTAAAAAAACAAAATGTGCTAATTTAACTTGTCGACTTGTCGTCTGCAATGTCGGTGCTTTTTAACAATCAGGGGCAGAGGCAAGTCTTCAGGACAGAGGAGTTTATTATTAGTGTAAAAATCTTTTCCTTTTGTCATAACTGTGCGGGAGGTGAAAGAACAACCGTTTATAGCTGCTATAATGTGGATAAGAACAGCACCGTAATTCACAAACATAGTAAATACAAAGAAATCAGAATTTTCTAAATAAATGAAATGAAATTGGTCGTTAACTTAGATGCTTAAGTCATTCAAAAGGTTGAGATAAAGTTAAACGTAAAAACTAAACTTTTTAGATGTTAAGTAAAACTTTTTTAAAAAATAAGAAAAATTTAAGAATTAGAATTTTGAGTTGAAGTAAAAAAAAAAAAAAAACGAGATAAGACTTTTGAAATGACGTCAATTTAAACATTTGAAATAAAAAGTTCACATTTTAAAATAGTCCAGATTTTTGCGATAAGTTAAAAAAAAAACTAGAATTGCTAGAAAATTATATATAAAATAAAGTTTTAAGGTAAGAAAATAAAAAATGTTAAATCATCAGTGAAGATTAAAGAAAAAAATTAAGATGAGTCAGAAATCTGAGATAATACTTCAGTAATTCTCATTAACTTGAGATAATATTCTCAAATATAAATTCTGAGATAGCAAGTCAGAATTATAAGTTTCTAGGTTCAAATATCTATGCAAAGGTTAAATAGTCCACTATATAAAAAAAATAATAATATTTTGTACTTGACACATTAAATGTAACTATAAATAGATGAATAGTATAAAGTATCATTATTTAATAAATATAAAATTGTTAGGAAATCATTAGGAAAGTGCTCCAATGTAAGACTGCATTCTGGTATAGCAAAAAAAAAAATTTCAACAGTACCTCCGCATTGCATCTAATAAACACCATTTTGCATGTTGTTGTCACTGTATAATGCCATCATGTACTGTACCTGGTTAGCAGAGGCCCAGTAGCTAAAGATGAGGAGAAACTGAGCAGCAGCCAGAGCTACGATCAGATTTTTATGCACCGTGGTGCGGTCAGATTTTGGGACACTAGAGGGAGACACGAAGCAGGAAATAAAGACACACACACACACACACACACACACAAAGACATTCAGCATTCCCTACAGGCTACACATTATAACATTTTACAGGTTCATTACATTGTTTATGGTCTTCTTAGCTGTTGCAGTATTTCAAACAAGTTACCGCGCAAACAGGCTGGCCATAACGGGACTCAAATAATACGCGGTTGAGTCAAAAATAAACTTAAAACTCTCAGTCACTGCTGTGCAGGTGTGAACGTCTTACATCAGTTCGTCACCTGTAACTGCGGTGCGAGCGAAAAAATGGACGCCTCACTTGTGATTTGTACAAAAGAGCTGCAGAGTGCAGCGATTTGGTTTTTTCCGTGGTCTGAGGGTGTACCGGAAGTCGGAAGTGTTTGGATATCTGCAGATAAAAATTTTTTTCCGAAAAGGATTTTCATTTCCTAAAGAGAACCGTTACCGGTGACGAGACACGGATTCATCACTGCGAGCCTGAGAGTAAATGGCAGACTACGGAAGGGAAAAGTCCTCAAAAAAGTCGCCCATCGGCCGGAAAATTCATGAACTGTTACAGTTTTGTAGGGATTCTCGAGGGCCAGAAGTATTGGAACGGCATCAAGGTAAAAAGGTTCAACAATCGACAGTGCTCGCTAAAGCGAGAAGCTTATTGAGAAGCTGAAGACTAAACTTCGGATTAAACGCAGAGGACCGATATCCGAGGGCGTCCTGATCTCGCACGACGATGGACGTCTACACACTTCTGCCCGCACACTCGACACTTGGTTTTGAGGTCTTAAAGCGTCCTCCATATAGTCCCGATCTCGCTCCATCAGACTTTCACCTGTTTGGTCGCCTGAAAGCAGAACTACGAGGGCGACGATTGACTTCTGAAGAAGTGAAGACAGCGGTGCATCCGTCGCTCGGAGCTCCGACTAAAATATTTACTGATGAGAGAATACGAGTGCGTGTGGACAGATGGACAAAGTGCATTGAAAAACTAAAAGATTATGCTGAACAAAAAAATTCTGCATATGTCTACTTTTCTAAAGGTGAAGTAAAATAATGTGCAGATAATTTTTGATTCCCCTTTGTACATTTAATGACATTAATATTAATTAAATGATTTATGATTTCTTTGTTTACAAACAAACAAACAAACAAACAAACAAACTAGCTTCTTTCTTTCTATCAACAGTAAATAAATATTTAAAAGTAATAGTTTACATTTTTTTTTTTTTTAATTGTGGTTGGTCTAAAGAATGTAACTACAAATCGAAACAACCTCTTAATATGTTCTATAATGAAATACACACGCACACACACACACACACATACACACACACACACACCTGACAGCAATGAAGAGGATGAAGGTGAAGATCAGTCCACACAGTGACACTCCACAGCCGACGAAACTCAGGATCTGTAAACCTCGCTCATCTGCAGGGTTGTACTGCACACACACACACACACACACACATACAGCGTACTGTTATACATACCGCTTTGTGTTTTATCATGACGCAAATGGTATCATACAAACATTCAAGATTTAATTAATAAGCAATTATTCATGCCCTGTGGTTGACTAGATAATTGTGAGTGTCTGTGAGTGTTACGTTTGTGTAAGAAGGTGGATAGCGGTGGGTGTGTTAAGCTTGTCTGTAATACTGGAGGTGTCTTAAGGCACCACGCTCAGGAGCGGTTTCTCCCCCTCCCCACTCCCCCACTGGCTGGCGTTTTGCCCGCGGTACTCGCGTACACTTGTGTATTTACAGCCTCCGATACAGAAGGTGGCAGTGTGCAGCCAGCATTAAACACGAGAGAAGATGAAAATAAGGACGTTAACTTAGATTTTAACTTAACGTTAAATGCCTCGAAAAACTCTCGTGTGCCTTCCTACTGTACCAGTTATGGCTGCGTAGGCCAAAGAATGAGATCGGCGCACGCTCCACGCAAACAGAGAGTTCGGGGCTGCAGACCTATTTGCTTATTTGCCCCTGAGTATAATATCGTCCTCAAGACCAGCTCTTCAGGCAGACCAGAATGATTGAAATGAACCAGACAAGCGTTCTCATGAATGAGCCCTGGGTCCTAATGTAGAAACAGCCTTAAAGACCAAGACTAAACCGGGAAGAAAACAAACCACTTCATCTAGAATCAGGTGTAAAACATGTCCTGTCTGATCTCCATCACTACATTGCATACCTGAACCTCATAAATCTGCAGGAGCAAGGCAAAGTTGGTGGTGTGGTTACAGAAACAGGAAGTGGTGTCTTCTTGGGAGGAAATGACCTCACAGCCATCAGTCGACCAGCCTCCTTTATCCACCGCCCTGAGGAACCAGGAATGTAAAACACGAGCCTATCAGAATAATGTTGCATGCAGAGAATCATTAATTTGCCAATACAGACACACTCACAACAGCTCGAAATCCCAGTAGGCGCAGATGGGCTTATGGACGATCCTCGAAGTGCTCTAACGGCAAAAAAAAAATAAAAAATATATATATATATATATATATATATATATATATAAGATTTGATTAGCCATGCTCCTGATTTAGAAATAAAATCTCCATTTTTTTTCCCCCGCTACACTATAACGGTTACCTGAGTGTGATGGCGGAGTGTATACTGCACACCCAGACTGACGAACTTCCCATCAGCCATCACTGTGCTGGAAATGAGCGATGAGCCCAGGACTGTCCCCTTATACCTGACACACACGCGCACACACACACACACATCACAAGCATCTGCTACAGTATATAATGAAGTAGTGTTATTGTATTCACCCTAAGTAATTTCTTTTCTCATAACATTTTTTATTCCATTTACACCACTGCAATTGTAATGATCATATATACAGTGTACAGTATAGAACCATTATAATTGCAGTGTTGCAAGTGGACTAAGACTCTTCAGAACATTATGTTATATGTAACCTTTTCCTTGACAAATTTATTGTTAAAAATCCCTATGTGACATGTCACATCCATAGTTTCTTAATTAAAGACAAAAAAAATTATTGATTCAGATCAGATTAAATAAGAGATATCAGATGGCATTACACCATCAGAATTGTTAATTAAGGTCTATATTATTATATATATATATATATATATTTTTTTTTTAATTGGCTTTTTAGCTCACATGTGCTACTTAGATACACCACTATTTTGGAAATGATGTCATGGATGGTCACATGATTGCACCAGGATATCAAAGTCAAAGTCAACTTTATTGTCGATTCTGCCACGTGTACTGTATACAGTACATATAGAGGATTGAAGTTACGTTACTCTGTCACCTTACAAACAACACTAAGTACAAAAGAAAATATGTAAAAGAACAAAATGGGGTTTAAATAAATAAATAAATAAATAAAACCCTAAATAACACAAACTAGGATGTTCATTAGATCACTTCATGAGTGAATGTCAAGGATAGCAATGAATAAGGATCATTCCAGAACATTTAAATGCTTTGTGACACCTGTGTTAATATGGATTCTTAAGGGCTACAGCGCGACTAAAAAAAAAAAAAAAATCAATTTATAGTTACGTTTAATGTAACTATAACCTACATTATACTATATATACACTATAAGCTAAGTTCATCATTTTTTTTAATGCATGCATTTTCATGTTGTCCAGAGATTTTTTTGGACTCCTATATGTAAATATTCCTTACATACAGTAAACTTCACCATGTTAATAACGATAACCATAACAATGCGTCCTTGTTTATTCATTTATTATTAAAGTTGTAATAATAAATGAATATGATTATTATTATTATTAATATTATTATTATTATTATTATTATGAGTAATAATAAATGAATAGTAATAATTATTATCATAAGGAGTATCTGTGATACAAGTCTCTGCAAATCAGAGCTCGCTATAGAAACAGTAACATATTAGAATGAGCACTTTAATAACAAACATACTTCAATTCGTAGCAGAATTAAACATTTTATGCCCTGATATGAGGTTAGTCGAATAAGACTTACTTGAAGGAGGAGTCAGTGGTGACGGGGATGAGTGTCATGTTCTCCTGTCCATTCAAAAGCGGTCTCAGGGAGCCGTACCAAGCGTTTAACAGAGTAACTTTCCCGAAGCCTGGTGATGTGGACAAACACGACTTTAGTTCGAATCCCTAAAGTCATTGGCTGTCAAACGCACACTTTGCCTCACCTGTGTTCTGCAGTGTGAAAGTAAAGTGAGCAGAAACTTAACCTAGCACTATTAGCTTGCTAGATTATTTATTTATTTATTTATTTTAGATTAGCACCTGCATTTAAATTTGGCCTCCCATTTACATTTACGTTGATATGACGTCACACTCCTCAGTACTGATTAATAGGTCATATGGAAAAGGCTTTAATAATTTTTAAAGTATTTAACTAGACTACAAGATTGAAACATCATAATTGTCTTGTGGCAGTGTAATTCCGTTAGTGAGGCCAGTCTGATCTTGTTGTGTTATCGGGATGACGTGTGAGTCGTTTGCCCAGCAGGGGGCGCACACCGCTCCCTTTTCCATCACCCCCTCACCAGCAGCTGAACACGATCACGATACTCTACGCACAGAAACCCAACAGCAACCCGATAGCACATGACATATACTGTATAATCCTATCACAGACTTCAAGAAGAAAAGAATTAATTTCCTTACATTCATTTAAAGTATGTAATAATGTTGCTGGAATGTACCGCTAGAAAGGAATATCATCTGGTTTGTGTACGGTAAATGCATTACTTAGTCGCCAGTATTAGTTGTTCAGTTAGTAATTTAGTATTAAAAATGAGCAACGAGAGTTTAGAACCATCATTATCATCCTGGGAGTTGAAGGGACTCGTGTTGTAGATAAGCTCATCTTTTTCAAGGTCATTGTATTTTACCCACTTGTATTTCCTTCGCAAGTTAACACAGGTCTCCGAGGTCCGGAGTACCTGGAGGAAACCCACCAAGCATGGGGAGAACACGCAAACCCCATGCACACAGAGACGGGGATCGGACCTGGACTCGAATCGAATCGAACTACTAAATACAAAAGTACATGGCAGGTTCACAGCGTCGGTCATCACAGTTATCTCAAACACAAATATCCAGGTCTTGACAATTCATAGCAAATTCTGAGGTTTAGTAAGTACTAAGTTACAGTTGGTAAGTAAATCATGACGGTTTTTAGACAGTTATTAGATTGGCTTAGACTATTCTACAAGCACTAGCCAAGTGAAATGCAGATTGATACAGAAAGAGCTGTAGGATGTATGGGCGTACCCTCATTGTGGAGCTCCCGCATGCTTTGAGGTGGAAGAGAGATGCAGTCCAGACCAGAGGGACCGGCTCTGCTGAAACCACAAAACTCTGATCCATGGGAATTCTCAGACACGTTCCTCTGTTTGACCTGTAGTCCTGGATTGGACATGATTATACAGAGACCCTCTGATGTACATGGATGCTGATATTACTGGTATCATACATAATATACACTTTAAATAAGAGAATATAAAAATGAAGGGATCTGATGAAAGACATACTGATATTGCTGCTGTTTATTTGTACATGGTCTGTGGCCCCCAGGAGCAGCGGACTCAGGTTGGACGCCATGCGGTCGATGGTCTGCACTACAACCATTGGTCCACTAACAACCTGAAAGCAAAAAAGCTTACATACTGTAGTGCTTTTGGGGAGAAACTCTCCAATTAAATGTCTATATGGTTATGCTCTTCAATAACGTACATGTTATCTGAGATTTTACCTCTTTCATGGTCTCCCATTCGTCCATGATTCCCTCACTCATGAGCGTATCCGCCAGACTAATGAAGCTGCGGCCGAGCGAATGTGCCGTCATGTGGCTCTGCTCGCCAGTGGTTGGCAGCTCGGCAACACGAGACAACATCCCAAGCAGAGATGGAACATCCCTGCTCTCCAGCTGGCCCTGGGACTCCCGCAGATAAACCTCAGAGACGTTAAGCAGATTAGAGACTCCAGACCAGGTGTCGTCTGCATCAGGCATACCAAGGATTTCACTGGTGGTCTAAAAAAACAAAACAAACGATTTGCACGTGGGACTAAAACCCTGTTTTGGAAGCAGTTTGGAGAACTTATGCATCTATCTGCATTAGCATCATCCTCAAAAACATGGGTTCATCATGTAGCAACTTCAAATTCCTGGTCTGATCCAGAGCTCATGTTACTATCTACACAGAGTTTCCTAGAGGTTTGTGTACATTTTCTCCAGGTTCAGCAGGTTTTACTGATGTACTATCTCCCAAAACTACATCAGTAGGTGGACAGGCTACACTACACTGTCCCAAAGTCTGCAAGAGTGTATGAATGCTGTGTACTGTAAAACAAGTACTGAAGATAAAAGAACATTGAACAACATCTAATACCCAAGTCCTGGGTAAAAGAAAGGAAAGCAATCAGTTTGATCAGTTCTGAAATTAGCGTTTGCCATTAAATGTCATGTTTATCTAATGGATTAACCATAAGCCTTGGCGAACATGGGAACATGCAAGTGTTGAAAATGGCAGGAAATAAACCATAGACAATGTTTAAAAGATTTTTTTGTACTTTTTAAACAACTGTATACTGCAGAAAAACTCTCGACTTGTTTATAGGTTATAGCCTTGTTGTGCTTGTTATGGATATTTAATCGTATTAGGTACGTAGTATTTTGGGCAAAAGGTTCCAGTGGATCCAGAGCCTATCCTGGGATGGATGCAGTCTATCACAAAGCAACACACAATCACACCTCAGGAGCAATTTAGTGGTCAAGATACTGGGATGTTTTTAGAAGGTGAAAGAAAATTATCAAGGAAATCCATGTAAACATACAACCCAAGCTCAAGATCAATCCATGAACCTTGGAGGTCTTAGGCAGCCACAGTGCACACTATGCCACCATGCTGCCCATGTCCTTGGTATGTAGTTTATTAACTTATACTGTATGAGTCGTTTATACAGATACATTTTATCCGTTTGGGACAGAACTGGTCATAATCTTTAGACCACATCTCCAGAAAACATACACACGTGGACAAAATTGTTGGTACCCTTCGGTCAATGAAAGAAAAACTCACAATGGTCACATAAATAACTTTAATCTGACAAAAGTAATAATTTTAAAAAATTCTATGAATGGTAACCAATGAAAGTCAGACATTGCTTTTCAACCATGCTTCAACAGAATTATTTAAAAAAATAAACTCATGGAACAGGCCTGGACAAAAATGATGGTACCCCTAGAAAATACTGAAAATAATGTGACCAAAGGGACGTGTTAATTCAAGTTGTGTCCACTAATTAGTATCACAGGTGTCTACAATCTTGTAATCAGTCAGTGGGCCTATATATAGGGCTCCAGGTAGTCACTGTGTTGTTTGGTGACATGGTATGTACCACACTCAACATGGACCAGAGGAAGCGAAGGAAAGAGTTGTCTCAGGAGATTCGAAAGAAAATTATAGACAAGCATGTTAAAGGTAAAGGCTATAAGACCATCTCCAAGCAGCTAGATGTTCCTGTGACTACAGTTGCACATATTATTCAGAAGTTTAAGATCCATGGGACTGTAGCCGACCTCCCTGGACGTGGCCGCAGGAGGAAAATTGATGACAAATCAAAGAGACGGATAATCCGGATGATAACAAAAGAGCCCAGAAAGACTTCTAAAGAGATCCAAGGTGAACTTCATGCTCAAGGAACATCAGTGTCAGACGCACCATCCGTCGTTGTTTGAGCCAAAGTGGACTACATGGGAGACGACCAAGGAGGACACCATTGTTGAAAACAAATCATAAAAAAGCCAGACTGGAATATGCCAAACTACATGTTGACAAGCCACAAAGCTTCTGGGAGAATGTCCTATGGACAGATGAGACAAAAATTGAACTTTTTGCCAAGGCACATCAGCTCTATGTTCACAGACGGAAAAATGAAGCATATCAAGAAAAGAACACTGTCCCTACTGTGAAACATGGAGGAGGCTCTGTTATGTTCTTGGGCTGCTTTGCTGCATCTGGCACAGGGTGTCTTGAATCTGTGCAGGGTACAATGAAATCTCAAGACTATCAAGGGATTCTAGAGAAAAATGTGCTGGCCAGTGTCAGAAAGCTGGGTCTCAGTCGCAGGTCATGGGTCTTGCAACAGGACAATGACCCAAAACACACAGCTAAAAACACCCAAGAATGGCTAAGAGGAAAACATTGGACTATTCTAAAGTGGCCTTCTATGAGCCCTGACCTCAATCCTATTGAGCATCTTTGGAAGGAGCTGAAACATGCCGTCTGGAAAAGGCGCCCTTCAAACCGGAAACAACTGGAGCAGCTTGCTCATGAGGAGTGGGCCAAAATACCTGCAGAGAGGTGCAGAAGTCTCATTGACAGTTACAGGAATCGTTTGATTGCAGTGATTGCCTCAAAAGGTTGTGCAACAAACTATTAAGTTAGGGGTACCATCATTTTTGTCCAGGCCTGTTCCATGAGTTAATTTTTTTTTTATAATTCTGTTGAAGCATGGTTGAAAAGCAACTTTCATTGGTTAACATTCATAGAATTCTTATTTATTATTACTTTTGTCAGATTAAAGTTATTTCTGTGACCATCGTGAGTTTTTCTTTCATTGACTGAAGGGTACCAACAATTTTGTCCACGTGTGTACATGTGTATTTGGTATTAGGCTTGAACTCAAGACCACTTTTATCAAGTAAAAGACAAGGTCTCTCCAATCATTCATGTCCTAAAGGGGTTGAACTCAAATAACTAAACTAAATCCAAAGGAAAGCAAGACGAAATGTACAAAGATCGACACTGAAAACCATCACATCCGTTACTAGATCAAGGATCCTTCAATCGACTGATAGACTGAGTATATAAACAGGAATGATGACATGAACATGATTTTTTTTTTTTTTTTTTTTTTACAAACTCTTGATTTGGAATGTTGGAATATGTGGAATGTTTACCATGCCATGGCTCATGAGCTTGTGCATCAAGGGGGTTGGGTTCAAAATCAGCGACTTCTCCAGCTCTTTCTTCTTCATATAGCGGTCTGACGGACACACAACCACATAGATACAGATCTCAGATGCTGGTAATTTGATGCTTATTCATTAGATAAATGCACAAGGCACATCTACAGTATAAATCGACAGCATACAAACCTTTGCTGATTTTGCAGATGAAGGGGTAAGTGCTCGAGCAAGGTGTCGTGCTGTATTTTGGTCCACCGCCACTAAAGTCTTGCAGGATTCGGCAGGAATCCTGCTCTTTATGCTTCTGCTGTAGCAAACCTGGAGATTTTGGAAGCTTTGTTATGTCTTCATTTCTGGCCAATCTCACCAAGTAACCTACTTTCCATGGGGGTTCTATTACATCTTTTGTAATGCATTGGCGCATGAGACTGAGCACATGGTAGGAC
Source organism: Clarias fuscus (assembly GCA_030347435.1). Taxonomy (NCBI): domain Eukaryota; kingdom Metazoa; phylum Chordata; class Actinopteri; order Siluriformes; family Clariidae; genus Clarias; species Clarias fuscus. The sequence continues at coordinate 3,780,340 of CM059213.1, read as the reverse complement.
TCCAATCTTTAATGTTTGACATTGAGGTATATATACAGTATACTCACCCGGGCATTGCACCATCCCTGATATCTCCTTCACAACAGGATGGAGAGTCAAATTGCGCTTGTCCCAGCTGAAAAACGGGTTCAGATCCGAGGAATGCGAACAGGTGAAAAGTGTCTGAATCTGTTTCTCCGTCAGCCACGAATTCCATATGTTCAGATCTGTCAGGTTCCCTAAAAATGGCTCAGTGAAATTGCCCCCAAAAGAATCCTGGTCCTGTCCCATAATAAATATCCCATTTCCATAGATATCCCGGGACGTGGCTTTGTCCGAGGCTGAGTCACGTTTTTCGCCGTCCACATAGATATCCCAAAGTCCATCACTTCTCCGCCATGTAACGCAAACATGATGCCAGTCACCGTTGTTGGGAAACCAAGCTTTATAAGGGTGGTGCTTTCCGTTGATGATGAGGGCCAGCAGGACCTGCCGCTTGGTCTTGTCCAAGCATCCTCGGAGCTGGAATTCGTTCGTCAAGGTGGGTGCGGCGTATGAAAACAGAGTGGACACATCACCATGGTGTGGGGCGAACTGGGCACGTATGCACACGCTCACTGTGGACAGGGGTGGGAACGAGGCCTCCACTCGAGCGTACCCGTCTTTAGATTTGCCAGAGAAGGACAATCCTGAGAATACAACATCTGCCACAGAAAAGACAGGAAGGGTAAAAATTACTTTTGACCAACTCAGCGAATGATGTGTCGATGCCAATACTGCTTGTTTACTCATATTTGTTAAAAATGGATTTAATAGCACTGCGTGTTTTCGTGTCAATCAACTGATGATTATGAAAATGTCATACTAAAGATATTTAAGATATGACCACAATTAACTATTTTCTTTTTCATTATGTCTAACACTGAGGCTTTGGTAGTACCAATGACTTTTCATTCGCTTCCTTCCATGATATTTTCAGGATGTTTTTAATGTAGGCATTTGAAATGTTTCCAATCTTCCTATGATAGGGAAAAGCAGTGTTTATAGCTTATTTTCACATATCAGTGTAGACATACAGTAACATAATGTTTTAAGATTCTGAATCTTTTGGTCGATGTAATTTTTCTTGGTGCTGAAACAGATTTTACTTTATTGAATGCACTTTTTGGATTTCCTGTTCTTGTTATTATTCCTATTTCATCTTTGATTTTTATACTAAGGATGGGAATCTGAATGTCATGATTTGATCTATGCATTACTTACAAAGCTAATCATGAAAAATGTGAAGTGTGCATCTTTCTTCAGTATCGTTAACCCGATAAAACATACATCATCGTAAAAAAATCTTGAATTTTCAACACTTGCTTGGTGAGGAGAAAATGTCTGCCAACATTGCTATGTAATAATAGTGTTGTGTCCTTGATTACGTCATCCTTGACGATCGCCCTATATTGATCAGTGACAGTGGATCTAGGATTCTAAAGCAATAAAGAATTTTCTAGCAGCCATAGCGAGCCCATCCTGCTGTACCCCACTGCAACCCTACTCAGTCCATGGCAACTAATCAACTAGGCCAGTATGTAAACCAGGGAAAGTTGAACACAACTAAATAACATGTTCCATGACATTTTTAAAGTAGTTTACTCATTTTGGAATCAGTATCATAATCTGTATCAAGTACCAAAAAACACTTTGTGATTTTTCTTTTTTTGGATGAATTCATCGTAAAAATGAAACACTGCTTTGGAGATTGTACTCAGTAATCCCCCATCCTTTCCAGTTTCAGAGCTAGACCTCTTCTGGAGACTCACTCTGTTTGGGAAGGCTCGGTGCGGATGTTTGGCTGACACTGACACTGTTACTGTTCCTGACCCAGACTGGACGGCGCATCTGAACCTGATCCAGAAGTTGCCTCATGCCCTCTTCATCCTCATGCTGCCCCTGAATGGTGATGGAGCTCAGTTGGCCCTGGCAGTAGTGGAGAGCCTGAATGAAGCTGCAGGACGCATTCACCAGCTGGAACATGGTCTCTTGGGTCTCAATCGGGTGGTTGTGGAGGGCCACAGTATCTACCACAGGAGAAGGTTATGTTGGACTTTTTTTTTTTTCCTTTTTTTTTTTTCAAGAACATGAGAATGATGCTACCACACGTACAAGTCAAAATGGATCACAAAGGTCGTCCAATTATGGTCCAATTATGTATCTTATATTTCACTGTCCCAGATGCACAAGCACACTAAAGAAACACAAGAACTAGCCTTGAAGCATTACTAGCACTGTAGCATGAAAGCTCCGAGTTAGCTCCTTGGTCTTTCTGGCTAGCTTCAGTTACAATTTCCACTCAATTAAATTTTAGGACTCATGGTTGAAAATGAACCAAACTCACCCACAATGCACCTCTCTGACACTTCTTCTTCTTCTAACAGATCTGTTGATATATTTTCAGTGCTGGAAGTGTCTACAGTCTTCGATGCCGAACATTTCGAAAACTAGCATGATCACAAAAACAAGGAACATAATAACATACAAAATCAATACGGGTTTTTGTTAGTTTATTTGAATTATCTGCACATCAAGTTAAATACAGTAAAAACTATTTGACAATTTTTTTTAAATGAAGATTTGCCTAAAGAAAAAATATTTAACACATTTATAAATAAAACATTATGGGCTTCCTTTATGAGATTTATTTAAAAATAAATGAATTAATAAACACTCCCCTAAGTACAAAGAACAAAATCTTAAAAATGCAAATTTAATGTAAAAGAGGTGAAACATATCCAAGTATCTTAGACCCAAAGATTCCCAGGGAAAAGCAAATATTTGGCCAGCCAAATAAAAACAATTTATATTCCAACCCTTAACACTGATGCTTAGCAAATATTTAGGTAACATCCCAGCTAAGCTGTGCTAGCATTAGCTTGCTGCCAATTACTACGTAAGTTGGCGAAAAATATGAACTTAAGAATTTTCTAATAACTTCTGTAGGTTTTTTAAACTCTTCTTCACTTGACAGATGTGAGCATGACAATAAGCTGAGATCATTTAAAAACTAAGCGTGAAAATCGAAAATGTTAACTTTTTCCTGGGAATGCTCGTACCTAGGTTTTTTTTTTTTTTTTTTTTTCTAAATTACATAAGATAATCTGTATTTCTGTGATTTATATTTCAGAATTTTTCAAACTAAACTGCCATGCTTTAATTTTCTTTTCTTTTTTCTTTTTTTACTTTAAAATGCAAATTTTTATCTTTGACAATATTAAAACAAAGAAAAATACGGATTTTCAGAAAATTCATTACACAATAATTTAAATGAACACTTTTTATATTTTATAAGTTAGATACGCTTTAATAGACCATGGCTAGTAAATGTTAAAAAAAAAAAAAAAAAAAAAACATTTTTCAAAACTGTGTAGCAAAAATAGTAAAACTACAAATATTTGTATAGATGTTAGTAGATTTTAGGAAAGTATTATAAGTAACAGATTTAGCTATTTATTACACATGTTAATATTTGTTCATGTAAGCTTCCTTAAAGGGGCAATTTAGACAGACAGTTTACTTGGTTTTGAATCCCATGAAGATTTTGCCTTCCAAATGTCTATAACAAAATCTATATTTTTAATCATTATCAGCAGTATGATTACCGTGGACAAAATCACCACCAGTAGGACGAGAGACATCTTCACATCTGAAAAGAAGCAGTCATAGAACAGAAATAAGAGATCATAACAAAATTTCTACGCATCCAGTTAATTAATCAGCCAGACGGTCCACAATTTTAGCCACAAATCACACGCGAACAGACGAGAAAGTGCCCCTAAGTCACTAACGTCCAGCTGAGTCAGAGTTCCTCTATTTCCCTGACTATGTTCTGCTTTTACCGGGAAGATGAATAAACTTCTGCATTCTCCAAAAAGACATGGATGGACGAGCGACGGATTTGTGAATGGAATAAAAAAGAATATCTTTACAATAAAGAAAGTGAACTTACAGGAGAAAGGACGGCGGCTGTTTCGGCGTTTCCTCTGTCCCGTGTAGTGAGATGCTTCTTTATCGCTCTTCCCACACATCTGTCTTGCTGTGTGTGTTTTGTGTGTGTGTGTGTGTGCGTGTGTGTGTTCGTGTGTGTGTTTGTAAAAGAACCGATGGGGCTCACAAACAGGTCTATATGTGTATAAGTGTCCTCATTCCGACAGACTTCATGTCACATAGACGCCGTGAGTGACCAAGAGTCCATTTCACACTGTATCTGTGTGTGTGTGTGTGTGTGTTTGAAGAAGTAAGTGTGTATACCCAACTGTAATTGTCAGATCTTCTTACCAGGCTCATGTCTTCATTCTGTCCTGCCTCACCGTTTAGTATTCTGTGTATGTGTGTGTTTTGAGAAAAAAAAAAAAAGGAGAAAAAGGTGTGTTAAGAACCCCACCCCCCCCCCCCCCCCCCCGCTCTTTTGGCACATCCCTCCGTTCAGTACAGAGTTTTGTCATGCTAATGGGCCTCATTTATTAAAGCAGTCTTGCGCAAGCAGAGGAAAAACTCAAAGACTTCATCTAAAACAGTGGCAGATCTAAGACACACACACACACACACACACACACACACACACACACACACAGGAATGAACACACCAGAAGGATGCTATGGAGAGTACAGCATGTAATGCTAAACTGTTATTTTTCTACAGTTATAAAAAGCGAAGGGAAGACAGTGAAACGAGTGCGAGTCCTACACTGAGGGCGTTGTACGATTGCGGGAAGAGTCTTCTTTCTGTTTTTTGTTCTGAGTTTTGTGTAAAGTACACCACTGTTATTCATCTAGTTTGTATTCATGATGGGTACAATCACACACACACACACACACACACACACACACACACTATACAGGCCACTCGGGAATCCAACCAGAACGACCTGAATGTCTCACCTTTGAGTAAAACTGGATCCTCAGAAAATGTATCCTAACATCATTTCATATTTGAATGTTAATTAAACATATACACGCTGCACATGTTCATATCAATAATCAGAGCATCATGGTCTGACTCCCAGCACAACCGTCTCGCCTTGTTCACGTTATTCAGTTTGAAATGTTTTGCTCTGTTTTGAGTTGAATTACTTTTAGCAATTGTAACTTTTAAAAAATACTGATGGGAAAAATTTGTTGAGACCCTTACTGACATTTGATTAGGCACCCACGAAGTCCCACCTCCGAATCACCTTTCACCAAAGCGTTGTTGAGTCCTGGATTCTGATTGGCCGGAATGTAATTTCCATAGTAACATCGAATGTCATGTAAAGTTTTCTATAAGGAAGTTTGAATTATATAAGGACTCCAGTTTGAATGCTTCTTCATGGTTTTTCTGCACCGGCATGTTTTAATAATGAAATTATTTGTCACATGTACATAAGGAAGCCGCGGTCAGAGCTCAGAGTCAGCCAGGATACAGCACCCCTAGGGTTAAGGGACTTGCTCAATGGTTCAACAGTGGGAGCTTGGCAGTACAGGGGCTTGAACCCCCATCCTTCCAATGAGCAACCCAGTAACCCACATCCTTAACATAAAGGGAATCTGCGCCAGTCGGGAATCAAACCCGGGTCACCAGATCGGCAGCCTTGTATGATACCACTGCACTACACTACTGATGCCTTTCCTGGGTTTTCTGAGAAACAAAAATGCTATAACTTGGGTGCTTTAGCGCTTAGCATTGTCACCTTGCTCCTCCAGGGTTGGGGGTTTGAATCTCACCTCTGGTCTCTGTGCGCATGTAGTTTGCATGTTCTCCCTGTGCTTGGTGGGTTTCCTCTGGCTACTCTGGTTTCCTCCCACAGTTCAAAGACGTGTGGTGTACGCTGATTGGTGTTTCAGAACTCACTGTAGCGTATGACCAGGTGTGTGGGTTTGCTTGCACCTGTGGGTTGCCAGAGGTTGGGATAATCAACAATATAGGTTTCCTTACTTCTGCTGCCATGAACTTGCTTGTGATTAAGATTTAAATGGATGGATGGAAAATGTCATGCAGCTTTCTTACAAAATCCAAATAAATAAAAAATCTAAATCTTTGCTTAATAAAAATATCATAACTCATGCATCTGAACCAATTTCTTACAGGTTACAGTAATCATTGCATGGATTAAATAGTGAATTGGGAAGGAAGGAAGGCTCTGATTCCACTTTGTACATAACTTGCTCATGCGCATCTGAAGACCAGATTACTTTGTTATATAATAATGCTTAATATGTCATGCTTACTGTATCTTGTGCATCAAATAATAGAATCGGTGATTAAAGCCGTGACACAAAACCCACCCAGACTTTCTCTTTTGCACAAAATTCCCCCTTGCATCATGAGCATGACTCCTACTGGGGCCTGGACAAAAGCCAGCCTGCTGACCACCAGCATGACCACACACACACACACACACACACACACACACACACACACACACACACACACACTGGGCCCTGATGAATACCTGCCCACCGCTCAAACCCTGCTGCCCTGATCCCCGTCTTCTTCGTCAACAATAGAAGTAGAGTTATGTGTTCGAGAGCGATGCGGGAAACAAAGTCCCACGGTTATAGGGTGAAGGGGAAGCAGAACACAGACCTCCAATCAACTTCACTCATGAGTCACATGCCGCAGAAACATTGCGAGGAAGAGAAACTCACTTAAACGCATTGAGCTTTACTTGTAGCAGGTGTAATCAGGCCTTTGTAAGAATAGCAGTAACACAGTTGCACTGTAACCATGTATTTAAATAAATAAAAAAGCAAAGCTTTGAATATACATTTAAAATTTTGTGTTTAAAAATGGGAGAAAAAAAATAAAGTACTACTTATTTTTTTTCTTCTTGTTATAAATATTTAGTAATTATTTAATAATAATATTTGTATGATTTAAATATGCAGAAAAACCAATGACCCCCCCTCCACCCCTCCAAAAAAGTGTCTTTAAAAGTGTTGAAAATAGAAATGTCATTAAATTTTTAAAAATGTGTTAAAATAAACAAAAAGGAACAATAAAACAAAAAGTGTTAAGAGGACTTTTTTGACTAATTAATTAATTAACTTAACAGTGTTTAGATAATTTTGCTGTAACCATGATGAAATAAAGACACAAAACATTAAAGTATGATTTCTCTTTCTCTCTCTCATGCGAAATAAAATAATAAAATAATAAAATCAATACTAATAAAATGAAAAAAAAAAAACTTTTTCTTCTAATAATTTCAATTAGTTTTTATTTATTTATTTATTTATTTATTTATATACTTTATCCTTTCACCGGGCCACATGAGAACTAAAACATCTTTCCTTCTTTTCACACTGCTCCCAGTGCAGCTAAACACTCACGTATATACTACACAATCAGCCGATTGATGAAAGTAATAGCACCCCTCTCCAACCTCATCTGGATTTTAACCTTTGATGTCTGCAGCGTTTCTGCTTCAGTAGCTATTAAACAACAGGATTGTCTGCTCTGGTGTCTTGAAATAAATTTTTTATCCAAATAAATCACATTGTACACTGTATTAGCGATGATATGTGGAAGACTCCAGAGGATATTCATCTGTTAAGAATTCTCTCAGAATTTAGTGCACTATAGATGTTGAGGCTGATAAGTAAAGGACGAGACAGGTTTATACTCAGGTCTGAACACATGGCTTGAGTTTTCTTCCAACCAGCAGCCATATTGTTGAGAGCGGCTGGTCAAAAGGTCCGAGTTCGACTCACTGAGTCATTTAGCATGTCAACTAGAGCGCAATGAATCTCAGGCTATAAAACACAGCTCTTCTGGCTTGAACAAGGAGGAGGAGGAGGAGGAGAAACTCCAGGCATGTTTCTAGAGGAGCCCTGAGCAACAGACCACCGCCGTCCATCCGAGTTCAGAAGGCACCTTTTTAAAGACTCGCTTTGTCACAGCAGATGTGCAGTGACTCACTCAACAGCTGACCGAAGCGTTAGAATTTATTTCTAACCTACAAACACAGATGTGAAGGTGAACTCTGCAAGCGGTCGTAGCACATTGTAACTTCTCATTCAAGTTCCTTTCACACAATTGTCTTAATCTGACACTGGAGACTCCTTCCATAAGTGCGAAATAAACATTTTCTTGAGAATGATCTGTTACAAACACCTTTATATTGAAGTATTTTCACTACATGTCTCAATTATCATAACTTTGTAGTCAATAAAAAATCAATAAAATTAATATTAAACACCTGGTGTGTATCAACAATTTTTTATTAGCCTGGTAACAATTTAAACAATTTTCTACAGATTAAATTTTAAGGATTAGACTGTTATTACCTTATCAGAGACTAGCATTAAAGATTAGCAATGAAGATGTTTTAATTAATCTGAGAAGAAAGAATTTGAAAGAAGCATTGAATCGAATTGTGAATTGAGGCATTTACTCTTTTACTAATTTAACCAAAGTGAAGAATTTAAAGATGAACTTTTACCATAGAGGATTTGGGATTAGGAATGGGAAAGAATTCGTAAATGTGATTTCCTTTTTATGTCATCTTTTTTGTAGTTTAATTTCTACAACAACAACAGAAAAAAAATAAAATAAGTGTGATTTATTTTGATGTTTGGATTTTTAAATGATGTTTTTAAACAAGAAAATAAACATTAAATACAGGACCGCTTAGTTGAGTATTATTTTCTTTCCCTTGTTTATTTTTTTTATTATACTACACAAATCAACAAAATTACAATGTTCCTCATTTTGGTTTTGCTTTTTAGATGTTCATGATTTTTTAACATAAAAAATTAATTATTCATATTTTACTCAATTTAAGGGTTTTTTAATAATCTTCTATCAAGTTATAAAGATTTGATGATGTGTTTCAATTTTTACCAAAATATTTTTTGTTTAAAAATAAAAAATAAAAATAAAAATTTGTTTAAAAAAATAATATTTTTTACTAAAGTATATTTTGTTGTACATTTTTGCCACATAATGAAAAAATAAGTACAAAATACAATCTTTACACTTTTATTTGTTTGTATTTTTATGATTTTATAATGAAGCTATAAACATGCAAAAAAAATAGATTTAAAAAAAAAAGATATCTTAATCTCTTAAAAAAATTTTTAGATAGACTTTTTGATATTCGGACTCTTATGCCACTTTAGAACAGTTTATTCTTTAACATTAACCTGTGCATTTATTTAGAATAATACTTTTAATTAAAAAAAAAAAGATGTAGGTGATTTTACTCCCTTTAGTTCTATTTTGTAAAATATTAGTATTTAGAATTTATTATTTAAATTTCTACCACATTAACTTTAAAAAATCAGCATGAAACATCATTTAAAAAATTTTTAAATGCTGTTTGGATTTTTTAAACTTTTTTTTTTTTACTATAATGAAGCCACAAAAATGCGAAACAAAGTTCATGTTTTTTTTTCCTGCTCTCTTAAATAATATATGATATGGTAAATAAGATATGTTTTATGATATTTGGACTCGTAAAAACACTATAGTAAAGTTTATACTTGTCTATTGTAAACATGAGTGCAAACTATGAATATGTTCATCAGCTTTATCGTTAACCTGAGAATTTATTTGGGACGATTGCATTTTTATGAAAAAAAAAAAAAAAAATGTAGGTCCTTTTTACCACCTTTAGTTCTATTTTGTAAAACTTACGTCCCTTTTTGTCAATTATATAAATCTCGAATTATAATTTCAACCTACTTTGAAATCAATTTTCTCAGGGACTTAACATTTATATTTATATCATTTTGTTCAGATTCATCATTTGTGCCAGATTTTTCCCTTAAGTTCTTTCCCTTTCTCGTCTCATGCCTCCCCACTCCGACTGGTCCTGACTGCTCTTTTTTCATCCTGCCTTCCCCTCACATTCTGCCGGAACAAAAGAGCGCTGGCTTCCATTTTCTTTGCGACAATTAAATTCATTGACCGGGCCTTTCTCTTGCTCCACACTGTCCTTCTTCGGCACCGCCGCCGTTTTGAAATGCCCCGTGCATTTCCATGGTGATGCGAGGTTTGTAAGAATGGCATGACAACGTCAAATAGTCTCCAGAAGAAGAAGAAGTGAACAAAGCAAGCAGCGACCTACATGTACTGAGAGGAAGGGGCTCCTTCCCAGAAATCGCCCCCCACCCTGGGCTAAAACATCCATCCTGCGCGGGACACCATGCGAACGTTTTGATGCTTTGTATCGACATGAAATGCGCCCTGAATGGGAGACACATGTTTAATCTCTCGGGGTGATCGATATGTCACATGGGTGGTCATGTGACCATGAAGAGATCGGCTTGAAAGAAATGTGCTGCTCTATAATGAGAGAACAGTTACAGGATGGTCTTTGTCTTGTTTTTTTGTTTGTTTTTTTTATATAACTGTGAAGAACACACTTCAAATAAGGAAGTCAAGAACATGAGGGCATGCGGTTAGAGGAAAATAATCATCGTGTCACTGCTGCATCATTTTTCTTCCCATCTGAAGATGCCATAAGATTTACACCTCTGATCCTGGAGACTTCCTTCCATAATAGTTAAATATACGTTTCCTTACGGAAAATGTATACAATAATAATAATAATATAAAAAAAAATAATAAATTGATCTGTATATGTATGTGCCGTTGCTATGGTAATGATAATGTGTGATAAAGTTCATATTTGAACTAATCAGCACTTTCTGACCAATCAGAACGCAGAGTTCAGCAGCGCTGTTTTGTAAAAGGTCTTCACAGTTTAAGGATCCTCCTGTGCAGTTAAAGCCACCAGCTCTCGTAAAAATGAAGAGACTCATAAAGAATGTGTGGGGGAAAAATGCAAAAACAAACAAAAAAAAAAAAACAGAATGCTCTAGATCTGTGTCCTATCAGCTCTTAGGTAGGGTCCAAATCATCATCATCGTCATCATCACCATCAGTTCAGCGTATGGAAAATTCCGCACAATCTGAAACAATCTGTCCTGTTAGACAGCCCATGTTTGTCGAACCCTAATCTGGTGGCTGCAGACACACTTTACGGCCATTTTTAACTCCACCATTAATCAGGTGCTCTGCCAGCCAGCACGTCTCCATGGAAACGATCTTTCACTGCTGTATGCCATAAACGCTGAGAGTGTCAAGAGCCAGACAAAGAGGTGAGAGACCCGACCAATCAGAGAGAGGGAGAGGAGAATCAGGATCAGGTGTGCGGGATGGGCGAGGATATCATGATGGTCAGTGGCTGAAAACAAAAAGAGACAAAACACTATCACACACACACAGGTAGAAAGAAGGGCTGGAGCGGGTCGTGCGTCATTTTGATTCTGCTGCAAAGTACTCTGTAATTTCAATTATTTTTTTTGTTTGTTTTTAAGGCATTCTCTTCTGCACTTCTTTACTCCTCACTTGCTCTCTCTCTCTCTCTCTCTCTCTCTCTCTCTCTCTCTCTCTCTCTCTCACACACACACACACACACACACACACACACACACACACACACACACACACACACACACACACACACACACACACACACAGATTCAGTTCTGGCACATACTGACACCATGTGGTTGTTCAACTTATTTCTTTCAACAAAAAAAGCCATCTACTTCCGGATATAAGTTTGTTTTTTGTTTTTTTAATGAATACAAATAAAAAATAAAAGCAAACAAATAAACAAAACAAAAAAAAATGGCTGGGAGAAGCTGATTTAATTTGAAATCTGAAAGCTTAAAGCTTAATTTTAAAAGAAATCAATATTATTTTTTACTTTTTTTCAGTGTTAAACTTGATTTTATGAAATTAAATTCTAGATATAATTCATTTGTGTCCATTAAACCAAGTATAATTTAAAGTATGAAATATAAACAACTAAGAAAAAAATATTTATTTATTTATTTATTTATCTATTTATTCATTATCAAATTTACAATTGTATTGTAGAGATTGATTTGAGAATCATGATGTTATATTGTTCCACCAGTTTGAAAGCCATAACTGAAATGCACAAAATCACAAAAGAAAAAAAAAAAGTTAAAAAAAAAAAAAAAAAAAAAAAAAAGTAAAACATTCGCATGCATTGATTTTTGTATTGATGGTGGGCTAGAGGTTAGCATCGTTGCCCCACACCTCCAGGGCCAAGGGTTCTCTCCTTGGATCCCTGTGTGTGGAATGCATGCTCTCCTAGTGCATCTCATCCAGGGTGTACCTTGTGATAGGCTCCATAGGCTCAGTGACCCTGTACAGGATGGATTTAGATATAGATAGATAAAGATAAGTGATGGATGATTTGTATACTGATGTTTACTTATTTTGTGCATATTTGCTTCATTTGCTGTAGATTCTTGACACGTACTGTACATTATAATCACAGTTAAGTCTGTTTCAGTCCTAGATTGAAGCACTACAAATGTGGAAATGTTCAAAGGGGTGAATACTTCATCTTATGTTGTCTTATGAACCAGAACGTATCGTATCATATTGTAGCAGATACAGTAAAGAGTGGCTTATGATCTGAAACAGTAGAATGTGGAAGTCTGAGGTTTATACCGCTACTCTTTTTTTTTTTTTTTGCCCCACTTCACATTTGTATGTGCACTATTCTAGAGTGTTGTGCAAAAGTTTTAAAAAATATATACTCTTACTATATTTAAGTTTAATTTTTGGGGATTTTTTTCTCTCTAGACCTCTAGATCTTATCTCAGTTAACCTATCCCAGGAGACTTTATGAGCTTACACACACTCATATGCTCGTTCACACACTACTGGCAGTTTGGGAACGCCAATTAGCCTAATCTGCATGTCTTTGGACTGTGGGAAGAAACCTGAGTCCCCGAAGGAAACATGCAAACTTCATGCACACAGACGCGTGGCGGGAATCGAACCCGGAACTTGGAGATGCAAGGCAACAGCGCTAACCATTATGCCAACATAAAACCGATAAAAGTGAACATTTACATTTTTAGCCACTTTTAAATGTTCAGGTGTGTCTCCAAAAACATTTTTTTTTTTTTTAAACACTGCTTTTTATTGGGCGGGGATTAAACAAGCCAATTAGTTTTCCACCTTCTATGACCTCATATGAGAAAAGGCAATCCCCCAGTTTGTTGCTCAGCTCTGAGGTTTTCTCACATGGTTCAGCAGTAGGACAATTACAATTACACAGACATTGAATCTGCGCATTCAAGAGAAGTGAAAAAAAAAAAAAAAACATTATATGAGCGATATTTCGGCTGGAGCATTAACACACAGAGACACGCTGGGGGACGCTCTGTGATCTGTGGTGATTTGTTAAAGAAACAGTAAAAATATAGCACCTTTTATTAACAGTTTTCCCATCACGAAGGGAACTAATACAGTTCTTTATCCACAAGAGGCCAGTGTTAACCTGTTGTTGTCTGCTGTACTTTCTGCTCTCACCTCACTATGAATGAGAAACCTCAGCTGAAATCCTGAGAACACTCCAAAATCAGCAATTTGTTTGGGAATGAAACTGGTCCGAGTACTTCTCCTTGAGGAACCTCCAAGATAAATATGCATGTCGATCCATGATGTTCTGCTTTTAAAGGTTTTATATATATATATATATATATATATATATATATATATATATATATATATATATATATATATATATATATATAATTTTATTTTATTTTATTTTATTTTATTTATTTATTTATTTTCATGATGTTAGTCAGGCAGTTGAGAGTGATGCAGAAAATTCTGGAAAGTTTTGTGGTTTATAGTTTTTATATACAGAAGTGGTATTTACATTATGAGTATGAATTCTTATGAAAAATATATATTATTTACAGTATATTAATTATTAAACAGAATAATATATTCATATTGTGTGGACAGTGATGACTCAGGCAGTTGAGGCTATGGATTGCTGACCAAAGGGTTGCGAGTTTGAGCCCCATCTACCCCACTACTTTTGCAACTGTTGGGTTCTTAATCCTACACCCACATGAAGTTACTTTGTCATTGCTGGTCCCAAAGGAAAAGGGTTACGCGTTCGGCTAGTGACCCAGCCCGATAAAAATCAGCATTGCCAGAGAAACAATGGAACCCGTCAACCAATGTGCTCCTCAAGAAATTGTTTTATGGTTTATTAATGCTCAGATATCTTCCGACATGCAATAAAGAAAACAACTAAACAGGTGCACTCTATGTGAAAAAAAATGGTCACTGGTCTAAAGTTATTCCAACTGGAAGTTTAGAGTTTAGTCTTAAACCATGCAATGTTTTATATTCTCTCCTTGCTGACATGCAAGAATTATTCCCCGTGTGATAAGTGCCGATATCACCAGTCATTACAATCCATTAAAAAGTGTCATTGATCAGAGTAACGACATAATAACCCCATTAACATTTCTCATGCTTGATTCATGACTCCATGCTTTATCAATCTCCCGGAGAAGCCGCCATGTCTCATGGAGTCTTTTGAATGGGGAATATCATGCCTGTGTTGTGGCATCTAGTTACAAAGTATGTGTGTGTGTGTGTGTGTGTGTGTGTGTGTGTGTGTGTGTGTGTGTGTGTGTGTGTGTGTGTGTGTGTGTGTGTGTGTGTGTGTGTGTGTGTGTGTGTTGGGGAGGGGAAAGAGGGGTGTTTTTTTCTGTCTTGGAATGCACAGCTCTGTCAAGAGAAAGAAGTGTGTTCATGGTCTGCACGTACTGAATTGTGGGTGACACACAAGCGGGAGAACCTCAGCGGAGGTAGCCCGTGATCAGTGACAGTATGTGTGTGTGTGTGTGTGTGTGTGTGTGTGTGTGTGTGTGTGTGTGTGTGTGTGTGGTGGGGGGGTTATTTAGATGCACACTTGTTTTATTGCCCCGAACTGAGCAGGGGGAAGCACACAAACACACAAATGGCAGCGAGGTGAAGAGGTTAGAAACATAATTTTGAAATGCACAGATAAATCAGTTTGTGCAGCCACGGTGAGCCACCTGAGGTTTCTTTTATAAACAGCCTGGTCTGCTGTCCTTAGACACATGGCACTTATGGACACACACACACATACATAGTGTTATATAGTAATAACACAACAAACCTAATAAATGGACATAATGTAATGTATGTACACAAAAGACATAAGCCTAGCCAGGAAAAAACAAACAAACAAACAAACAAACAAAAAAACGCACACACATTCATGTAGACAAACACGCACACACACACAAACACACACACACGGTGTAAGGACATGGGCAGGCACCCTCTGCAGGGCAACGAGAGGACATTCACACCTTGTTAAGTTTTACTGCTCGTGCATTTGTCGAGACCAATCCTCTATTGCCCCCTTTGATCTGAGCCGAGCTGCTGCAGACAGACAGGGACGAGCCGAAAGAGGACTCGCGGCGTCCTGCCATGAGGACACTCGGAAATGTGCGAGAACCCATGGGTTAAAGTGGCAAGACGCTAAACTGACAACTAACTGTATTGCTTTCTCACTTAAGGCACATGCTTTAACACTACAAGGGACGTTTGATGTAATGTAAACAAAACATGGTAATAAAATGTGCACAGGCGCACAGTCCGCTGTGTGCAAAAGTTTTTACATTTCTTCGTATTTTGTTTCCAAAGAGCCAGACTTTTTTTTGCATTTTTAACATAGTCTTGAGGAATACAGACTCTAAACCCAATTGAGATTCTGTGGCAAGACTTTACAGACTTTACTTCTCCATCCAATCTGACTGAGCTTGAGCTATTTTGCAAAAAACAACAAGCTAAAATTTCACTCTCTAGGTATGCAAAGCTGGTAGAGACACACCCCAAAAGAATTGCGGCTGTAATTTCAGTGAAAGGTGGTTTTTATAAAGTATTACAGTTTTTTTTTTTTTACAATCGCTATGACAGTTTTTTCAATACATTTAACAAGTTTCCTAAACTCTTAACACAGTTCGCGCAACATCCGTCTTTGTAGGCGATACAATTAACTCATTTTTTGTTGCTTTGATACAAAATGCATACAGTTAACACCAATTTAAAATGCTTGAACTTCTTTTACACACAAGCTCAACCAAGACCAAAAACAATGTGATTTTACAGTCAAATTTACAAATGCTTTCACACTGTATGTCAGAACATAGAACATCAAGTTCTAAACATAACTTATATACTGTAGCTGTTCATATTGTGAATTGAAACACAAATATATTCCCTGTATTTTATTCCATTGCCAATGAGAAAGAGCTTATTGCAGTTATGCAAATACAGTATATAAATCACAGCTGATTCCCATCTAGGAACAGACAGACAGACAGACAGACAGAAAGAAAGAAAGAAAGAAAGAAAGAAAGAAAGAAAGAAAGAAAGAAAGAAAGAAAGAAAGAAAGAAAGAAAGAAAGAAAGAAAGAAAGAAAGAAAGAAAGAAAGAAAGAAAGAAAGAAAGTGCCAGGGGTAGAAAGGGGACAGGTGGGAGACCACTTGCCAATATATGTTATCACATGGGACAATGTGGCATTCCATCATTCCCGTGCAGTCACAGCCTGGTTTGACACCCATCCGAGGATGATGTCCCATTTCCTTGCCTCTTACCCCCCTTTCCTCAACCCTATTGAGGAGTTTTTCTCAGCCTGGAGATGGAAGGTTTTTGACCATCGTCCACATGTCCACATGTCCACCAAATGTCCCTCCTGGATGCAATGGATGCTGCATGTCAAGACATCACAGCTGAACACTGCCAGGAGTGGATAAGGCATGCCAAAAGATTCTTCCCATGATGCCATGCCAGAGAAGATATCAGGTGTGATGTGGATGAGAACATGTGGCCAAATGCAGAAGACCGGGCAGAAAAGAAGATTACTTTGTTTTTGTTTTTCTTATTATAATTCCGGTGCTTTTTGTGTTTGTATATCGTGCAGTAATGTCTTTTTGCAAATAAAGTCTGTACTGCAGCAATTCTGTGTCTGTTTTTTTTTTTAACCTAAACTGTACATTTTATAAAGCTATTCTAAGATGGTCAGACATTTTTTGTATTGAATTTCTGCAGCAAAAGAAACAAAATGCATGCATTTACTAAACCCAACAAAACAAAAATGTAGAGAGGCTTCAAATATAAGGGCAGACCTGACACATGAAATAATGCAGTTTCTGTCATTTCAGCTGATGATAGTGTGTTTTTTTGTCATTGTGTTATGATTGACTAAATGTTCCTGTTGGAAGAGAACATGTGTTAGTGTTTTGAATAATTATTTGATTTTAAAACATGTTTGTAGTGTTTTGTTAGGCATAGTGTATTGTGTTAGTTTATTATTGTATTTTGAAAATGAGTTTTGGGGTTTAGTTTACAATGTGGGATTTTGAGCATGAAAGTAACTGTTTTGCCAATTGTGTATTTTAGGTGTGATGGTGCGTTAAGAGTTTAGGAAACTTGTTAAATGTATTGAAAAAACTGTTTTTAAAAAACTGTAATCAGAAGGGCTGAATTCAAATGCACGCCACACTTTTCAGATATTTATTTGTAAAAAAAAAAAATTGTATATATTTTTTCTTCCACCTCACAATTATGTGCCACTTTCTGTTGGTCTATCACATAAAATCCCAATGAAATACATTCACGTTTGCAAATGTGGAAAAGTTCAAGGGGTATGAATACTTTTGCAAGACACTGTAGTTCTCCAGGCTTCCTGAAGAATGTTTCTGACTCTCATTTATTTTCACTCCAGTCCTTGTACCTGAGCAGTTTCAGGGGAATCTTTGTTTGTTTGTTCGTTTGTTTGTTTGTTCGTTTGTTTGTTTGTTTGTTTGTTGAGCCACACAGTGACACTATGAATCATTCAAGCATTAAAAATCATCTAACTGAAGTCCTGAGCCAGTGAGAAACAGGTGTAGATGATGAGAGATGATCAGGAGGTGATTAGTGTACTGTACTGCTGAGGCTGAATGCTGAGTGGTTGGAACGGACGAGAGGGGAAACGAGGTCGCTGCTGAGGTTGTGACATAAGCTTATCTTTAGGCACTTTGTGATTAAAAAAAAAAAAAAAAACTGTAAAACTCAATGTAAAAAAATGTGTTCCCATTTCTTTCATAATGAATTTTTTTATTACAGTTTTTTTGGATTGCTTAAGCACGATTTTCAAAACAGGGCCCGTGTTTTCAAAACACAACACACAATTAGCACAACCACACACCCAATTAGCAAAACACTACAGATCCTTTGCATAATTAAACACTCTTGTAAAAACTATACACTTATGTTTACAAACCACACTTTTTTTTACCATAAGACACACATGTTTCACATTTACTATACTCTGCTTGCACGAGTTACACTCTGCTGTGATAAACCTAAAAAACCTAAAAAGAATTTCATCAACATTGCAGGCAATGTTGTCATTAGCAAGACACCTTGGAAAGAAACGTCTTGAATGACGAATCCATCCTTGTATTGCTGCTGCCTCCATCTGGTCCCAGGCCTCCTCCATGGCTTGGATGAGGGGTACCTCAGCCTGGAGACGGAGATCGTATACCTTCCACCGCCATGCCGAGAAAAACTCCTCTATCGGGTTGAGGAATGGAGAGTATGGTGGAAGATATAGGACGGTGAAATGTGGATGTTGCTGAAACCAGTTCTGAACCAGAGCAGAGCGGTGGAAAGACACATTGTCCCAGACAACAATGTATTGCTTATGATTGATTTGCTGCTGTTATGTTGTGCAGTTGGTCCAAGAATGTCAGTATGAGTGCTGTGTTGTAAGGACCCATATGGGCCTGGCGCTGGAGGACCCCATTCTGTGTAATGGCTGCACAGAGTGTTATATTTCCCCCACATTGCCCTGGGACATCGACTATAGCCCTGTGGCCAATGACGTTTCTTCCCCTCCTTCGTGTTCTCGTCAGGTTGAACCCAGCCTCATCTATGTAAATGAACTGATGCTGGATCTTCTCTCCATCCATTCGTAAAACTACCTGAAGAACAGTTTCAGGCAAAATTGTGTAGTTGAGTGTAGATCTAGTATACATATTACAGTACAGTAAAAGATTGAGACAGTATGCAAGATCACACTGCTAAAGTGAATACATACCTCTGCACAATCATGCCGCAGTCGTTTCACCCTTTCGGAATTGCGCTCGGATGGCACTCAATAAATTTGCTTAATTTGAATATGTTTTTGTTTTTTTTTAGAATGCGTGCCAGTGTTGATATTGAGATCTGATGGATATCTGTCATGGTCTAGCCGGTGGTGGTACTGGCTGGCTAGACCGGCCGATGTAGTTGCCGTGGGCATATATGGTAGGCATGAAGGCAGAGGGGTTTTCAAAGAGAAATAATCTTTATTTATAATACAAACTCAAAACAGACACAAACAAACAAAGGAAGCAAAACAACAAACTCAAACTAAAACTAGGGTTCAGGAAAAACAGACATAGGGACTACGGACTGACACAGGGAAACCAGGAGCTGAACACAGGGAACTGGCATAAGGAAACACAGGGAACTGGAACTGGCACAGGGAAATGAGGATGAGGAAACATGGAGCTGGAGCTAACTAAAGACACATAGGGGGACTAGAGATGAGACAGGACTGGAGAGACAGGACTGGAGACTAGATACAGGACCAGGGATACAGACTAAAGACGAGACAGGGCTAGACAGGAGAGACAGGGCTAGACACAGGGCTGGAGAGGAGACAGGACTGGAGACAGATGGGTTAGTGGTTAGTGAGGTTAGTAGCTACATGGAATATGGGATGCTGGATGCTGACCTAACCAGGTTAGTATCTAACTGGATTAGTGGCTAACCGCGTTAGTACTGATCTAGGGGACCGGAACTGGAACACAAAAGGAAAGGCACACATGAGACTATACCAAACTAGCGGCTAACCTACTAGCGACCAGAACCACTACCAGTCAATCCCACTAGAGGCTAGCCTACTGGAGGCTAACCCTACTAGGGGCTAACCCTACTAGCCGTCAAGGCCTACTAGCGGCTAACCCTGCTAGCGGCTAAGCCCTCATGTGGCTACACATACAAGGGAAGCTTTAAACAAAGAACTAAACAAGAAGACCAACACTAGGGACACACAGAATAGTACTTACACAGGAGGAGACACAGCCTAACTAAACACTGAACAAGGCAGCTCCATGAATCCACTAACACAAGGAACATAAAGAAAACTAAACTAGAGCCCTCTAGAAAAGCAAAGGTGAAAAAAGATTACTAAAATATAAACTCAAAGAAACAAAAACAAACAAAAAGGAATGCCCACATGACGGTAGTTACAAACAAACCAACAAACAATGCTCGACCCAGTTTCCCAGAACAAACTGCTATTTATAAGATGTTTAATGAGCCACCTCGGTTCAGGTGAGCCCTATCACCTGACCGAGGTGCCTTCTGGGAAACTGAGTCGACCAA
>CM059213.1:3755016-3757516 GCA_030347435.1 Clarias fuscus | reverse complement strand
TGTCCCCCTGCCACAGACTGCTCCCCCTTATCTCATAATTATGAGATAAGGATCTCATAATTATGAGATAGTAAGTCATAATTATGAGATAGTAAGTCAACTTTAAGTTTCAACTATGAGTTAGTAAGTCATAATTATGAGATAGTAAGTCAAAATTATGAGATACTATCTCATAATTATGACTTACTAACTCATAATTATGAGATATTAAGTCATAATTATGAGAATTCCTGTTTTTTCTTTTTTCTTTTGTGAATGCAATGCGCTTCCGTAGATAACGACTCTAATCCGAGGTGCTGGTTGTTAATTGGTGATTTCTGAGGCTGGTGAATCTACATGAACTTCTCCTCTGCAGCAGAGGTAACGTTTTGGTCTCGCTTTCCTGTGATGGTCTTCATGAGAGACAGTTTCATCGTGGAGCTTGATGGGTTTTACGAACGCACTTGTGACAATACTGTACTGTACAGACCTGTTCCAGAAAAGCGGACCTTCATGTCTTAAATATCAACCGGCTGTCAGAATTCCATATGTGTTATTTCATAGTTTTGAAATCCCCAGTATTGTTGTAGAATGTAGAAAATAAATCACTAAACAATCATAAAACATTGAATTATAAGGTGTGTTCAAACGTTCTCTCTCTCTCTCTCTCTCTCTCTCTCTCTCTCTCTCTCTCTATTGATCAAATGTGAAATGAAAGTGATTTTTATCTTATAGAGAGGAGCTGAAGTGCTAGTACTCAGCACTCAGTAGTAGAGTGAAAGATCAGATGAAAGATCAGGAAGTTAAACAGGAAGCATTAGATTAGCATTAAGAAAAAATGCCAGATGTGTCGACTATGAGGTTATAACCTTGTTATTACTAATATATAACCCATATTAATAATATATAAAATGTATCACTGTAACAGTACAAACTGTACAAGACTGATGTTTTAACTGTTTGCAAGTCCATGACGTCTCAAAAGACCGAATATGTGTTTTTGGCCTTTTTTTTTTTTTTTTTTTTTTTTACAAATGCCTCTTTACTACATTATACAGACACACAGCTCCTTCTGAGTTCTTCCTGTTGCTTTCTGAAGAACGGGTGTGTTTATGTAACATGAAGCTTCTGAGGTATTGATCTGAGAGAAGCTGCAATAAAAGAAAAAAAAAAGGAAAAAAAAAAAAAAGGAAAATGAAGTGCAGGCGACATGGGAGTTCTCGACACAGCGATCGGGTTTCCTCCTCCGTCGCAGCCGAGAGCGGAGCGAGCAGAATTCCTGAGCTGTTCTGAGAAACGAGAGGAGGAAAAAAAGAATCACTATAATTTAGGTCATTGTTCTTTTTCCCTTTCTTTCTTTCTTTCTTTCTTTCTTTCTTTCTTTCTTTCTTTCTTTTGACATGCCAGGGAGAAGTTGAGCAGGGATGGAGGGAGGGATGGAGGGAGGGATGGAGGGAGGGAGGGCATACCTGAGACCCGGGAACACCACCTTCCTGTGTGAAAGGCCTCTCTTGTCCCTCTGGTCTGTGAATACGGGATTAAGGCTTTCGAGCATGCCTACTTTGTAGCACCTGAATGTGAAAGAATGGCGGCTATTGTGCTGCAGCCCGCGGCTGGGCCGAGTTCTCCCCGAGCTTGGAACCTGCGGCACCGACCCGAAAACACCGGCCGGAAAAAAGAATCAATTACCAAACCCCCTGCGTACACAACCGATTGTTTCTTAACAAGAGCTTTGCAGGAGAATTACACCTCGTCTTCCTCTGGACCATTCGACACGGGGGTCTTTGATGCTCTGTGTGTGTGTGTGTGTGTGTGTGTGTGTGTGTGTGTGTGTGTGTGTGTGTGTGTGTGTGTGTGTGTGTGTGTGTGTGTGTGTGTGTGTGAATTTTTTTCAAAAAATCAATGATAGAAACAAAAAATATGTATGTAGAAGAATGTAGTAGTAGAAAAAAGTGAGGCAGGGAGACAGATGGAGACAGAAAACAGACCGAAAAAAGAAAAAGAGAGACCGGCAGATAGAAAGAGCGAGAGAGACAGAAAGAAAGAAAGAAAGAAAGAAAGAGACACAAAGAGAGAGAGGTACCTATGGAATCTATGTAAGAAAAAAAAACAGGCAGAAAAAAGAGAAGAGTTCAAGAGAGAGGGAGAAGGAGAGACTGAGACAAAGGGGGAAAAAAACAAGAAAAAATGAGAGAGACAGACAGGGAGAGAGAGAGAGAGACAAACAGACAGACAGAGATTAGAGAGAGAGAGTTGGAGAAAAGAGAGACAGACAGACAGACAGCGAAAAAAAGGGAGAGAAAAGAGAGAGAGATTAGAGAGAGAGATGAAGAAAAAAAGGTATGGGAAAAAAAGACAGACAGGAAAAGAGAGAGAGAGAGAGAGAGAGACTATGACCTCACCTCCTGTACGTTGCTGCCACTTGCCCTCATTTCATAAAGCTATTAAGTGAGACATGTGAAGAAATCATTCTTCTTTTCATTTCTCTACATCTTTCTCTATGTCTCTGTCTCGCAGCTCA